>CM074501.1:28921749-29145627 GCA_037389245.1 Oryzias sinensis
TGATGTCACCAGAATGCACCAAATTGCACCATATTAAAAGTTTCCGGGGGGGCATGCCCCCGGACCCCCCTAAAGTTGCAAGCACCTGCGGAGCGGCGGGTCCCGCTATGCGCGGTGTCGGGCCAGTAACTTTCAGGCAGGGCCAGTAAGTTTCAAAAACTACTGGCCCTGTGGGCCAGTGCAAATTTCTGGGCTATGTCAACCCCTGACAAGTCTTTTATAAGGATAACCACAAAAAGAACAGAGCCTGAGCTGCAGCCATCCGTAGCCAATGTGAGTCACGTGCCGTAGCTACACCACTCTGGTGGCTGCACCGGAGTCGGACTGGATGCGTGTGAACCCAGGGTTAAAGGCTTCCTGTTCATAATGTCATCTGCAAACATTATGGTCTCCAACAGCACATCTCACCACCATCTTCCAGCTCTCATCCATGTCCTGAACAACTCCAACGTTCTTCTCTGCCACTGCAGTCTTCCTCATCCATACTACAGCTCCTGTCTCTGTTTCCTGTCATAGACTTTTTTTTAGATCAACAATGACTCAATGCAGCTCTTGATCTTCATGTTATTCTCTATACAACTCCACCATTACTGCACCATTACAGGACCAACTGCTTTGACACTCTTCATCCTGTTCAATGTCTTCCTCATGTCAGTCCTACTGATCTTTGCTACTTCCTGCTCCTCAACAACCACCTCTTCTCTGTGCTCCCCAACATTTTCCTCATTTGTCACCTCTTCAGAGTTCTCCTTCCATCTCTCACCCTCATAGAATCTGCCAACACATTTCCATTCTTGTCTGTGATCATTCTAGCCTGCTGTAAATCCTTCCTTCCATCGGTTTCTCTGCCTCACCTGTACAGATCCACCTCTCCCTGCTTTGTATCCAACCTGCTATACAAGTTCTCATACACCTTTGTTTGGCCTTTGCCACCATCACCTTCATCTTGCGCTGGTTTTGGAGCAAGTGCATAGTTATTTTTTTATGATAAGAACACATTTAATATAAAACACCTTTCAGGTCACTCACAGTCTTACAGATAAAAAAAAAGACCAAACAATAAAAGCCATCATGCAAAAAGCATTGCAGGCATCAAAAGCACTACAAAAGTCAAAACCTGAATGAAACCTGAAATGTTGCTATGAACCTGATGTCTAGTTATCAAGTTATTGCCGGTAAGCTAATGTGAATATAAAACCTGCTTTCATTGTCAAATATTAGAGCTCACTTTTAAATTTCTGACCTTTTCATCAATCTTAGCTTCTTGTTGTCTTGTTAGTTCATCAGTTGAAAGCCTAGCTTGATGAGTCTTCTTCCTCCAAAGACCAACAGGGACCTCTGGCTTTGTGCAGTTCAAAAAACAGAAAGCCTTGAAATTGAAAAATTCACCAAAACTCCTCAGTCTGGCTTTCCTCTTGTCTGGGATTTTGCTGTCGGGTTCTCAGTCCGGGTTGAAATGTGTTTGGAGAACGGACGTCCACAGAGAAATGGCGGATCTCTTACTTTTCTTTCTTCTGTACTTTTTTACCTGCTTAGGTTCAAACCTGACTCTATGCTTTTTTTGTTTCAGTTGTTATGAAGGGGGTTCTGTGGAATAAAAAACTCATTGAAAGAATAAAAGAGTTGCTGAAAGATTGATTCAAATATTTAAGTCCCTCCAGTGTAATCAATAGACAGATGCTTATCTTAAGGAACAACAGAAGGGCCTCTTCCTTGTTTAACATACCTGGTTATAAAAAATCTGTATGTTTGCGTTAGAAAGTACTAACTGAACAGGAATTGTAAAAGATTCCCTACCACGCATGCCCTGATGTCATTAAATGATGCATTTTCTCTTTCATCTTGTGCAAAACTGATCCATTTAAAAATGTCAATGCTTTTATGAACTGGTATCATGTAAACCAAACATGTTATGTTGCCTTTAGGTGAAAGCATATCATTATAGTTGTTAAAATATTATTTTTACTCTAAAATAATATTGACATCTGTCAATACCAGTATTAGGAAAGAAGAAAGAATGTGGATAGTGCTACAGCTAAAGCCTGTTTTACAACTGCCCTTTTTAGTGTCTGGGGTCAAAAAAGGGCAAATCTGTATGGGGCACGCAGGTTGCCTACGCAAAAAATCTAGGTCGTAGACCGTGAAGTAAGGCTGTAGAGTGAAAATGTTCATGCACATTTTTCCTACAGGCATGCTGCGAGTGATGGGTCGTAGCAAACACTTACCCACTTCACGCTTGCGTGTTGTATGAGACACGTGTATCATACGTAAGGGCGTATTGGTGTAAGGGCCCTGTACAACAACATCACCAATACGTCATAAGTGCATGTAACTTCCATTAGCCGTACAAATACTTCATGATACTCTTGCTACACGCGTGAAAATGGTGCGTTCAATTTTCATGACATCCGTTGAAGTGGCTGTGAGCCACAAAGGAACTAAAAAACACACCTGTGCTCCCCTCATGATGAAACTGCTCGTCCAGACAACCCAAAGATTTACAGCACCCAACCCCCGTACGGGTGCATGTGACCAGGCCTTAATTTGTCTTAATGAAACCCTGTGCATTAATAACTCAGGTCTTTGTTCCAGTTGAGCATTCTGCAGGATTACATGCTGGAAGGCTAATAATTTGGAGAAAAAGTTGAGCAAAACATCATGCGGGGCAGCCTCCTGCATTGTTGCATGAGTGACCTCTTGACTCACCTGCATGTCTGCTGTTTGTAAGGCTTGTGACATTTACAGAATGAGACATGAGGAGATTGATGGATTAAGAAGTGGGAAAGGAGCGTAGCCAGCAAATCACGTTTTACTACAGCAACACACACGCAGCTGCATGCAATACCAGGCAGCCCATCTTCTTGATGTAGCAGTAAATCCCCCGCGCTTCCCCTGACATGGAATTCAGCGAATACTTTTACTCCCTGTCGTAATTTTCCGCCTGTAATACGGCGACGCCCCATACCTGTGGGGTCGACGGCATTGCAGGGAGCGTTAGGCATCACCGATGCTGTGGGATACAGGAGTGAAGATTGCCTAGAACCTCTGTTCTTCACTAAAAGCTATAAACTTCAGCAGGTCATGCTTAAGTTGGAGGTACACTTAATGCATACACAAAGCTGCAATGACAATGTTGTTTCTATGTGTTTCTGAAAAAGGAGAAATGTTTTTGAGACATTTTATTACATTTTTTCATGTAGCATGTTTGTCAGAAACATGCATTTACACAAACTGAACGTTCGCTAGATTAAGATCATGCCGGTTCTTCTGTGTCGTAGGTGGTTATTGTGAGATCTCAGAAGTTATTCAAACAGCAATGCAGTTGGATTGCATATACTTTGCTAAAACAGCACCGACATGCACACGGTACTGTTTTCAGGGATACTGGAGCTTTTAATGTTAAAAAAAAAGACAGCTGTTAGAAATAAGGGGATTTGTTCAATCCGTTAAACTTTACTTTTAAATTCACGCTACAACGTTTCATTGGCACAAATGTTCTTTGGACTTCCATTAATTTGGAAGAAGTTCCAGTCACAAAAGGTTTTGTGGGTTACACAGGGTGCATTGGGGAGGTTAGGGTTAGCGGAACTAGCATGATGAACCAGTTTTTTCCTAACTAAGCTTTTTTCTGTTCTGGTCAAGCTTGTTTTGGGGATTACTGCTCCCAAATAAGCAGCTGTTGGAATTGCACAATCAAATGTTGTAATGGTGCAAAGTCAATATAAAGGTTTAAAAAGAAAGTTTTTTATGTTAAAAATTTCTCTTAAAAGACCCACTCCGATGAAAAATGTGTTTTGGGTATTTTTTAACATATTCTTGTAGCATTTTCTTGTGATGGAGGACATTTTTATGAATTTAAGATTAAAACTGTTTCTGATCGTTTCTTAATTCAGATCGTGTTGGATCAGATGAAACCCACAGTTTAAACAAGCTCATGTTTGTGATGCAGCAGCTGCCACGTACAGGCCAAAGCCTCCCTTCTCCGCTACAATTCTGAAGCATTTTTTTTTTTGTGCTACGCTAATGTTAGCATGGGCTTGAGAGGTGCTAATAGTGTAAACAAAGAGCTGATGGGAAATTAGCGGAGGCTATCTTTCACACCAAAAGTCCCGCCCACAACTCGGAGGCAAATTTCTAATAAGCTCCGGCTACTCTGCTGACAATATTTCTTAAAGAACATCACAGGCTATTGGATTTTGGCTAAAAGGTGCATAGTCATAATTAAAGACCGCTGAAAACTCTTTGACAATAGACAATATATAGCCTATACTATAAGAGATGTTCTGCATACATTTCTGACATAGCAGTTTGAAAATTTATTCAGGTAATTAAAAAAAATAAGCAAATCATATTGATGGAATAGAAAGCAAGAAAAGACTGAATATCTGCACACTGCAATACTGTAACAAATTGATGTTCATTTAGCTTCATGAAAGAATAAGTCAACTTAACTTTTTATAACATTTCATATTACTAAACTGCTTGAATTCTGCATCCTCTTTCATTTTGGAAAAGATGCTAGTTCTTCTTCTTCGTTGCTGTCAGTAGCAAATAATGATACTCACACATACAGTGCCCTCTAGTGGTTGCTAGTGTAGTAGGTTAAAAAAATCACATTTAAGTTGCACCCTCAGCCAAACTGTGTAAAACAAAAAATAAAAAAACCTAAACAACATGACTTGAAAACATGAATTAATTTAATGTGCATTGAAACAACTTCATCTGTGACTTTATTCTTCTTAAATAAAAGCTTCTAGGAAGCAAAAGCTGATTCAAATTATCTAATGCTAGTGATTGAACCTTTTAACTATTTTTTATGTTTATTAGTAAAATTCCAATTTTATTCAACTCTTTTTTTCCCTATTTAATCTTTATTTTTTAGCTTTGGCTTGCTGCTACTAAGTTTTTGTATTTCCATAACATATCCCTTTGTGTTGTCTTTTAATTGAGTGGTAAGAGGGAGGAGCCTATTTCCTCTATATTAAAGAAACACAGAAGAGCCTCTTCAGTGGGATGACTGCTGAGCTGACTCCAATGCACAAATAAAAAGGTGCAGTCAGAGAGATGTACCTTCTTTTAAAAGCGATGCCTCATTGAGTTAATAAGTTCCGCTAAAGAATCCTTTGAACATTATGGACATTGTTAAATGAAGATACTGATGGTTTGTTTAGTGTTGGTATTTATCTCTGAAAAACTGGTGTTCGTTGCTTATGAAAAAACCTCCCATTTTCTCCTGTTCATCCTCTTCCTCACCACCTTCCTCAGCTCTGAAGTGGAAGAGGCTGCAGAGCAGAGATGACGGTGGCTGCAGCTGACTTTGACTCGGCGCTGAATGGCTGCAGCTGTGTGCAGCTGAGGCTCATTCAAAGGCAGAATGGCTCCTTCATGTGCAGCTGAGTTCTTGTGGGGAGCTGGTTCCGCTACTTAAGCCATCTGCTTTTTTAAACCACTCTTCCACCCTTCAGTTATTCTCTCCTTTTGCCTGCAAAACTCCTGTCCTCGGATAGAAGTCTGACGCTACATCAAACCTTGGACGTCTGGATACCTTTATTTCAGCCAAATCTATAGATTTTTCTTGGGGTTTACAGAAAACATCAAAATTTGTGTGAGTGTAAAAATGTGTTTGTGTGTGTTCTTCAAAAAATACTCACTCTGTATGTGTGTGCTGCATACAAAGTGTGTGTTCAGAGGATTTTGTGTGCGTATCCAACAGCCAAATGTTCTCACAGGAGTTTTATATACCAGCTCACAGATAAGACTCTGCATGCGCAGGTTCAAAGGTCAATGTCTCATTGGACGACAAACATGGGGACCGCTTAGCCAAAACATTGCCAATATGATACAAAAACAAAATTACCGACCACCTGCGGAAACGCGGTTTGCCCGTTGGTCAGTCAATGAACAAGTTAAGGGCGCCTTTCTATTCAATAGATGTGATGCAGATATCACTCATTCTGACTAAGGCAGACAAAGAGAAATAGAGGAATACATGCAGAGCATTTGACAGGTCTATGACTGAACTTGAGAATTTATACTGATAAGTCGGGACAGTTGTCTCTGTTTTATCTATATGATACATTAATACACAAGAGACCTATATTACCAGTAGAAGGTTAAAATATGTCAAATGGACTATGTATGGTTTGATTTACATTATTCATTAAAGGCATGCAATATTCTTCTATTTCTTGAACAGATCAGAATGCTAGAGGAAACTTTCTGCATTGATGGAAAACAATTACCTGATCCTCACGTAGATTTAAAAGACTGTCGGGTTAGAGAGGCAAATGGCATGAAGCTTCGGTCGCCAACCACGGTCCTGAATCTGATCGGGAGTAGTGTACTAATATATAAACTGCCTGAATATACCCAGACTGCTACAAATGTATACCAATAATTTAAAGTCTTTAATACGATAAATGTCCACATTGCTCGCTAATGATGTCACTGAACTTTTTTCTTTGCTAGTGATTGCAAAGTATTTTGAGGATATTCCATTGCAAATGTTAGCATAGAGGTTCATCTAAATTGAAACTGCAATCCTTCTCCATCCAGCGCCTTTGTAGTGTTTAACCTTCGTATTATCCTCAAATATTACTAACACGTTTCACCCTTGGGGTAAAATTGACCCCAATGATAATAGGAGGCTTAAAAACAAAGCAAGTGCACCAAAATGAGAAGAAAAAAACAAACAAACTTTTTCCCCAATTTCCGTATGTTTTGAGGGGTGATCCATTGTCTGAGCAGGGATTTCCAGGTTCTGACTGTCTGATCACCTGATGGAGGATCTGGCCTGACGCTCTCAGAGTTAAAGCTGCAACATTTGGCTTCTTTGAGGTGGATGTTGGGCAGATTTCTCAGAGTGCTGACTTCCTGAAATTGAGGGATTTATTATTGCACAGTGCAGAGGCGGGCTATTAATAATATTCTTGACAGCAAACACTGAGGTGCAAAATTTGGTGTCACTGGTTTGACAGTTTGCTCTAACAAAGAGGCGGCATTTTAACCAGAGTAACACATTGAAGGAAGAGTGAAGTTGTGTGGAATCTGCCCCCCCCCCCCCCCCCTCATTGTGCTTCAGCTAACTTTCCCTCATAAGTAAAAATGAACTTCTATCAGATGGAGGACGGGAGACATCTGTGAGTGTTTCTGACATTTGAACTGGGGCTCTTAGAGCTGTGTATGTGTGTACGTGTGTCATGATGGTCAAAATGTGTAAGTGCTAACACCCTATTAAGCAAACAGTACCACAAAAGGGGGCTCCGCCTCACAGGCTTCCTGGGTGTTACATCCATCAAAGACCATGAGGATCCTGTCATGTCATGGATACCTTCCTGTGGGTGGGAAAGCCAGCTTGTTGGGTGTGAAGTGTAAATAAAACTTTACATTTTTCTGCTCTTTACTGTTTGTGTGTGCAGCATTGAAAGTGGGCATTTGGCCGGGTCTCACGTTGTGGCGTTAAGCAGCTTAAGCATGATTGCCATCTGTTCACCAATCTGTGTTTGTGCACAAAGACTCACACTTGAGCAGCACTGCGGGTGTGGGGGCTTGACCCTGACACCACGCCGCCGTCAACCGCACGCACGCGGGTTGAGGTTGGGCCGACTGCTGCTTCCTGTGAGACGTGTATTCACAGGTGTGCGCTTGTGTGCACAGTTGGGAGGATGTGCTGAACCCACTAACACTTCATTCGCCTCTGAAATGAGAAGATCCTCAAACACACTGCGAGGTCAGAAATATCCCCTTTGAAATGTATATTTTTAAAAAGGAAATGGTGAAATCTGTGGAACATTAGTCACTCCTTGTAGATTGATGACAGATTTCAAAACAAATGGGTGAAAGATCAGAAGATGAAGGAAACCGCTGTGACAACCTGTTTTGTGGTTGTTGTTTTTTAAGGTTTAACTTGTACACTTCAAAGTCATAGCCTTCCTTTTTTCCACTTGAGAGCAAAAAGCCCCTCTCCCACTCTCTGAGTAAATCATTTTCTGCCAGATCAGAATTTACAAAGCAAACACTAAAAAGGCAAACACCAGTGCATCGCGTGTAACACCAGTGCAACTAAATGTCCCTTCCGGGATTAATAAAGTTGATCTTGAATCTTGAATCGAGAAACACCGATTTTTACTGAAGTCGGAATGTAATGAAGTCATTTTTTTCAAGGACTTGAAAGTAACCTTATTGGTATCAACTTGATTATTGCAGGGTGGTTGGTGTCCGGTGCCTTCAGACCATAGACTATGTAAGAGAACTAGACAAAGTGACCCCTACCCCTCTCATATTCCAAACAGGAAGTACCCGTTGGCTCAAAAGAAGCCAAAATCTTAAAGACTTCTATTGAAAAATAAACGGCTATTACTCCCTCATACTATTTGTCAGAATAAATATTTTTGCTCTGATAATTTTTTTTAAAGATGTTTTTGGCACGATACATTTTTTCTGTAGTGCCAGTTGACCCCCCCACATTAAATGTTCAAAACGTTGGACAAATCTTGTGTCGCCAATGATGGCACACTTGACCAGAATACACCCAAACTCACTGAATACACTGAACTCTTGCTTCAGCCCGAACCATCATCAGCAGATGCTTCACTCCAACCTAACTACCAATTCCAACAATTAGCTCAAACCCATCCAACTGAGAAATCATCATTCATCACCTTACAAGGTAAAGATAAAAGCAAAAGTGCACACATACATACACATACATTACATGTTGAAAATGTAAAATAAATGAGGGCCAGAAAGACATTATTTGGAGCTTAGTTAGATGGGATGCTAAATCCCAGCACTCTCTTCAAATCTGAAGTGTATTCCATAATCAAAATGGAACAAATAAGGAAAATGGCTTGGTCTGACACTCCATGATAATTTCATGGTCTAGTGAACTGGAATAGTCAAATTCATCCAGTCAGTTCATGACAGCTCAGCAGGAACTGAAAGCTGTTAATCTGCCGTTTCACATCCCGTTGGTGTGCGGTGCACTTTTCCAGTCTGGATCCTTGTGGGAGGCGTTTCAAGAATAAGCAGCAATAAAAAGGAATAACAGCAGCCATTCTGTGCCTCCAAAGTTCGCCTGCATGTCTATCTTAAACCCTGGTCGGCTGCACACATGTTCCCATACAGGTGATGAAGTAGTAGCTAGAGTCAGCATTGTTCTTACGGCAGTTTTCCCCTTTGAACTGTAATCTACTGGTGAGCTGTTGAGGAGATTTCTGAGGGATCCACAGTGGTCCACACTGGAGCGGTCATCTTCTGCATTGTGCTGCTAAAGATCCCTGTGGCCTCATTTTGTTGGTCCTTTGATGTTTTTCTGCTGGGAACCAATGGGAGATGGTTATGAGAGGAAATACAATTGATTCCAATCATGAGCCTCAAAACCCTGAAGTCTCTGGTTGTGTCTGAATTTCCTCCCTACTCCCTAATTACTTAAAAAAACTTTGTGGGTCCGTCTAGTGCCTTGGATTTTAAAAACAATTCAAAGTCGGACACATGCTCGCTACTTTTTTTTAAATGGCAACTAGGACCTCACTGATTTCCTGAAGTAAAAATCCAAGTATGAACATTATACGAAGAGCATTTATGAATCCGTTCAATTGGAACGCCCTTTGGAAAAGAATAGTTTCTAATTGATGTCTTTGAGATGTTTCCTGGGGTTATATTGAGTAGTTTGTTATTCTAAAACATTTACAAGTGAGAAATGTAAAAAGAAGCATCACATCATATTCATACAGGTATTCATGTTTTTGTGGAGTGGATTTAAAGAGTATTCTAAAGTTTCTTTTTGTTGATTCCAGTTTCTAAAGAATGGGAGGCTGGGGGTCTAAATGTTATTTTACAGGAAGATGCAGTTTCCACTAGAAATGAGCTTCTTTTAATTCACGTGAAAGCTTTAACAGGTTCCAAACATTTTACCTTTAAAATCATAGAAACTCATTTAATGTTTTTTGAGTAGATGTTCTAATGAGTCATTCACATGAAGTTGGAATAGTAAATAGCTTCATCTGGCAAAGTTTAAACCTCACTTGTGGTTAGTATGTATTTTTAGGTGGATAAAAGAAGAGTCTGAAATGCGTTTGTTTATGATCATTTCTAGCACATTCTGCACTTTTTCTGAAATGTTTCCTTGTCTAAAAAAAATCCAAAGTGTCATTGATAATCATTTGCTGTCGTTTTTTACCTGCTAATTGTTTTCTGGATATCTGACCTTTTTGTTCCAGCGCACTCTAACAGGCCCCCCGGTCTGGTCTTTGTGTCCCACAGGGGTCCCTTCAGTGTGGTGAGAAGATGCATCAACAGAGAGACGGGTCAGCAGTTTGCTGTCAAGATCGTGGATGTTGCTCAGTTCACATCCAGCCCTGGACTCAGCACAGAAGGTAAAAGATTATCAACTCAGTTCTTACTTAGGCTTACATGCAGCTGGACGGGGTTGACCTATACAGGTGCTGTGGGTTTTGGGGTTGTCTGGGCCCTTAGAGGGTCGTGGGGAGGAGCAGCTGCATCGTAAAGGGCGTGCAGGTGTGTCATCCAGTTCTTGGGCAGTGTGCACTTATCACGTGAACAGCACTGTCTGGCTCGCTGCGTGGGGTTTGAAAAAAGTTACAAATCATAAATCAGACAGCCCAGATCCACCTAGAAGGGCATTTGCGACTAAGGCATAATGTGTTGTTTCTCTTGGTTCATGGCTATGGGTCATTGTGAAGTAGTGATGTAAAAAAATGCAGTTTCTCCCCTTTAATGTTTTTCTTTCTTGCTTCTTTCTTTCTTTCTTAATTCTTGTTATTAAGCGGGGTTTGAACATGCTTTGCCCTGTTAATCAGAGGGAGAGGACCATCTGAGAGATTCTGTCTTGGGGCCGGGACCCCCTCCCCCCCTCGCGTTTTATTCAATTTCAATTGCCACTCTGTCTTGTCCATCAGTGCTTGCACATTTTCCCCTCCACATCAACCATAACATAAAATGGAATCCATATGTGTTTGTTTTTTTAAGTACTTAATTCCAGCTGGAGAAACAGATTCCAGTGATAAGGAAACATTTTTCAGTTTCTCTAAATGAATCTGACTGAAGTCTAAGTTGGTGCGTGGACGAGGTGGAAAGACCCAAGATTGCCATTTGTTGAAGAGCTGCAAAGAGTTGTATTTGTTGGATGTACCTGCACATTTCTGGAGTTCAGTTGACCTGAACTTTCCATGGTTGAAGTCATTGATTTTATCTATGAACGTTAGATGAAGTTCTTAAGTTGGCTTTCAAAAATCTTGGAAATTCATTGAAAGAAAACTGCAAAACTTATATAATAAAGCCACAATATAGATGTTGGCTCTTTAAAAAAAGGCTCAACTACCCCTTGTTGGCACTTTGGAACTTTGGGAATGCCAGTTTTGGCTCATTTTAAGTCATTTTTCAATGAGCTCGCTTTCATAATGTAAATAGAAACAGCAAGATTTGTAAAAAGTCGATTTGTGGATCCCTACTTAGCGATGATCCAATTCGATTCATGAACGAAAAACAACGATTTACAGATTAAACCACTATTAAAAAATTACTGTTTTATTGGTTATTGTCTCTTCTTACTGAATGTATTAAAATTGAAATAAATGTTTTAAAAATTATCATTTATTCTGTTATCTTGAACAGGAGATCAAAATCAACAAAACATAACAGATAAAAATACAAAGATTTTGACGTTTTCCTGTCAACTTCCTGATTAACTGTCAGAACTGTCACTGTTGTTTTGGATCAGTTTGGATCAGTTTACAACAAACACTGAAAATGTTTTTCTATCTTCAAATTTTAGCTGAATACAGTCCCAGTAGATAAATGACAGGAAGATAGTTAATGAAGACACAACAACACCTAAATACACATGTCTGTAAAAACTACACTGCACAGTGGGTGGCGCTCTTGCCTCACAGCAAGAAGGCCCCCGGTTCAAGTCCTGGCTGGGGGACTTGAACTGGGGGAGTTTGCATGTTCTCCCCGTGCATGCGTGGGTTCTTTCCCGGGTCTCCAGCTGTTAACCGCGACACCGCCACGCTTGCTGGTTCATCACCGCGGTGATCAAAATTCCACACCGTCACAGCTCCACTCTACTATACAGTGATCCCTCGCTATAACGCGGTTTACTTTTCACGGTTTCGCTACTTCACGGATTTGCATCGTGCATTGTGTTCTGCATTCTGATTGGCTAAAAAATCACTCCGCTTCTTCTCTACCTGTGCGTCAATAACGTTGCAGTTTAATATGTACACGTACGTAAAACAGCTTCCCAAATTAACAACACGTATGTGCAAATCATCTTGCAATTTCGAGTTTCTCTAAAACCCATAGAAAAAAGAGCGACATCTGCCTATCACTATGTTCTTCTCCCAAACAAACACAGCTGCACCGCGGGCTTCAAAAGAAAAAAACACTGCAGAGCACAGTCAGGATGCAGCGGCTCAGTCTGAAGAGCAGTGAAATACACCTGAGTCACTATTTGTCCCTATGTACTTTGTATTTTTGTTTCATAATCATTTAAAATTTTAATCCAAAACTCGGGTCGCGGTGGGCGGGGCTAATCTCCGCGATTTGAAGCCTTCTGTTCCAATTGATGATTCAAATTATTATTTGACAGAACAGTACAGACGTTATTTGTAGAAAAAAGTTTCCAAAGTACTTTTATTTGTGAAACAAATGCTTGAGCCTGTAAAATGGTTTGTTCTTTCTTTTCAATGTATAATAAAGGATTTAATTGTGTAATAATTGTAAAAACAAAAATGTTTCTACTTCACGGATTTTGCCTATCACGGGTTCTTTTTGGAACGTAACCTCCGCGAAAAACAAGGGTTTACTGTATTTAAAAAGATAGCAAATCAGCGATCTCAGATACTCTGCTTTTAGGGAACAAATCCAGAATATCAGAGTTTTTTAAGCAATGACCTCCAAGTGATCCTTTATCTTCCAATCTGAAAGTCTCACAGCTGTAGTGTGTTACAGGACTTCTGTATTCCTTGTTGGTGACCTTCACTATAATCCACAAACATCCACTATTACCAGACGAGTTGATGCTTTAAAATAATTATGGCAGTTTGTAAAAGAAGTTTTAGGCTGAAATGTAAGTTACTTTGACTGAAAATGTTTCCAAAAACTGACAGAACAACATCCAGGCGTGTGATTCTAAGAATTTGAGAAGAGGAGAGCTGTGAAGGCATGTCAATACAAGCAGCGCTGTCAAACTCATCATGAGGCGCTGCTGTTTGTTCCGATCAACCACAGTCAGCTTTAGTCTCTGCCTGCTGCATCACACAACAAATGTTTATTTTCCAGCTGATATGGGTTCAAAATCCACGTCTGCATGCCAGAGCAAGTTAAAACAACAAAAACTCTGCAGAAATAATCACCAAACTGCAGAGTGACGCACTGTTCTGATTAACTCACATTTCTTTTTCTTTTATGGCTCACACCCAGAGCCACAAACCGGAACTGCTGGTTTCAGACAGATCTACCATCAGTTTCATCATCTGCAGTAAAAAAAGAAACCAAATTGAACCACTTTTCTTGGACATTTGTATCTATCTGTTGGAGTTTGGAAAGCAGAAAGCCTTCGGATCCTACGGATGAAAGAACCTTTTTGCTTAATGATCATGAAATCTGATGTAAGCGTCATTCCTGCTAACCTTATGAAGTCGACTGCGTCACCAGAGTCTCTCAGTTTCTAATTTTTGTGCCATCACTCCAAAAAGCATAAAACTTCTGCTGTTTGTGCATTTAAATACATGCAGCAGGTCCAGCACACAGCAGACTCATTAGTACCCAGTCACGTCCCTCCTCTGAGGCGCCCATCAAACGCTGCTCTCCACGCTTGACGCCTGCCAGCCGCTCTCGACGTTGATTTTCTTTTACTCCCCCCTGTTTGGACGCCTGCAGAAACCGGTTTACGTTTCACATGAGTGGACGGCTGTAGCACGCGCAGACACACCAAACCTGCAGCTGACCCCCCCCCCCCCCACACACACACACTCACACACACACACACACACACACACCACCACCACCACACACACTCAGACCACAGGAAGTGGGTCATAGTGGCGGTGGACTAGGCAGGGCACATGCTCACACCAGCTGATGTCTCTTCATCCTGTGCAGAGGTCTGTGTGATGAAAGGGGTGAGAGAGAAAGGCAAGCATGCCATCTTCCTCACATGCCATCTGCAATCGCCCCTTTTCATGTCTTTCATGCCTTTCCTCTTACCATGTTTTTTTGGGGGCATCTTTCCTGTTTCTGTTGGACTCATCATGCCATTTCAAAACCAGTCTGATCTTGAACAAGCGTCCACAGCTGCCACTGCACTCCTCACCAGTGCAGAGGAGGCTGAACTTATCTGATGAGCCTCTGCTGCAGACTCCCTGCAGGAGGAACAGAGGAGATCACATCTGCCTTCAATCTCCTCTCTGCTGTTGTTTTTGTTTTCTTTTTTATTTCCTGTCAGCACTTCCTTTCTTGCTGACTCTTTTATTTGCGCTCATTTTTCTTCCTAAATGATCCACAAAAAGGCCTAATTCCTGAGGGTTTGGTGCTCCAGTGGTAAATGGAGCTTATTCAGGTTGACACACAAGCTCCCCGCGGGGTGGCCGCAGCCTCGTCACGCGCAGGAAACTGGTGACGGCTACATCTAGTCACTTTAGTTGCTGCCTTAGGCCTTAGCCATAACTGCCCATGCAGGTGGATATGGGTGGATATGGGTGGTCTGCAGGTGAACAATGGGCAAATCTGGACAGGGAATGCAGACGGTACATGAGGTACATGCTGTGGGCGACGGGTCAGAGTGAACACTTGTAACATGTAAGGGTAAGGTTGAATTAGGTGAGACACAGGAACATTGTACAGACATTGTACGGACTCTCCCCCCCAACCCTGTCCACTTCGCAAAGCAAAGAGCCCATTAGTGCTGATCCGGTGTTCAGGTGATACCTGGACGCTTCTTGCTGCAGCCTGACTGCTGTGGACATCCTCTGGGCGCATGTAACCGGCCTGTGCGTGAGCATTTGGGTGGGACGAAAAAAGAGCTAGTCCGAGCACCACGCTGATGACTTGAGAGTGACTCAAGGACACCTTACGCCACCATCACCCGCACGTCAGAAGTGCATGTAACTTCCATTAGCCTTACAAATACTCCGTGATACACTTATCCCACGCACAGCAATGGTACGTTCCATTTTTATGACGTCCCTTGTGGTGGCTGTATGAGCCTTAAGGGGACTGTAATACACAGCTGCGCTCTCTTTAAGATGTGGCCACTCCTCTTTACGGCCCTCCACAGGTCCAGACCACCCGAAAATCTGCAGCACCTGTACGGGTCAACTGCTGAGCGGGTGCGACTAAGGTTTTATGTGTCCTCGTTTTTAAATTTCCACTTAAGGGCATCACAGAAACTGCCTATTAGATTCCCATTTACACCATCAGAATTTGCTGGCAAAGCCTGCAGGTGAGTTTTTGTTCATTTGGAGGAAGAATTTGGTACTGACTCAAGTATTTCTGTTTGAGATGCACATTAATGTGTTTTGTACATTTTATTCGCCCAGGCTTTTCCATTTGTAACTCAGTTTAGTGATGGCTATTCACTGCAGCTAATTAGCTGTTTTTGTGACCATAAAGACTTGTAGATAATAGAATTATTGTTTTGACCAACATTTAAGTGGAATGAATCACAGACCGACCCATACCGATAGTGTTAGTGATGGTCAGTTCTGGTACTGAAGATTTACATTCTGTTTACATTCTGCATAGATCCATGTCTCATCTTCTGCTAGATACCTGGATCATATGTCTTCAGTCAACAAAAGCTTTTGATTACCACAGATTTAACAGTTACAGGGGCTTGAACAGATTCAAAACAAGCAAGGTGGTAGATCTCAAGGACCAGGGTTATTAGAATGCAAGATTTGTAGTAAATTAATGGTTAGTAGTAAATAAGTCATGTAGCGCTTGTCTACCTTTTTTAAGGCCCAAAGGGCCTTACACTCACTGTCCCATTTATACCTATAGTCACACAGCCATGGTGCTGCCATGTAAGATGCCAGCCTACCGGGAGCAATGTGGAGTTCAGTGTCTGGCCCAATTACACTTGAGGAGACAGAGTGGGAACCTCTCATTTATCTCCTGCAGAACTCCAACGTACTTCTCTGCTGTCCAGTCTTCCCTATCCAAACCAGAGCTACTATGTCTGGCTTCTGTTATAGACTTTTTCTAGATCTGCAAAGACACAATCTTCTCTATTCTTCCGTAGAAACATCCTTAAAGCATCCTACATCTGTGGTTCTCCTTCTCTGCACAAAACCAAACTGTTGCTCACAAAAGTTCACTTTTGATCTCAGTCTAGCTTCGGCTAATTTTTCACATAACCTCACCGTGATTCATCGGCTTTATTCCTCTGTACACCTCTGCACCAGATGTGAATATAAACAGAAAGTTTTTTATATGTATCTTGATTTGTATGAAATGGCTGTCATTATAGATTTGAAGTGTAAAGATTCAGCAGACTAGAATCCAACGCAACTTGGGTGGTTTAAGTACATATGACTCATATTTAACTCATTATCTTAGATTCAAAGGATACAAACATTTGAAACACAGCAACAGAAGTAAAAAAGTAGCCTTTTTAGCTGATTTGTCTTCACTCTTTTCTTAAATCTAATTTAAATGGTATACAACAGGGGTCACCAATGCAGTTCTCACGGGTGCATGGTCACCCGGAAGGACCGTTTAAAGCACCCGCAAGGCATGCTCTAAAGGTGCACACACACCGGCTGTGTCAACTCCGTTCAAGCAGCCACTTTTAATGAAAAGTCTATGTAAACACGCACACATCAGAATTTCGGGCTGCCGCTACACACATGTTTGCTTGTCGATACGTTTTTAAGTCGGATCCTGGCTGTACGTACAAATTGTAGAGCAATTAGGCAATCGAATTTGATAATGACGGGTATGTAGGATCCTTTTCAGAAACACGGAAGTGTCAACCGTTGTAAACATGAACAGCATGGAGAAATGAATAATAACGGTTTGTGTCTGGCTGAATTAATGACACCAAGATGGATATACATAGGAACAAAAGGCCTGGAGCTAGATTTACAGGATTTGTACCGCTTTGTCATTTGGTTCTGAGCCTCTACCTATTGTAGGAGGCGGACGATGCTAGTAAAGAGTAGAAACACAAAACAAGAAGAATCCCCTTCCGTGCCGCGACCTGCGTGCCTGGCGCTGGTCCGTTGTGTACAGCACTGGCAGAAAGCGTGTTCATAAACGCACCACTATGCACCTTTAAAAATATCATAGATCAAAGATAGATATCATAGAATTCAATAAAATTTAAAAAAGTTTAATTCATGTTTGGAACAAATGAGGAGTGCAACGGCTCACTTTGAATCACTAGCCAGAGACCCACACACACATACGGCAGATTACCGCCACCCCATCGCTCTCCCCGCCCCTTGTCTGCATCTCATGCGTGCATCATTTAAATCAATTGTCCGTCCAGACCGAATGCAATTCGTGTATAAAATTCGCGTTCACTGTCTTTGTTTTAACACGTGTCAAAGTTGCTTCTTGACTCTTGTCCAAATGTGTGTTAACCTGAATCCCCACTGCGTGTGGGAAGAGCTTCCGTCAAAAGCTTTTCTTGACCTCATCACGGAAGAGGATGCAGATGATGAGTGATCAGGTTTATTTATTCGCTGCTCTGCAGCAACCAGTGGGAGGGGCTTTAAACCAGCAGGGGACTCTGTGGCTGTGTCCGAATTCCTTCACTACTCACTACATAGTGCACTATATTTTTGTAGTGCTGTCTAAATCTAGAATTCCAAAATCAATTGCCCTAGAAATTTCCCAGAAGTCTCTGCAAAAAAAGGAGGGTGCATCAGCGCTCACTAGATGAATATATAGACCACAATGCAGAGAAAAATGTATTTAAATTTAGTTTTTTAATAAACCATCAATATTTTCATCATCAGAACACACTGGATTCATAATGTCATAAAACCCTTAGATCAATTAGATTTTCCCTTCGTGAAATCAATGGCATCATATTCATTGTTTAAAAAACAAAAAGTAGTGAACATGGTGTCCAAATTGCTTTTAAAATCCAGGACGCTGCAGTGCCTACAAACCGCCATTGTTTTCCCAGCGCCAGCAGCATTTCCATCTTGATAAAACCAACCAATGCCATTTATGTGCTCTCTGAGGATTGACTGACTGCTGGCACCCAGGCTTGATGTGGCTCACGTGGCTCTGACTTCAGCTTAAGGCACGATTAAATGTCACAACACAAAAAGAACTCCTAATAATTCATTGGAGTGTGGAGCTGTACATGGGTGTGATTGTGGGCCACATTCTCATATGTTTGCAGAAATATCTGCTCAGCTTTTCATTTTTGCCCGTTGGTGTCCTGGTCCATTTATCACGTCGAGCAGTTGTAGACTGAAATATATTGCACTGTGAATGTGGTGTATTGAAGTTCCATAAACTGCATATTGGGTTTGCGCAGTACTTCCATTTGGCCGTTTCAGTTAGTGGCAGCTAATTTAGTTAAGTGCAGTTGACAATGCATTTTGAGTGGACTGATTGAGATAGTTTGAATCCCAAAAGGTTATGAGCAAGATGGGGCAGGGTGCAGCCTGAATAAGCCCTTTAGAGCAGCTGCCAGGCTCGGATGAACAGATCAAAGGCTGAAGAGACCTTTGTGGAAGGATGACAGCCGGATACGCCAGAAAGATGTTCATACTGAGACATTTCCTCTTAATTTGTCGGTCAGTGACAAGACGTGGATTAGCAGAAGCAAGCTGTGACCTTTCAGCTGAAAGGTTCATTTTCAGTCTATCTGAAAAAAGAAAAACAAAACAAAAACTCTGACTTGGCTACAGTGATTCCACAGAACAGCTAAATAAAAACAACCGAAGCTCCTGACCATTACACTAACGCCACACTTTAGTTAGGTGCACACACTGCCCCTTTACACCCAAATGTCGCATGTACAGAGTGTGTACATGATGCGTACGTGTCCGTAAGGATGCTCAAAGGACACAAACCACGCTCTGTCAAATTTTCTCATTTTTAACAGCCAAGCCCCTTGGGCAACACTAAGGGGCTCCGTGCGCAGGGTTCAGAGGTGAAAAGAGTAGAAAACTGTACAATGTGCCTGCATCTCACCTACTCTACCCTTATGTACCCTTACATGTTGTATAAGTGTTCACTACAACCTGTCGTCCGCAGCATGCCCGTTTAACAAAAAAAGGGTATAAATGTTTTTGCCCTACGTGGCGGCTGAGTGATCTACAGTTTCAATATTTCCTGCAGACCACCTGCATGCTTTCGACAGCTTTGCCTTTTGTCCACCTGCAGACAGCCAGTATCTTCTTGTAAGGGCCGTTGTGACTAAGGCTTAACTTTTAGCACACAGATGTTTGCTTTTATGTCTGTGGAGGGTCAGACGTCTTCAGGGATGGAATCAGCAAAGCTTTTGAGTAATCTGCACCGTGATCCCTCCAAGTCCTTGATGCTTTACTGTGACCTTATGAGCCATGCTTCATGCTCTTGCTCCATATACATTTAGTTTACGAAGATTTCATTTACAGCTGATGGTCAGATTCTAAAAATGTCTAAAAAATCAATTAAAGAAATCATTGCTCATGTAATGTTTGTGTCACACATCTGTTAGACATGTCGCTTACATCATCTACTCCTTTGAGTTCACTTCTGCTCCTTGGCTCATCTTCAATTCCACAGACTCTTTTTACCAAGCAGACCTGCGTTTGCCTGTCTGGTCCACGCCAGAGTCCAGGTGAGCTTTCACACCTGCCTAGCGAAGTGAAGTATCCGAGGAAACGAACCCTGGCGTGAATTAAACCTAACATTGCGGATTGCTTGAGTTTTTGTTGTCTCTGCCCCTTTCACAGAAGTTGGGATCATAAACATTTGGATAATGTCTGACAGCACTCATGAAGTCAGTTTGAAAAATGGTAATTGATTGGGACAAAGTAAAGTTTGAAGCTCTCCACCCATGGGTCCACCCACCTGCCAATCAGAGCTACCCCACCCTTAAAATGTGCAAATCTGAACTTTGCTTCTTTCTGCAAAGGGCCTCCTTTGGTGTTTGCAGGAACTGCAATATTTGGCGTTTTCTGGTTTACATCATATTCTGGTACAGAAAGTGGTGGTGGTCGGGAGTTAGGATAATAGTTTATTAATTAAAAGCTTCATCAGCCATTTTAAAAAAGGCTAATATGAGCTATGGTTGTAAATATTCTTTTTAGGATAAATTTGCAAACGTTTCCGAAAAGAAAATTCTGTTTAAATTTGGTGATTATTGAAATGTCCTTGAGGCTGAATTAATGTTGGGCCAGCCATGTTTTGTACAAATAGAAACTTTTTGGGGCCAAATAGAAAATCTAATTTTATCTTTATTTTTCCAACAAAGAATAAACAATGTAAAAAATGTGTAGCACTTCTTACACACACAGAGGCACAGCACATGGCAAATTCTTTAAAAACCAGAAAAAGCTGATTGAAATTCAATTTTACAGTCTTGCAAAATTGAAAACACTTCTGTAGAAAAACTCTAAATGAATGTACAGTATGTGCTGCATGATGAACAGACGGTAGTTATATGTAAGCAGAGTAAAACAATCCTGTTAGTTCTAAAACATCATTATTAAATAAAGAAGTTTGATACCTGTATAACCCTGCTGTGACGGCAGAGGTAAAGATTTGGTTCTGATCGGATCGTGTGAAGGAATGAAAAACCTTTTTTGTTGAATTAGTGACACAGTTTTGGACGCAGGAGGAAGAGATGTGTGATGTTTCGTCCTCTGCTGTTGGAGAAGCGGTGTGCTGCTTACAGAAAGCGTGGAGACTCATTTAAGAACTCAGGAAAGAAAAACAACAGCCTACAAACGTTCAGTAATCTTTCGTTTCAGTGAAAATGCTGAGCAGCTGTTATTTTCTGTTGTTGAAGTCATCATGATTACCATATTTTTTGGACTATTAGCCACTGCACAGTGTAAGTTGTAGCAGCCAAAAAATGCATAATAAAGGAGAAAAACACATATAGGAGTCACACTGGAGGATAAGTTGCACTCTTGGGGAAAAATGTATTGAACAAGAACAGACATTCTATCTTGAAAGGCAAATCATAAGAACAAAATAGATGACAAAAACAGACTGATTATCTGCACGCTTCACTACCACAGCACATTGATGCTTATCTAGCTTCGTGAAACATCAGAGAATCTAGTATATTAGTGCAACATAGGAACAATTATTCAGATAACCATAAAGAACATAATGGAACCTCTCCCTCTGGGTCGGCTGCTGTTCAGCGACTGCAGCTCTAGATGGGGACCTGCATCTCCACTTTGCTGTGGTGGAGCGGTCCCCGCCTGTGATACTGCATTTGGCTGTCTGTGCGGCTGTTCACGGAGGGGGAGGTTCCAATCATCAGCGTTTCCAGCATCTTGTTTTTGTGCTCAGCCTATTTCTCATTGTCTTTTTCCATCAGTTAGGGGGTGGGAGGTGTGAAAGGAGTGGGGGGCTAGGTAAGGGGAGGGGGGCCCTATTTATTTATTTATTTATTTATTTTAGTTGTCATGCTTGTTTTTATATTTTATTGTGTTTTAATGTAAAGCACTTTGTGTTATATTTTTATATTAAAAGTACTTTATAAATAAAGTTTGATTTGATTTGATTTAACAAGTCAACTTAATTTTTTCTATCACTTCTAGTCACCATTGAATTGATCTAAATTGCTTTGGAACAATTCGGCCAAGCCCGGCCTAGACTGAGTGGCGCTTCTTCTTCTGGGTCACCCTTAGTAACAAATACAGATACACACACCTACAGTGCCCTCTAGTGGTTGTTCCTGTTTATTTAAAAAAATAATTACATATGTCACACCTGAGTATGATTTGCACCCCCGGCCAGACTACGCAAAAAAAAAAAAAAACTGTGAATTATACTCAGAAAAATTGGGTATACAAAAGCTAAAATGCCAGCAAAATCTCCTCAAAATGGATGGGATTTAAATGCTCGGTAATCCTCTGGTGCGCAAGACTTGTAGATTCCGGGATCCGTCTCTCATTAGCGATCCATTCATCATGTTTGACATGACAGAGCATTTTTGGGTTTTGCCTCAGAGAGACATTGACAGAATATTGAATTGTCTAAGCTGCTTCTCCTCGTCTCTGTGCACAACTGCGCTGTCACAAATGTGCCTCCATCAAATGATCTCTATCTTCTGCAATGCTTTTGTGCCTGCCTTTGTAACAAAAATGTCTCCCTTCTATCTCCTGAGGAGAACAGCTTATTGCTTTATATGCTAAGCTTTTCCCACCTCTTTCTCCCAGGTGAGTTCTCTAAACAAGCAGCCCACATTGTTGCTTTCAGCTTCAATAACCCCTTCCTTTGAACCCCTCCCATTAGGAACCAATTAAAGCGGTAGACTCTCACAGTCAGGCTTACAGTAAAAAGCTCTAAAATGACAGTTTAGTTACAAACACACAGCACTTAAAAAAAAGGAAAGCATAAACTTCAAGCCGGTTTACATATGAGACGTGTCTGCAGATGAGTCATCACCGCAGCTTTTCAGGAAAGTACGCCTCACGCTGTGTTTTGCATTTCCATTTAAATCTGTTCTGCTTGGAGGAAGGCGGAATGGACTGAAATAGCAAAAAAAAATAACAGCCGTGAAGCTGAGACAGCTCCAGCCCCACAGGTTTGAGTTAAAACACTTGACACTTCTGTGTCAGGATACGATGACGGGGAATGAAAGGAATGTGGGAACGTTTGCTGCAACATTCCTGTAAGGTCTTATCAAGAAGGTCATTTCTTCGTGAAAGTCCATCTGGCAGCAGCTCCTGGTAAAATATGTCTTGGTGAGTTTCCTTTCTTTTGGATTGATCTGCGTTTGCAGTTGATCTGCACAGAGAGAGGTGATTTGGACCTCACATCTGTGGAGTTAAAACAGGGATATGATACTTTTCATTCAATCAAACATCCTCTGACAAACAGATGATTTCTGTCTTCATCTTTTTTCTCCTTCACAACAAAACAAGACAGCTCGAGGTTCACAAGTGTAAAATGAGTTGTGGTCCAAGCCCAAAAGAAATGCCTTCCAAAGAAAATATGAGCTAGTTAAAGAAATCTTCTTCTTCTTACTGCCTTTTACGTCTTGAGACGCACTTAGGGCAGCAAAGAAATCTTTCCATTTCTGATGGTTGCGGGCCAAGGTAGATGCTTCCCCAGGTGTGTCCAAATTCTTTTAGCTCGGCTTCTACTGTTCGGCGCTAGGTGTCCAATGTAGTGCTGTCCTTATGATCGTGTTTTCTTGACTCCTCAGTACATGTCCATTCCATGTCCAGTATCTTCTGAAGATGATTGTTGACATGTCTTCTTGGTTCCAACGGAACAACACATCTTTATTGGAGAACCTTTGGGGCCAGAACATTTTTAATATCCTCTTCAGATTTCTGGTGTGAAAGTTGGAGAGTTTTGTCAAGTCTTGCAGTCTCATCCTCCAGCAGTCTGCTCCATCCAGTAACATTGACAGAACACAGCTGCTGTACAGTTTCAATTTGGTCTTGGTGCCGTACTGTGATGACTTGTAAATATAGTTTATGCTGTTAAAGTTAAAATGTTAAAGAACGACTCTGAACAATGTTGGAAATTAAAAGCTAAATGTTAGATGAGCTAGAGAAAAGGTTAAGGTCTTTGAAAGAAGTCAAATGAAATTGTTTTGTGGGCTTCCTAAAACATGAGTCCAAAAAAATGTAGGCAATTTATTAAATGCACATCCAACCAGCCATTTATCCATCATCAGACTTTACTAAATCCCTTTTGGGGTAACAGGGCTGCTGGAGCCAATCCTTCTACTGTTGTAGAGAGACATACACACCTAGGAACTTTTTAGACACTCCAATTAACCTGTTGAAGCATAGTTTTGGACTGTGGGAGGAAGCCGGAGAAAGCCCACACAGGCACGAAAGAGAACATGCAAACTCCAAACAGAGAGGTCCCAGCCAGGATTCAAACCAGGGCCTTGTCGTGCTCTAAACGAGAGAGCTAACCACTACACCACAATGCAGCCCGACGCAGAATCTGCCCGTAAACCTTACTACGGTACTAACCTCAGTTGGTATGGTTTGTGTGATATTAATATAAATTGATTTGCCAATTAATGTTGAGGTGGTACGTTAGGCCCATGGTTGCCAGATCTGACCTTCATGTTCACCTCATCTGTGCCAATGATGTTCATTCACTCGCAGAAGATATATATATATATTTTTTTTACCTTTTACCAAGCTTGTAGGGTCTGATGAGAGGTTTTCTTACATCATACATTTCTAATGGCTTTTTCTTTTTTTGCTTGTATAATTTATTGAATATGATGGAATGAACTAATTATATGGGGTCAAACCAGGATCAGCTTAAAGTGAATGGAAAACCCGATGGCAAATTAAAAAAATAAAATTACCGTACTTTTTAAAATTTAAAAACAGTTTTAAACTCGAAAGTACACTTCACTACCGTAACACGTTGATGGTTATTTAGCTTCATTAACATCAAAGGAATTGAATAGGTTTTTAGTAGAGAAGGGAAAAATATGAACAAATATTTGATGCTTCTTCTTCTTCTGCAATTCTGTCAGTAGCAAATACTGATACACAGTGCCCCCTAATGGTTGCTGCTCTTTATTTAAAAACTAATCACACATGCGTCACACCTGAGTATAACTCGCACCCTCGGCCATACTACGCAAAAAAATGAAGACTTTTACTCCAAAAATTACGTCACGGGAAGAGATTCCAACACCCTCATTCAATAATCTGCTCTGTCTTAAAAAATGTTCACTTCAACGTCCAATCTTGTTTTTTAAAGTTTCTAAAGAAGAAAGTGATTTTACAAAAATCAGACCAAACCGTTACTATTATTCTACACCTAGAAAAAATAATCAGAACAAAAATGTATATTTTAATGGAGGTCAAAGTTTGGAAATCTTGCCTTCTATTAGCTATTTTTGCTTCTTTGGCTGAAATCACGTCATTGAGACACTATTTTGTGGCATCTACCAGCCCCTAAATGCCTCTAAATATGAAGTTTCTAAACTTAATCATAAGCAGAAATTACATTCTTTGACATCGCATTTCATAGAAGTTTGAAAAAAAACTTGGATCACTCAGTTATGTTCAAATTAATATTAAATGTGTCGGTATCCAAATATGTGGGAAAATATACAGGCTTTTATAGGGTGTCCTATTTTTTTTTAATGACTGTGTGTCTTTATTTATTGTCCCAATGAGAGGTGCTTTGAAGAAAGAAAAGCTCATGTCCTGCTCTTCTTCTTGTGCTTGCAGATCTGAAGAGGGAGGCCAGCATCTGCCACATGCTGAAGCACTCTCACATCGTGGAGCTACTGGAGACCTACAGCTCAGACGGGATGCTCTACATGGTCTTTGAATTGTAAGTCATGCAGGTGGCGTCACAAAAACGCCTGGCAGGGCTAAAAGGAAAAAAAGAAGATACCACTTAGGGCCGGTTCATGCTTCAAAGCGAGCAGAATCGCCCTGATCTGTGGGAAGAGTGACACCTGCAGCTGGAATTTTACGCCCGTAGTGCAATCACGTCATTTAACTTGAATCTATTTCAGCAACTAGAGTACACAACGACGGAGCCATCTGTCCAGAAAATGTCTTTTTAATACTGCAGATGATGAAAATGTAACTGAAGAAATTATTGGAAATACCTAACTTCACATACAGAGAGAGACAGAGAGCGGACAACTAGATAGAAAATACAGCATGTTAATGAAAATATATATCTTAAATCTCATATCTTGCAGCACTAGAGAATGCAATTCATCCCTTTTTAAAACGTTTTAGTTTACTTTATTTTTCCCCCGCCTCTTTATTGCCTGCTTCTGTTTAGTGACAAACAAACCACTTCCTCCTCTGCCTCATCGTGAGCGTTCACAGATGCAGCAAGTGACAGGGCAAACTGTCCTTCATGTTAAAAATAAACGCTGGAGACAATCGCGTCGCTTGAAAGTATAAAAGTCACTCAGGAGTTCATCGCAGTTCTCTCGGACAGTCACCATCAAACCCAGCAGACGTCGGTATGAACCAGACCGCACAATTCTGCATGCGGTTGATGTGACGACCGATCGCTGCGAGGTATAAAACCGGCCTTAAGGACTGATTCGTACTCACAGATATCAAAGAAAAATGACACAAATGTTCTCCTGCGGTCTAAAGTTTGGAGTCGTCACGGTTCATTCTTGACACGTCATCCAGGTAAATCAATGTCCTTTCAGCTGTGCAGCAACTACTGTGGGATTGGTCAGAAATTTCTTGTAAATTAATCCAGAAAGATATGGAGTGTGCAGTAAAGCACCCTGAACACAAACAAAGTAATTTGCAGCCTTATGAGGACTTGACCTGTGCAAATATGAAGCAGATCTTTGTTCTTTCTCCTACAGCCCTTTGTGCAAGAACAAATGTCTTGGAGTGTTTAGTCTGTTAACACTTTTAGACTGTCGGATGTCAACAACTTAATGTGAAAAATTTATTTTCTTAAGGATATTTAAGACATGTAGGATCTTCTGACACATTGGCAAAATCCACGTTGCACAAGGACACACAAACTGGTGGACCAATGAGGAGTGAGCTTTCAGGAAGCCTGACATATCCTGGAGATTATACCATTAGATGCATTTCCACAGATACGAGAAGATGATGAGGAGTAGAGTTTGACTATCTACAGTCTAACAATTAGAAAGTAAAAGAAAAAAAACTGCAGGGCAAAAAGGAAGTGAGGCCTGCAGGGGTTTTATGTAATCAGAAGATGTGAGGAGGCTGAGGATTAGGAGAGGCGGTGGAGTTGTAGCATAGATACAAAAGGGGAAAAGATGAGATTAAGATTTCACACTTGATGCCACCTCAAGCTCTTCCAAAAAGATTTACTGTTCAAAAGATCCCACCAGCCTTCTTTATATTTTCATCTTCATCACTTCCTTCCTCCTCTTCCAGAACTAATTTCTTTATCGTGTAATTCTGTTACCGCTGAACAGGCAAATGCTGGGGCTACACATACAGATCACTGCAATGACGGAAACTCTGAAGCAAATACTGCAGGAGTCCATTTGAATGGATTTCAAAGTCCCGCTCTTATTATCGTTTGATCTATTTTCAAAGGGTTCCCAGTGTTCTTTTACTTATGATTATGCCGTTTTTAGGCCAAATGAAAAAAACCTCTGGCTTTCTAGGACTGTTTTTTTCAACCAGAAACGCCGAGGTACTCTAGTACCTGAGAGATGGTCAGGTGTGCAGTGGAAGATTATTCAATTTTATCTAGTTGTTACAAAACAGTCACTATTACAGGATATCAGCTGGACCGCGTTTCACTCTGAATAGTTAGACATTTCATAAGACTTTTTTCTTTGTGCTTATTTGATTGCTATTCTAGACACTTCAGGGCTCCAGACTAACTTTTTCACTAGGAGCACAGTGGCCCCTAACTGAAAATTTTAGGGGCGCAACCAGAAGATTTAGGGGCGCATACCGTAAATCAACATGCTAACCAAATCTACTCATTTCCACTGTATTACTATTAATAAATACTTTAATAATAGATGCAGAAATTACAATGTGCCATTTCTAATTCAGTGTCACATTTTAATCTGCACTTTTGAAAATGCAACAACAGGTAAAAATACAGGTACAAATAAGTAAAGAAAACGGATGGAAATGTATGTTGGTGACATAAAAGTGTGTTTGAGATCACCCAGGTGGACTCAACGCTGCACAGATCACCTGGTGTGTGACGTATATTTTTGTTTTTGCTCCAACATCTCCTGTCAATCAAAACAAAAATATCAGGAGAAAGGGGCGGAAGAAAGACCCCAACCTGAGCGAACACAGCTGGAAATGTAGTACTGCACTGACTGAAAGCTGCCCTGATGACTACAAAACAATGCATTATGGGACATGTGTCCTGATGGTTTTTTGTAGTTCAGTGATCAATCAAAATAATTGTAAATACCAATTGATTAAAAAAAGGCTACATACATTACAAAACATTCAAATAAGTATAAAATATATAATAACAGATCATACTGAGAGGGAGAGGAATATTAAAACTAAATTGAATGTTAAAGACAAGTCCAATTTCCTGTTGTCCTTCATTCGCCTTCACCCCCCCCCCCCCCCCCCGTCTCCCCAACGATCCTGTCGCGGCGCTGGTTCATCTTAAACACGTATATCGATGCATTTTCCCCACGTGTTTTCAGTGTGTCTAAAACTAAATCTTGTCACTCGCACATGTTTAAAGTTCAAGCCCCGTTAGCTGTCACGCATGTAGGTGTGGGACATTTATTTTCCTCAGCTGACCCGACTCCCCCGGGAGCGGTGAGCTGCCAGCCGTGCATAAACCGTTTGTGGTCGGGGGTGACACGCCGCTGCGCGCTTAACCAAAACCCTAAACCTTCCTCCGGGTCTATGCGACCCAGAGAAAAGTTCAGCACGGACTGCATGGGTTTAGAAAATTACGAGCGAATAGATACGTTCTAAGGAAAGTAAGGAACTCCTTATGTGGTCCGGGGAGGGAGGGGGCTGTCAGGTGTCCTGCTTTCAAACCCTGTCATTGTCCCGCCCCCAAGAGTCGAGTGTGTGTGTCTGCCTGCGTGCGTGTGCGCTCGCGTCTCATTGATTATTTCTTTGATAATCGACGTGCCCTTTCTACGTTAAATGTATTAAAAATACGGAGGGGGGGGGGGGCAAATTTACTGGTCGCACATGTGCGACTGGATGTAAAATTCAGTCGCACATTCTCAAATTTTGGTCGCAAAATGCGACCAATTGCTCGCAGTCTGGAGCCCTGCACTTAGGTAAGAATGGCTGTACTGAGGTTTTGCCGCAATTCTGACCAATTGCTCTCATTGTGGAAAAAGTCAGCCCCCTTAAACAGTCTCCACCAATCATACTTGGAAGCTTATTATACATACTGTATGTCATAAATCTAATCCAATCAGACATGGTCAACGTCTTCACTTCCTTGTTTTAACATGGCTCATAAAGTCTCTCAGTTACAACAATAACAGCTAAAGATGTTGTTTAGCGGTGTAGCTTTCCAATGTATAAGCGCCCTCATACCACCCAGTCTGTCTCTAACAGTTTGAGCAGACACATGCACATTTGTGGCCTGCTGGAGGTCACTTTGCAGGGTTCTGGCAGTGCTCCTCTTGATTCTCCTTGCACAAAGGAGAATGTAGCAGTCCTGATGCAGGGTCGTTGCTGTCCTACAGCCTTCTTCAGGTCTCCTTATGTACTGGCCTGTCTCCTGGTAGTGCCTCCACGCTCTGGACACTATGCTAACAGACACGCCGTCTTATGGTACCGTCAGAGTGACAACTTTGTCGGCATTCAAAAGTCACCAAAACATCAGCAAGAAAACATAAGGACAGAAAAGTTGTCTGTTGTCACAACTTGCAGCACCACTCCTTTCATGGAGGTGTCTATTATTTCCACCTGTTGTCTATTCCACTTGCACAAAATCATGTGAAACTGACTGTCAGTCACGGTTGCTTACTAATTGGACAGTTTGATCACTCAGAAGTGTGACTGACTTGGAGTAACAGAGTTGTTTAGGTTTTACCTTTATTTTTTGAGCAGCATATTTAAGAATACAGCATTTACCATTCAGAAAACATGTGATAAGAGTCCTGGAAGGTGAAATCTGAAATATTTTACCACTTTGACCCCCAACTTGGCACCAAGTAATTGAAAAGACATTTCAGACACAATGTGACTTTATGTTGACTTTGAGGGTCTGTACATCTTTCTTTAGAACAGGGTTTTTCAACCAGTGTGCCCACAGATTCTAGTGTGCCAGGAGAGATTGTCAGGTGTGTCATGGGAAATCAAATCAAATCAAAGTTACTCCTGGTAGGGACTTTCTTTTGTGGTGGGAACACAGAGCAGACACAAACAATCATCAGTAAAATCCATACAACACACATACAATACATATAATATATTCTCAGACCTGCTGACGTAGGCAAATTAAAAATGTATTAAATTAAATAATAATTAAAACGCCTAAGATGCCACTGACTCAGTTGTTTAACAGTGATATTCACAATTGAATTTGGTCTATACACATTTATCTTTGCCAGGATATCAGCTCTATGTTCATCCAAATAGGCCCATGTTTCACACTTAGTAGGAAGAAATATAAAAGATCATAACATATTTTTTCCTTATTTGATTCTTTATTCAAGAGCTTAAATGCTTAATACACAATTGAGATTCAGTTTCTTTGACCTTTTAGTTACCGACGGTACTGTTGGGATTTTTCTCAAGGAAAAAGTGGTTGAAAAACTCCTCTAGAACGCTTTGTTTTTCAACAGCAGCATCTCAATCTGTTGGAATTGCCACCGAAAGCCTACAGTATATATGTTCCAGATTACAATGTTTTAACCCAATTTAGAATTAGTTTAATAACCCCAACGAGAGAAATAGAGGACAACAAATGCTACAACTGTCTCACATTGTAGGAATTTGTTCAGCATGTTTCACTTGAGCTTAGCATTTCTGTATGAGGAGCTTATCTCAAGTTTCACTTAAAGCAGAAATTCTACTCCTCTAAAATATTAGCGAAGAGAAATATGATGGTCTGGATCCACGTCTCTTTAAAAAAAAGAATGAGGTTGTCATCAATAGAAATGATGGAAGAGCGAGACTTCAGGGTTCACTCAGTTTATTTCTGTGGTTAAAAAGTGAAGAGGATGGTTGGTGTTCCTCACCTCTGCTGAACAAAAAACCTGAAATCAACATTAGCCTAGCAGAGGAAGAGCTAACTCCTGACAAGTTTTTACATTTCCATTCAGCTGTTTTTCAAGTCTGTGTCTTTTTGCTTATGAATTTCTAAGCATCATGTGAGAGGAGAGGCTGCAGCTGCACCTCTGGGTGCACATTATACCAGAGAAGTCAGCACTTTTTCTGGTCGTTTGTTTGAAGATGTTTAAAAAAAATCGTTCAGGCTCTGCAGCTTTTATAGGAGATAAAACCCCAGAGGAGGAACGTTGGCACGGCGCTGTTATTCATTTAGAGTGGGGATCTGTCAGATTTCCTAGATAAAAAATACTTCCAAGGTTGTGTTACAGCAAAGCACCAGAGTAGCCAGAGATATAATCATTCCCATTCTGTTCACCTCCAGGAAAACAATGCAGGGAATTCAAAGAGAGCTCTTCTTTCGCCCTCATTACACATTTATGCTGCACCGGTCCGGTCTGCTGGATGGGACTGTCGGCGAGTCTGTCTGTCTGTCAGCACTCAGTCTTTCTGCTCCCCAGCCGGCTGTCAGTCCGCCTTGCTTCATTTTGCAAGCATGTTTCAGAAATGGAACACGACTCTTCCCACTCTTTTATTGACAGCTCCTGCTGGTAAATACCTGCAGATCTCCCACATTTAAACCAAAAAAACTTTAGGTTTGCCATCGTATTCTGAAATAAGCACAAAAATACCAAGTCCAGATGCTGCTTGAACTGTGGGGATCCTATTATCCTCTGACCTTCACTTCCATCAGTGTTCAGAACCCTGACCTTTGCTGTTTACTGCAGTTACAGCCATGGCCTTTTCATCAGACTGGCCCTGTCTCACTGCGTTTGTCTGTTTTGTTTGTCAGCATGGATGGAGCCGACCTGTGCTTCGAAATCGTGAAGAGGGCAGATGCCGGCTTTGTCTACAGTGAAGCAGTGGCCAGGTGAGGCGATGTGTCTTTGAATTTCCTCTGTGAGGAGTGTGTCTGAAGGTTCGGCGGAGAGAGATGTACTAAAGACTGTCATTCATTTTTTCAGTCACTACATGAGACAGATCCTGGAGGCGTTGCGCTACTGCCACGACAACAACATCATCCACCGAGACGTCAAGGTATCTCTGACTTTGTTTATTTCCATGCCTCGCTGCATTTTTATTTCATGGAGAGGCCATTTGAGGGCTGCTGCAAGACATTTGTGTGCCGTCCTGTTGTATGACACTGCTGCGGAATGATAATGTGTTTTGTCTATGAGGAAGTGTTGACATGTGTGCAACCGCAACTGATCTGTGTGTCCCTCACCAGTCTGTGAGCTCGGGCACGTTATAGAAAAACAATGGCTATAACCCTTGTGCTATCTTAGATCACAAAACATTGAAGAAAAAAGGTCCAGCGCACTGTCTAGTGGGTCTAAATGACCCAACTCCCAATGGTGAAGTGCCTAGGATAGCACAAGGGTTACAGCAGAAACTACAGGGCAGTTCAATCGTCTTTGTCAATAAAAAAAGAATGAATGAAGCTTTATTTAAAACCCACTTTACAACCCCTTCAGGGTACCAAAAGGCTTTAAAATACAAGAAAGACAAAAGAATGTTTAGAACAAAAATTAAATAAACTGCATAAAATCACACAAAGCAATTAGCTATAAAATACATAATAGACAATTAGGAATGGAATACAATGAATAAAACAAAGTAAATTGCCATCAACTACTGAGAAATAGAATTCCATTGTAAAAAAGTAAGTTTTTAGTTAACATTTAACACTGTTATGGTTTGAAAACAAAAAAAAAAAAGATTAATCTTCATTCTAGGCAGCTCAATGAAAAGGCTAACAGCCCCTAAAAGTAAAATATTTAAAAATGTGTATGACACACCTGTGCTTCACCTAGTTCATCCTTACTCTTACCCTTGTGTGTTGTATAAGTGTTTGCCATCACCTGATTTATTTAGCAATATAAATTTGAATGGTGTGGGGATGTGTCTAAGTATTTAAATGGATCCAAATGAGTGTTTATACATGACAAATGCATGTGGGATGTTTCCATGTGTGTACTGTATGTTTCTATGTGTATATGGGGATCTGAAACTGAATGTCTACTCACTAGAGATGTAATACATAGTAAGTGCACTCTGTGTGGTAATGTATTTGGTCTAGGCTAGGGCAGGGGGGTGTGAGAAGTCGTGATCACTTCCTTTCAGATTTTTCTTGTTTTTTTTTTCTTTTGGTCCGATTTTTCCTTTTAGCATATATTTCCGAAATAAAATCTTCTCATCATCATCAAATGAAAAAAAACGTGTTAAAGGAATATCAGCGCAAAGGCAGCAAACGAATCAAAGTAGAAATGAAGTGCAAAGGCGGGACTGGGAAAGTGAGAATGGTGATTTAGGATTTATATTTAGAGGTGTCTGAATTCTTAATGTGTTACTGTAATAACTCCAGGAATGGTGTATGGAATTCAACTGTTTGTGGGGCCAAAATACCGGCCCTCCTAAATCTGTTTCTTTAGTTCCAGTTATTTATTAATTTGGTATAGATACATTTCAGTTTTGTCGGCAGTGTTTGACATTCTTGGTGAAAGGAGACTTTACAGCCAAATTGTATTCACAATAGAACTTGGTTAGTCTTGAATGAGCCACGCGACAGGCTGATGGCCTGTCCTTGGTGTGCCCCACCTTCACCTAACAGTAGCAAGGTCAGGCCCAGTGACCTTGGAAGGGATAAAGCGGGTTAAGAAAATGAATGGATGGTTTTAAATGCTGCAGGTATAGTGGAAAGGCGTATCAGCTTAGAGGGCAAATAACATTTAGATGTTGTTTGTATGTGAAGATCATTTTAGTCACGGCACTGCAGAGTAAATGACCTTTTTTTTTCTTCACAAAACAAGACTGCTACATATTTTACAAGCCAACACTTTTGAGACGATCCTGTGTCCTGGAGCCAAAAGGACCACATTAGATGTCTGGCTGACCAACTGCAGTGTTTAAAGTCCCTCTTCGATCAGCTTTTGATCTGTTGTCAAAGTGTTCCCAGTGGTCTTTTAAATAGGATTTTGCTGTTTTTAGCCAGGGGCTGCACGGTGGCGCAGTGGTTAGCGCTCTTGCCTCACAGCAAGAAGGCCCCCGGTTCAAGTCTTTAGTTGTATAAAATACAAAAAGTACCAGCTGGGGGACCCTAAAACAGAGCATCAACGGGGGACCTGTCACTGTAGAGTTTGCATGTTCTCCCCGTGCATGCGTGGGTTCTCTCCGGGGTCTTCGGCTTCCTCCCCCTGTCCAAAAACATGCTTCATAGGTTAATTGGTAAATCTAAATGTGTGAATGGGTGTGTGATTGTGGCCCTGCGATGGACTGGCCACCTGTCCAGGGTGTCCCCTGCCTTCGCCCATAAGTGGCCGGCATAGGCACCAGCAGCCCCGTGACCCCGAAAGGGAACAAACGGAAGAAGATGAATGAATGTTTTTAGCCCCCCAAAAGAACCTGTGTTGTTTTCTATGACATAGTTTCTTCAGAGCGGCAGGAGCTTCATTAGAAATTCACCTCCGAGACTGTTGGCTTGAAATAAGCTCGCCCCTTCTCCCCTCATCGATATTTTTAAACCCCAACCTAACATTAGCGATGTAACGAAAATGGTGAGCAATATCTGAGGTCTCCAACCGTAGTTTTAAGCCAGATATCAGCTCAGACAAGGAAAACAAAGATCTATTTGTCTGCAAGTGGATGCATCAGAATGGAGTGGAGAAGGAGCATAGTGAGCCACCGATTGTAGCTTCTACATCACTTCTACAGCACTTTTTTCACCTGTTACAGATTCACAACGATTTGAATAAAGAAATACTCAGAAACACAATTTTAAGCTCAATTTTCTTTAAATATGTCCTCCAGTGCGAGAAAAATGCCACAAGAACATTTAAAAAACAGCATTTTCATTAGAGTTGGTCTTTATTTCCCTGAGCCTCTCCCTGGCACAGGAACATTGTTCGTGCTGCAGAGGTGTGAAGAACACCAGTGCGTCGTCAGCGAATGACCTGCCGTGTTCTGGATTTGTGCAGCATCAGCTATGATGAGGTGATGATCCTTGTGATGGTGGTGTGTGTGTGTGGGGGGGGGTCTAGTACAGTTAAGATGCAGCTTTGACATTGGCCTGTTTTATCGCAGACAATGGCGTTCTCCAACTTATCGGACGCACAAACCGAAAAAATGTGCGTGTTTGTCAGGAAACGGCACACACACCTGCAGCTCTTTCACACAGATGTCCCTAATGAATATGGATCAACACCTCTGCATGCCAGTCACTGAAATCAGTTAAATCCTCTCGCTCATGAATCACCTCAGCTCTTTGGTGTTTATCTTTCCACTGACTCCATCCCAGCCTCCCAAGGTGACGGTAACCTGTTTGCTTCCGTGGATCTGTGCGTTCTGCAGGCATGCACGCCAAACAGATAGGCCTTGTTTTTCTGCGTGCACAGAATGAAGGTGAACTTTCTTTTCTGAGAACTCTTACACAGCTCCAACCCTACCAAACCTTCTTTGGAGTGTATAAACACTGCAGAGGGTATGATGAGAACGTAAATGGTGTCAGAGCAGACCAAAGACTCCAGGTATGCTCAGGTGAGGTACATCTGTCCCAAATAACATCAACCAAAGGTAATACTTTTACCAGTCTATAAGAGAAAAAAATCTATTTTTAAATCCCCCCACAGGAGTAAAACAAGCTGTGTGAAATTGAACTGAAACTGAACATGAATGTTTGCTCACTGTTGGCATTTTCTTTTGTCATGCAAGTGAGAAGCCACAGCGGAAATCAGTTGAAACTCCTGTGGTTGTCAGTGTGCCACAGCATCACAGTGAAATGAACCATACATGAGTCCATTTCCCAGCAACAATTAACCGTCTCAAACACAGCAGCAGGATTGGGTTCACGCTTTTTGAGGAAAAAGGATCAAGAACAGGAAAACATGTTATTAATTAGCAATCATTGCCTAATGGGATGAAAATGAATGTTTTGTTGTTGTTATTTAAACAATATCTGCTTTTAGGCCTAGAATTGAATTCACATTTAGTAAAATGGAATAAAATAAGCTGGTTTCAAACAATTGAATTGATCAGGGTTTTGCACGCCTATAGAAATAAATGGTTCCTGATCAGGAACTCCCACTCACACATCACCCCATTGTCAGGTAAAGCAAACTGTTCTCTCTAGCAAGTGTTAAAGCTCACCTGAACTCTGGTGCAGATCCAGCAAGTGGACCCTGGTCCATTTTTAATCAAAACAGGGTGATGGTTCACTTGTCCTTCACTTGTTAATAGTTTTCATGAGTAAAGACAAAGGTAGTTCATTGGAAGCACCGGGCATTAAGAGTAGCAAAAGAAACTGAATACTATTAATCTGGATTAGTGTGAATCAGAAAAATGATTGAAAACATCTGGTAGCCAAAGCAGAGCATGAGCTCATAAAACCTGCTAATGAGCAGCAGTTGGAGCTGCAGTTTTTTTTTCTAAGTTGGTCTCTTCTGTCTTTTGGTTTGCGCCAGAGAACTCAATGTGTGAAAGCAAAGCAAACCAATTGAAAGTGTGAAAATCCTTGTTGATTTGAACCGTTGACTGTATAATAGAATTGGATTTTTCAGCTCTGTAATATTAAAAGACACTTCTAATCAAGTTTCCTCCAAAGTGTCTCTTATTATATTTATAATATACAGTTTTTATAAATGAATACATTTTGTTGCATTTATCTGCTCCATGAAAATATCTTGTGATTTTTAAACCGGTCTGTGATAACACATAGTCGACACATGGAACAGCTCGTTAGCATAGCATCATAGCATTTAGCATCATAGCATCAGTGTAACATTGCTGTTTCCAAATCAACACTTTTTATTAAACTTTCTGTTGCTGCTGTGAGTCCAGCAGGTTTATCTTCCAGTTCTTTCTGGATCCTGTTAAAAATCCTCACATGTTCCGCTGCTTCATCAACTTTAACTAAAGCTACATGACGGCAGAAGCTAGGGGAGTAAGGGGGTGCTTCTTGCGGCATCGATTAATCGATTATCAATTAATTATCGATATTAACACAATTATTAACACATAATTAACACAATATTAACACACAATTATTATTATTAAAATATCAATTATTAGATTTCCTGTAACCCGCTGTCAAGTAGTAGAGTTTGAACCAACAAGTTCACTCCTGATTGGTGTGATTGGTTGGCATAGAAACATTGACTCAGACCAACTTGGACAAATAACAGCTAACTGACAATTTCTGGCTCCAATATAGCGACTCTATTGTGAAAAATGGCGACTGAATAGACTTCATTTTGTTGAGACAGCAGCAAGTCGTTTTCCATGGGTGACGTCACTCACTTGATCCATTACATTGACAGTCAATGATTTGAACGCAGTCCACAGGATTCTTAACAGTGTTTGTGGGGACTGCTGGTCCACTGCAGGTGGCAGCTTATTTTCTGCTGAAATAGAATCTTAAACCTGAGGGCAAATGTCAGATTCAACTCATAAATGACTACACATTTGACTGATAGAAAAAACTAGTGAATACTTGAATGTCACCTCTGTGACCCGTGAAAATGACCCAAGTCCAGTTGGACCTCAGAGCGACCAGTCTGTAAACCTTCAAACTCAACAATGACTGTCGTCCCCAAACTGAGTAAAAAAAAGAACAGCATACGTGCCTCAACGGCTGCCACTCCCTTCTTTGCTCAACGCCAGCATAAACGGCGATTAAAGCGACGTGCAAACAAGCAAGAACGCTTCTTTGTGCTTATCCTTATCAGTCTCTAGTCTCTGTAACTTTATGGGCCTAAGAGAAGCCGTTTGGTTCAGGAACCCGCACATCAACTTTGCTCTTTGGCCCACAGTTCCATGTGCGATGGCCCGGGTCCGGGCGCACACAGATTCCTCACTCACTCACTAGCAGGCATTTCACGCACACATATACATATTTGTACTCAGCTGTTTTCGCCTTTTACCAGCTGTGTAGGCATCCATTGGTGCACACTTGGTTGCTGACAGTTTCCTCCATGCAAACACTAGCATCCACTTTACAGGCTGTTCTTTCCACCTTGTTTTGTTATATTTTTCTTCCGCATCCCTACACGGAGGTTGGCCAACAGAAGATGGCCGTTCTCTCGAGTGCCATATCTTAGTGGGATATACATGACCCACTAAAATCATTGTATGTTTTATTCCCCCAAGGCAATAAGTAGCAGGAAAACTGTTTTCACCAAAAGTTCAGATTTCCGCTGAACTCTCCTCTCTAGAACCCTTGAGTAGACTTTCCCATCAGAGGCAGAGAAGTGTGTTTACTCCATAGTTGGAGCACAACCTTCAGTACCCTTCTTCAAAAGAGGGACCACTATCCAGCCTGAGAACTGCTTCCGCCTCTTGAGGCTTTGAATGATTTGCCAGAGGCGCAGAATGCCCGAACTCTGAGCCCCAAGTTGTTGAATCCGCAGCTTGCCACGCTGCTTCCTGCCTGAACTGCTGGTACCTTTCAGCCGCATTGGAAGTCCCATAAGCCGTCCAGGCTCCATAGGACTCCTTGATGTCATCTTTTACTTTACAAAAATCTTGAGCTAAAGATTTGTTGTCCGAAACTCATTGCAAATTATCCTGTCAGTAACTGATATTTACAAGCATATCAGTGTGTAAAGTAAATTTGATAAAATCGTTTATCAATTGTACATCAAATCACTTCAAATGATCATGTAAAGCAGCAGTTTTGTGGTCCAAAAAAGTGTAAATTTGTGGGTCTTACAATTCTAAAAACTTGTCAGATTTTTGCGTGTTTTTGTTGTTTACTGATTCAGATGACCCACCTGTTTGTGTGTCTCTGATTGAAGAGTTGATTGAACAATCCCCAAACCTTTCAAGTGGCTGTGATCAGCATCTTAAGCAAACATCGGTAAGATGTTATCATGCCAATTAAAGGTGAACTAACGTCATCATCCAGTCAGTAATGTCCTTTCAATCTTACCTTCTCTGGGTTCTTATTTTGTTTACATTTTTTTAACATTTCATTTTGTTTTCTGGAAATTACTATTGTCTTCCAAAAGGTTTACTTTTTATTTCCTTTCTCTTTTTAGGGGAATTGTGTTTTGTCTGTTGGTTTGCTTTTTTATTTGTCGTGGTCATCTTTAATAGGTTTTTGCGCTGATGTGATTTGTACTTTATAGTCACAAGATATTCCATTTAATTGACCCATAGAGGGCGCTGTTGTTCTAAATGTAAAACAGAAGAGATGGGCATGTGCTCGAAAAGGTTTTTTCCTGAAAGCCCCTTTAAATCATCATGGGAGGAAGCTTTTTTTTCAGGTTGGGCTGTTTGTTGAGTCTTCCCTCATTGTTTTTCTTAGCGGTCCTGCTGCTGTCAACATTTCTTCATAAGGAGTTGCAGCTATTTCAGAGATGCCTCAAAGTATATTGAAGTCCCAAAGGGGGAAAAATGGCAGGTTTTCTGTTTTTAAATGACAGTTTTTGTCTGTGTAATTTGTGTTTTTCTGTCTTTGGGTCAGATTTGATGGAGTTTGCTCAGTACTAGAGGTTTATCCTCCCACTTTACGCTGTCTATATGCTTCAGTGTTGTTCTTTCCTTACACACACCCAGGCTAAATCTGGACACAAAAATGGTTTCTCCCTGAAAACCTGACATTTAATTTAATTAATATAATTTGATCTGACTTAATTTATCCAAACGTGTTTAACTGTGTCTAAAAAGTTATTTGTGTAGAAAAAAAAAGAGTTCCTTTTCTAATTTTAAGTGATGTGTAAAAAGCACAATAGTCATCACCCTAGCTGTTTCCATCACACATAGCCCAAAACGGTATCAAAATTCTTGAAATATCAAAAAAAAAAAAAATTACACTGTTTCCACTGAATCATAATCATGCAAATAAACACAAACCAACTCACTCGATGAATCGTTCAAAAACACTGCAACGGATGTAAAAAAACATTTACTGCAGATACATTCACATTTCTGCCACGGCACTAGCGCTCATCATCAACTATCAAAGGATACGTTGGCGTCTTATTCAGGCCATGGAGCGGCGAGCTCCTTACACTTGATTAACTTGCAAGAAAAACAAGGAATCTGGAAAACTTCATCTGCACTGTTCAGTAAATACACCGGGAAAGTAATAAAACATATTTATTAAGTTAAGCTTTAAGAACATCAGGGAATGTTACTACAGTCTTAGAATGTTGTCTCTGTTGAAAGACCCACTTCAGTGAAAATTGTGTTTTAACATGTCCTTGGAGCATTTTTCTGATGATAAAGGACATTTACGAAGAAAATTGAGCTAAAAATTGCATTTCTGAATATTTATTTATTCAAATAGTTGTGAATCAGGAGCAGATGAAAAAATGCAGTTTTAAAAAGATCTTATTTCTTACATGGAAAATATACTGGATGGGCTCTCTGTTCGCTCCATTCTGATGCATCCACTGCAGTCAAATTCTACATCCATGTACGTCTTTGTTTTCCTCGTCTGAGCTGCAATCTGGATCCAAACTGTACGGCTGGATAGCTGCAATATAGCTCCTCGTTTATGTTGCAACACTAATGTTAACTTGGGGGTATGAGGAGCTGTTGCCTAGCGAGACACAGTGTAAACAAGGAGCTCTCAGCAACGAGGAGGGGAAAGGGGGCGGGGTTGGCGGCAGTGGCTAAGGAGGTTGAGCAAGCTGGCAAATGAACGAAGGGTCGGCAGCTTGATCCCCGCTCCCCCCAGTGAACTGTCGTTGTGTCCTATGTGTGTGAATGTCCCAGTGATGATCAGAGGTAGGCGTGAACTGGCAGCCACGCCTCTGTCTCTTTGCCCCATAGCCGCTGTGGCTACATCAGTAGTTACTATTACCAAGCATGAATGAAGAGTGAATAAATACTGGACACATTTTAAGTGCTTTGAGCGTCTGGAAAAGCGCAGATAAATCTGATTCATTATCATTATTATAATTATAATCATTACTGCAACAGTTCCTCCCACAACTCAGGTGAATTTCTAATGAACTCCTGCCGCTCTGGAGCAACTATTTCCTCGATAACCCAGTTTTAGGGATTTTGTCTAAAAAAAAGTCATAATTATAATTAAAAGACCACTGGGAACACTTTTACAATAGATCAAGAGATTATCGGAGGTGGGACTTGAACACATAAACTAAAACAGTTGACAGTGAAAAGTATGACGTATAGGTTTTAAATACATTCCGTACTGTTATTTTGTCACATTGTTCTTTCTGATCTCAATCTCAATTGCAGTTACCTTTGCTTCGAGAAATAAGGAGCCTTTCAATGTCTCCAAAGAAATCTGCAGTTCAGCTATTATTTTCTTGTAACTTAGCTGATGACAGTTGATTTGGTGTGTCTGTGGTCTTCCTACCATCCATATCAGCAGTGTAGCTGGTTGCACTGACTTCAGGAGCATGCGGCAGACAAAAGACTCTGCTCACCAAGTTCAACACCTCCTTCCTCACAGAGGAGGACAGCAGGTAGTACATGACGGGGTCCAGGCAGCTGTTCAGAGCGCTAAGCACCAAAGTCAACTCATTGGCTTTATTAGCTACGTTCCTCCAGAAAAGGGAAGTGGGTTGGATCTGGGTTGCTATGTAGAAAGGCCTGACCATGTGATAAGGCAAGAAACAGATGGTGAAGACAAAGAGGATGAAGAAGGACTTTCTGGCATTCTGAAAAAAACTGGGTGAACTGGGAAGGTCTGGATTCTCTTGTGATCTTCGTAGAAGTTTCAGGGCAATCTTTCCATAAGAAACCATTAGAGAAATGAATACCGACCAGAAGGTGAGCACCCCACAAATGTTGATGTAGGCCTTCCACTTTTCTTCACGGAGGTCTTTGTAGTGGAAACATCTGCAAACACCAAACGTCATTTAATACATTTTTAGACTTTGACCCAAACAGAAAGACTTCACTTAGGAAAAGGACCAACCTGCCTGGCCTTGTGTTACTCTGGAAGATCAAGTATGGCAAAAAAAACAGGAAAGCTAAAGTCCAGATGACGGCACAAAGAAAGACGCTCCTCTTTGTAGACAGCAGCCTGCGCCTGCCAGCTCTGTTGTGCATCTTTAAATAGCGATCCACGCTGATCAGCCCCAGTAGTGTGATGCTGATGTACATGTTCATGTAGAACAGGTTACCAACTAGACTGCACAAGATTGGTTTCAGTGTCCAGGTGTTAGCATGGCTGTGATAGAGGATCCTGAAGGGCAAGCAAAAGATCAACAGGAGATCGGCACAGGCAACGTTTAAAAGAAACACGTGCACTGAGTTTTTGGTAGACTGAACACAAAAGAAAACCCAGAGAGCCAAAATATTCCCAACAAGGCCCACAACGAAGATTAGAGAGTAGAGCACCGCCAGTGGGATGCGCATGGTTTCTTCATCAACACAGTCCTGCGTGGTGCAGTTGTTTGATTCCATGTTTGTTTAATTCCAGTCCTGCCAGGAGAAGAAAACCGCAAATGGAATATTTGTTTTGTTCGGTCACTTCAGTGCGGAATCAGAATAAAAGTCATTCTTATCCTAAGATTTTGGTGCTAAATGATTATTTGAATAAAAGGAAATTATTATACATCAACCTGTGCACAAAAATAGTTTTATCATTTTGGTTTATTCTGTTTGTTCAGGAACCTGTTTAAAGCAAAACCCGAAGTCAAACCAAATCACCCTGGAGTAATTTTACAGAGGTTTGATCTTTTTTCTTAGTGCAACGAAGTAAAAAGCCATCTAAAACGCTCTGTCAGATGATTGATGCAGATGCCAATCAAAAATGTTTTTAAACTGATAACAATGTCGTTATTAAATCTGGTGCTCAACAAATCAGCTAATGATTTCTTGGTGATTGTAAATACTCACCCAGAACGTGTGATGTAGGAGAACAGCCAACTTGTTGTCTATGCCGACCTTTACGGTTCCTCTCAGTGACTCCACAAAGGTCCTTTGGAGTTTAAAGGAATGCTCCAAACCTCACTTCTTTGGAAAGACTTTTTCTCTGCATCTGGTTGTTATTTAATGATCAGAGACAAACTGAGTAGAGCTGGAAGCTTCTATCTGCCCCATTCCCTTTGTCAAATACATCTGCAGCACTGAAGAGCGAGCAGCTCTCCTCGGCGGATGTCAGCATCGCTGTGGTGCTGTGCAGAGATAACACCCTCTCTCCCCCCCGTGTTGATGCACAGATAAACAAGAAGTTCCTTCTGATCGTATAGGAGGGCGTGCACAGCGTGCTCCGCTCGTCTTTTTGTAGACTGTGCTGGTGATCATGAGTAGAGCTTTTTCCAAATGACTTCATGATGTTTTCTTGCTAATTACAGCAGGAGAGGTTTAGACTGCAATCCAAACTCAGTTATCTTACCATCTCACTCAGCGCAAAAACAGCATTCAAAGCTCACAAAAATGTATGTGCTGCAGTGCCAATCTGCCTGTGGTTTTGTGTAAAACGGAAGTGAACAAATGCTGGCTGCTTTCTGCAGCCACAAATAATCTACGCCATAAGCATAAATAATCTGTTCATCTGTTGGTTCTAACACATTTTACATCATTGTGCTTGTCTTGACTAAAGACGGAAACTGTTTTGTGAAAGCCATAATGTCATAATCCAGTTTTCATTAAGAAAAAGTTGTTGTCTTTTTTTTCCCAGCTTTTTGTGTTAAGTCAAAGATGGATATACATGATTGATCCTGCGGCCATGTGCTGGTTCTGTGTGTGTGTGTGGGTGTATGTATGTGTGTGTGTGTGGGTGATGGTCTGCATGCGTGTCACAACATTTATTTTTCAGCTTTTATAGTAGATGTCACTCTCTAATTAGCATCAGGAGACCCTAAAATCATGCTGTGGTCTTCCCTCTCGTTCTCAGCCCCACTGTGTGCTGCTGGCATCCAAAGAGAACTCCGCCCCCGTCAAGCTCGGAGGGTTCGGCGTGGCGATCCAGCTTGGAGAGTCCGGATTAGTGGCAGGAGGTATGAAACAAGACGCAACAAAGTCCACCACAACATCAAACTTAGAGATGCGTAAGACACTTTGTAGTGAGTTTTATGTGTTTTGTGAAATGAAGTTTATTGGATTTAAAGAAACTGCAATAATTACTTAAACAAAAATAGGCAGGTGCGTAAATTTGGGCACCCCAACAGAAACATGCCATCAATATTTAGTGGATCCTCCTTTTGCAGAAATGACAGCCTCCAATTGCTTCCTATAGCTTCCAATAAGGGCCTGGATTCTGGTTGAAGGTATTTTGGACCACTCCTCTTTGCAAAACATCTCCAGTTCAGTCAGATTCGATGGCTTCCAAGCATGGACAGCCTGCTTTAAATCACACCACAGATTATCAATAATATTCAGGTCTGGGGACTGAGATGGCCGTTCCAGAACATTGTACTTGTTCCTCTGCGTGAATGTCTTTGTAGAATTAGAGCAGTGTTTAGGGTCATTGTCTTGTTGAAGTATCCAGCCCAGGCACAACTTCCACTTTGTCACTGATTCTTGAATATTGTTTGTAAGTATCTGCTGATACTGACTGGAATCCATGCAACCTTCAACTTTGACAAGATTTCCAGTACCTGCACTGGCCACACAGCCCCAAAGCATGATGGAACCGCCACCAAATTTGACTGTGGGTACTAAGTGTTTGTCTTGGAATGCTGTGTTCTTTGTTTGCCAAGCATACCGCCCCTTGTTATGTCCAAATAACTCCATTTTAGTTTCATCAGTCCACAGCACCTTTTTCCAAGATGAAGCAGGCTTATCCAAATGTGCTTTAGCATACCTCAAGCGACTCTGTTTGGGGCATGTGCGCAGAAAAGGCTTCTTTCGCATTGGTCTTCCATATAGCATCTCCTTGTGCAAAGTGCGCTGAATGGTTGAACGATGCACAGTGACACCGTCTGAAGCAAGATCATGTTGTAGGTCATTGACGCTGGTCTGTGGGTTCAGTTTGATTGTTCTCACCATCCTTCTGAGAGTTTTCTGGGCCAGGCCTTTGCCTTGAACTGTGCTTGTGGTCTTCTATGTTCTCACTATATTACTCACAGTGGAAATTGACAGCTCAAATCTCTTAGCAAGCTTTTTGTTTCCTTCACCTAAACTATGATGTTGAACAACCTTTGTTTTCAGCGGTTTTGAGGTTCCCATGTTGACATGGGAACCTCAAAGATGCAAAGAGGAGAAAAACTTGCTCTTGGCCACCTTAAAAATATCTTCTCAGGATTGGCTTCAAATGTGTATGTAGGTCAAGGGTCAATGAGCTTATTAAACTAATTTTGATTTCCAATAATTATTGCTAAAGGTAGTTAAATCAATAAAACAACAGGGCCCAAATTCACTCACCTGCCAATTTTGGTTTAAGTAATTATTGCACAGTTTCTTTAAATCCAATAAACTTCTCGAATATCACTGTGTTCATCTGCTATATGATATATTTAACTGAAATTGAGGATCCGAACAACCAATGATTTATGAAGAAAAATCTTGAAAATGATCAGGGGTGCCCAAACCTTCTCATACAACTCTATGTATCACTTGTACACTTCGTGGTAGCATTTGCCAGTGCATCAAGCCAATGCTGAAATATTAATCCATGCTTTTATAACTTCTAGGATAGACTATTGTAATGCTCTTCTTTCTGGTGCTAAGAGAAATACTATAAACGGGCTGCAGCTTGTTCAAAACTCAGCTGGGCGCCTTTTAACCAGAACCAGAAAGAAGGAGCACATTACTCCAATTTTGAAGTCTTTGCACTGGCTCCCTGTCAGCTTTAGGATCGATTTTAAGGTTCTTTTATTAGTTTATAAAAGTTTACATGGAACTGGACCCTCACTTTTATCAGATTAGTTTTAGTCTATGACCCTCCCAGAGCCCTCAGGTCCACAGGTGCAGGTCTGCTGGTGGTCCCAAAGGTCAGAACTAAAACCCACAGCGAGGCCTCCTTTCAGCACTGTGGGCCTCGCCTGTGGAGCAGCCTGCCTGAGGACGTGAGGGCTTCAGCCACTGTGGAGGTTTTCAAGAAAAACTTAAGACACATCTTTTTAGTAAAGCTTTTACATAGTTTGTACTTGTCCACATGTTTTTATTTGATTTTATAAAATTTTAACAGCTAATTTTATTTGTTTTTATTTTAAAGGAGGGATGTGTATGTGTTGGGTTTTTGTTTGTTTTTATTAATTCATTTATTTTATTATTATTTGCATTTATTTTTATTATTATTACATTCTTTTTACTTTGTTTATTATTTTAACTTATATATATATATTTTTTTTTATCTTATTTGTTTTATTCTTTCTTTGGGAAGCACTTTGAGATGCTATGAAGCATGACAAGCGCTATATAAATAAAGTTGAATTTGAATTTGAATTTGTGCGCGGTCAGTAAGGGGCCAGTACTTGAAGCTTACTAACAACTAGAGTGTGGCGCAAGGGCACCATATGACAGTATCAGCCATACGACATAAATGAGTGTAATTTACATTATCCTGATCTATACTTCACAATACATTTACAACGACAATGGTAAGTTACATTTCCATTACATCACTTGAGGTGGCTGCATGAGCCTCAAGGGAACTAACTCCAAGACACACCTTATGATGCAGCCTCTCCTTTTTATGACCCTCCATGGGCCTAGACAACCTAAAACCGTCACAACCCGTAGGGGTCAACCACTCCATAAGACTAATATTTAAATTAAATTGAGTTTTAATAGACTCACCTTTAATGAAATTATCTCTACATAGACACTAGTGATCGTTATTGCCAACATGCACTCAAGCCTTGGAGATGCTGAGATCTGCCTGCCGGATGGCAAATATGCTTTTCACACGCCTATCCGGATCTCATATTCTATAAAACTGTCCCTCCTGTTTCTGACCCCATTGAGACATTTCTATGCCATAAAACTCTCAGGCATTGCTCAGCAGTAAACATTTGCTGAGAATCGTGATAAAATGTATGTATTGGTAAACTGAATAGATTTGCCCAATAAGCTGGCGTTTGTTTAAGGCTGTGACATAACATGCAAATGGACTAAATGTGTCTTTAGTAAAACACATCCTTCTATATTTCATTCATTTGAATCAATTTTAGGGCCTGGCCATAAGAAAAACAAATAAAAGCAGATTGACTTCCTTATGACTTTGTCTGTAAATTTATGCCTACCAAGCACAGAGAACCCTCAGCTAGTCGATGCTATCGCAGGATGTTTACGTCTTTTACAGTGCAGGAAAGATAGTTTTCTTCAGTCACTGAGGTTCAAGTTATCAAACTTCTAAAGCTGACAGAGGTCCATCATAGATACACTTCAACTGTGAGAGACAAATGTAGAAAAAGCACATATTTTTAAAGTGTTTATTTGTGTAATGGTGCAGAAAGAGTTATTGTTTCCTCATCATGACATTACGACAGTTTTCTTTCCCTTTTTTTGTTTACACACTACTCATGTGATCCTTTTACGACACTTTGGCTTTGCTGTAGCAGTTGTTAGTAGTTCTATATGTGGAAAAGTTTGGATTTATTCATCTGAATGTATCAAATACTGAGCGGCTGGTTCAGACATACGGCAAATGTCATTGCTGTGGTTTGTTTCTGCTGAGGTGTCTGTTCATCCGTTTGGTTAGCACATCTATAAGATCTGCTTATTTATTTCCGTGATAGGGATAAAGCCAGTCTTACAGGTAGGTGGTTGTTGACATAAGTGATGTATTCCTTTTGGTTCTGAAACCTCCAGGATGTTCAGCTGACAGCAAACATCCCGTTTGGCTTGTCACAAAGACTCACTGCTAAATGTTGAACTCTGTAGTTTGTCATCATCAGATGCAAACCCCTGAAACCTCTTCAAATCTTTACTGTATTTTTCACACTATAAGGCGCAATCAAAAGCCCTAATTTATTTCTATAACCTGGAACGCCTTATATATGGTTTAGTTGTGAATGTGTTTACTGATGTTTATTTTTAAGTAATTTTGAGAGGTACATGGCGCCCTGGCAAAATGTCTGTTTTTTTTTGTTTTTTTTCTGGAGTTCCAAACAACATTCGGTGTTGGTATAAATGGGTAACATGTTGCGGCGATGGACTGTTTTTTTTTTTCCATGTGTCAATAACGAGGTTGGGAGTTTGCGTCGTCACGTTTGTTTTAGTGCTATCGGTTTGTTTGTTTTACGTGTTGCAAACAAGGTTGGGAGTTATAAGTAACTATGCTAATTCGGCTAACGTTTCTAAGGTGGCTAATGTGTAGCGTGTTACAAACAAGCTCTGTGAACGCCGTTAATGAAGTCTGAATGACTAACTTACCTATTGGCTCTTTTTAATGGCCTTAAAGTTCCATGCGCCTGATTCAAAAATAGACCAATCAGTAAATTCACCTTATGATCCCATGTGCTCTGTAAAAAACGCTTTTTTGTGAAAAATTAGGCTTAAGGTCATGAGCAAGAAAAAAAAAGATGAATGTTTTCATCAGCATGTAATCAAATTGCTTTGGAGCTCAGTGTTGTGGTTCTTTTTTTCTGTAAAGCACGTCTTGAGGAACAGCGGAGAAGGAGAGGAAAGGCTTTACACACTTACCGCCTCCCCCCTCTGCCATGAAAACAGAAATAAAGGAAAGAAGGACCCCCCCCCCTCCATCCCAGCTGTAAATGTTGTGCTGCTTGCCCCCTGCAGGTCGTGTGGGAACCCCTCACTTTATGGCTCCTGAGGTGGTGAAGAGGGAGCCGTATGGCAAACCGGTGGACGTTTGGGGCTGCGGAGTCATCCTCTTCATCCTTCTGTCAGGCTGTCTGCCTTTTTACGGCACCAAAGAGCGACTGTTCGACTCCATCTGCAGAGGCAAATACAAGGTGTTGACAGAACCACTGCAGTTGTTCTTTTATTTGTTTTTGGGGGCATTCCACTACAGCCTTCTCCATAGTACCAACACTCAAACAACCTTAGCCATTTGCTTATCAGTCAAAAAAGTGTTAATCACTTATTCTGCAAGTTGTTTCGCTTAAAAAGCTAAGTTTGGTCTGTAATTTTCATTCATAGAAACACTCCAACAGAATGAGAATAATTGTACAAAAAAGAAATCACATTGTCTGACTCTTAAAAACCCACTTCGATCATCTTCTGATCTATTTTTATAGCCATCCCAGTGGGTGGATGGAGGGATGGATGGGTGGGCGGGTTAGGGTTAAACTAAAGTCTGAATCCTGTGTTTGCTCCTTGTAATGTCTGTAAGCAGATGAATCCCCGACAGTGGAACCAGATCTCCGAGAGCGCCAAAGACCTGGTGAGGCGCATGTTGATGCTGGACCCAGCTGAGCGGATCACCGTGTACGAGGCGCTGAACCACCCCTGGCTGAAGGTAACGTGGCATCACACTGCAAGAATCCATGCATCATCTCAGTTTACTTTGCTGAAGGAAAAAGCCTAGGATGGTCTTCAATATGACAGGAGTCTAAAATCGGTTTCTTTTTTTGGAAAAGCCATGAAGGTTTTGACTTCTGAGTAACTTTTTGCCTGGATAATAAAGTTGGGCTGTCTGGAGGTGTGAGGAAATGGCCATCCTAGAACAGGAGAGCACAGACCCTCAGAGGGCTCTTGAGATTTGAGTGATTTCATTGTTTTGGTTTGTTTTTCAGTCTATTCCGTGTTATCCGACTTTCCCAGAATCTGGGCTTCAGTGTGGCCTGTGGCGGGTTTTAATGAAGCTGTTGAATTTGTTTTCTTCTTCTTTACTGTTTTCATTGTTGGTACATTACTCTGTTTTTCCTATTTACATAAACAGTCAAATCACCTCTAAGCCTGTTTGTTTTCTGAAGGAGAGGGACCGCTACGCCTACAAAATCCACCTGCCGGAGACTGTGGAGCAGCTGAGGAAGTTCAACGCCAGGCGGAAGCTCAAGGTCAGTCAGTCTGACCCGCCTTACAGCCGCTTGTCGGTAGGTGTGAAGAACTGACGCCCACCGTTGTTGATGATCTTCCAGGGGGCTGTGCTGGCCGCAGTGTCCAGCCACAAGTTTAACTCCTTCTATGGAGATCCTCCAGAGGAGCTCCACGACTTCTCGGAGGACCCCTCCTCTTCAGGTGCCGCGCCCCTTTTCATTTCAACCACAAACCTTTCCAGAGTATTTGTGAGGAAGAGGCCCACACCTGTCTGTTCTGTTCATCAATGTGTTTGTGTGTTGTTTGGCAAACAGTCACATAAATATCATCGGCTTTGACTCATTGATGGTTTTTATTGTCTGTTTCTGTTAATGCTTCCCGCCTGCTAGGACTGCTAGCAGCAGAACGTAGGTATCTGATTGTTCTTCCTGTGTCGTTGCCTCCAAGGTTTGCTTTTCTTTTCTTTGTTAGAAGGTTTCTGAAAAGCTTTCTAAAACCCAATCCTGTCATTTACTGACTGGACTCTTTGACAGTTTGTGATTTATTGAGGCATCTCTTTTTTTGTTTGCACATTTGATTTTTGGTCAAGCTGCTCCGGCTGAACGTCAGATTCTTGTTTAAAAAAAGCTCTTTTAGTGCTTTGTCAAAAATCTTTTGTATTTTGGTTTTAGAGGTGATTTGTTTTTGCTCTTATCAGCCAGATAATAATTGACAGACAGGAATAAAGCAGTTCAGCTGAATTATCAGGATCTTCACTCCTTCCACCACTTTGATTGTGTAGGAAACACAGGCATTCCACTCCTAAGCTTCTGTTGCAGCACAACTTAAATGGAAATCATATTTTTTGTTTTCAGACTTTCCAACCCAATTTCTTTTACTGACTTTTGAGCACTTACTGAGCCACCCATATGCGTTACAAACAGAAAAGGAGCACTTTTAGATGTTTGAATGAGTCCTGGTCTTAAAAGGTTTTTTTATATTGTTGTATTTGTGTTTAGTGCACGGATTGAGGTTTGACTCGAGGCGCTCCCGTTCATGTGTCTTGCAGGTGCCGTGTCTCAGGTGTTGGACAGTTTAGAGGAGATCCACGCGCTGACTGACTGCAGCGAGAAGGATCTGGACTTTCTGCACAGCGTTTTCCAGGACCAGCATCTGCACACTCTGCTGGATGTAAGTGTCTCACACCGGCAGCAAACAGCAGCAGCAGCAGGATGGAGGAGTCTTTGCTTAGTGGAGAAACTGTTTACTCCACCCACATTGTCTGCCCAGCTCTGTCTGTGTTTTTGGGTCTGAGGTCCAAACAGAGCTGCTTTTTTGCAGGGACTTCGTAGATTTTCCTTTAAAACCTCTGGAGTACTTTAGACCTGTTTGATCTTGAAAGTATGTGTAGTAGAATTAAAAAATATACCCCTAACAAATCCATCATAAAATTCCTTGTAAATATATTTCACTCTTGAAGCTGATGTCTAAGTGGGGTTATTTTTTAAATTCTGTTTTTTTTTCTTAGGCTAATAGATTTTGGTTGGTTTACACTTTCAAAGTTTGATTTATGATCTATCTGAAACGGACTCATGTCTTCCTCCCTGCATCTTTATTATTTAAATATACCATACATATCTGACTTGTTTTGCAAAGTGAGGGGTCTCTTATCTGCCGTGGTCGAGCTGATGCCCCCGCCTGCTGCATCCACCTACCTCACATCCAAAAATGTGCAGATTACACCCTGCAAATGGTTTTTGAAAAGAAGTTTGTCCTTAAAAAATAAATAAATACCGGTGAATAAAATGCTAAATCATCTTTACTTTACATTATAGGTTTATTACTTTCAAATTTTGTGAAAAACTTTAGAAAAAACTCATTCAATAATCAAAAAAACTGTTGGCCATAGATTTGATTTTTTTGTCAGAATTAAAATTATTTATAATTTTTATTTTTTATTTTTACTTGCATCTTTTTAATTCTGTACTATTATCCTTGGGGTTAATTTGACCCCAATTCAATGTTTGTCATTCAAAAAACAATAGTTGACTTTTTTGCTTTTACTTCGTATTTCATGACTTTTCCTAATTTGATGGGGACAACTGATGAGCAAAAAATTATCATGATATATTTTTCAATGTGCTAAACTCATATTGCATACATTGGTGTTCCTTTGGGGTCAGTTTGACCCCAGGCTTAGTTAGCTTAGTAAAACTTGTGTCTGTCTGTGTGTGTGACCTAACATCCCCACACCTGCAGGTGCAGAGTTGATACTTTTGAGTTGATACATAACAGGGAGGGTGGGGAAAAAAGCTATTCCCACGAGAACTTTAATACTTCTCGTTGTGTGGGTATGTGGGAAACAACTTGACTTCTGAGAAACGACTTGACTACTGCTAAAATGAGGAAGCCAACATAGACTTGTGAGTTGATCCAGTTTAAGTATTTGTAACTACACAGCGGAGCTGCCACCAGTGTGTGAATGTGTGTGTGAATGGGTTTGTGACTGTAAAGTGCTTTGGCCTTCAAGGAAGGTAGGAAGCACAAAATAAGTATATGGCTTTTTTTTACCATTCAAGTAAAATATTTTCAATTGGTGGTTATATGAAAAGCTCGACTAATGACTTTGTCTTCAACATAACTGACTGTATGTCTGGCGGAAAACTCTGAGAGCACGTCTACCTTGTTGTTGAAGTGAGTAGAGGGACCATAATTTTCCATTTTTGGTGCTAACGTGATATTAGGGAAGGGGGAAACAATTTTCTCATGAGAACTTTCCCGCACCATGGGCATGAAGGTGTGTGTCTGATTGACCTACTATACTCACACCTGCCGGTCCCAAGCCCGGTAAACAAAAGAGGAGGGGTGAGGGAGACTTTATAGTGACCAACCACAAATATGTTACAAAAAAAGGAGATAAATAGGTAAATAAATATGTTTATAGGAGGAAAGGGGGGAGTGGGGTCACCAACATCAGTCAATATGGTTCATTCTGAGAGAGTCATGAATGTGCACACAAAATTAAAAAAGAATTGGATGAAAGATATTCAAGATGCACAAACTCTAAAACTGAAAGTTTGACCTGATGGTTGCACTACAGCAAAGGTCATATCATCACCAAAACCAATAGGGTACAAACTCTTGTGGTCATCAAAAATTTGTATTAAAACTCTTCAAGATACATAAACTCCAATTTAAAGTTTTTTCTAATGGTGGCGCTAGAGAACAGGTCACCTCACTGATCTGTTTCATTATCAAGGGGGTTATTTATGTATACAACAAATAAACAATGTGCCTGACACAAAAAACTTGGTTAATTATTGTATGTGAATCATTTTCAGGAGGCAAATATCCCTGGGGTCAAAATGACCCCAAGGGTGAAATGTGTTAGTAATATTTAAGGATAATACGAGGGTTAAAGATGTTCTCGGAGGACATATAGAAATAAAATTAAGCTCAAAATTACATTTCTTAATTTCTTTACTCAAATTGTTGTGAATGAGGGGCAGATGGAAAAAAGCGTGCCGTGTCGGCGTGTCCCTCACTGTATCGGGTTTCATCTTTCACAGTCTTGCTGTTCTTTGGGTTTTTTCAGTGCAGTTTAGCTTGGCCTTTCTTTTTTCCCCAGCCCACAGAGTTATGCGTCCTTATTGGCTATTGACCTTGTCAATCAGTTGCCTCCTGTATCTTGCACAGATGTGTCCAGTTTGACATTTAAATAAATCTTCATTACGATGAAGTAGAGCTAATTCTACTAGAAATGGTTGAGCTGTCCACCATGGGATCAGCTCCTCGTGGCAGATGATACCCGTCACGCCGTCATCCCCTGTAAGCGTGTGAGGCCGTCTGACCCTTCGATGGAAGGGTCCGCTACACCCTGTGCTCTGCTGTGAGGGTCATTCAGCATATCTGGCAGTTTAAGCAGGAAGATGTGTTCATTCTAGTGGGAGAACTCCTGCCTTGCTGGCTGAGCAGTAGAAGTGTGGATGAGCTGCAGCGTCTGTAACAGGATGAGGCCCGCAGTGTGAGTTCTGTTGAAGGTTCACTGGATTGCTGCCGGCTGAGCACGTTGATGTACCGCGTTTGTGTGCAGCGGTGTCACCATCAGCCTGCGGCTGCAAACGTCTCCAGCTCAGCCTCGCTGTCACCCCCCTGCTGATGTCTGAGAGGAGGAGCAGAGCGCAGCTGAGCCTCCCAGGAAACAATGGTGTCTGTTGTCGGTGCCACTCGCAGGCTGCAGCCTCCATCGCTCGGAGCTGCCTCCACAGAGCTCAGAGGTGTTTACCACACAGAGCTGATGGAGCGGTGGAGCAGTGGTTAGCGCTCGGTTGGTGTTTGTCTGACAAATGCTTGCTATCTGTGGGGTGAGTGAGTCTTCTTCTTCCTGTGCTAACTCTGTTGTTGGCATTTAAGACAACCAGCATGCATGTTTAGGCTGTTTTATGAGGCGGCAGGGCAAGAAACACATGCTTAGTATTTAACCCTAAAGCACCAGAAAGAGGCAGAAGGAAACAGGAACACAAGAACTTTCCTTGTTGATCATTAAAATCAACATTTCTGTCTGCAGTTTCAAAATAAGAGCTTGTTGGAAGCGCTACAGAGATGTGTTCTGAATCTACAAGCCCCAACAGAAATTAAAGAGCTGCCAAAATGAGATGTGCGTATGTGCCTCCTCAGGGTTTGTAGTTCCAAACCTTCATTTGTCATTTTTTAGTCTGCAGGCCTCAGTAGATGCTGTGTCAGCTTTTTGATGGCTTTTTGTTTGTTGTCATAGACAGCTGGAGCTGACAACACTCCTGTTCTTCACTGGATGTTACTCTCCACTGTGACACAGAGACACTAGTCATTGCTGATCCTGTCTGTGTCTGTTGGGCTCTGCTACACGTGTGGGGCGTGTTCTGTAGCTGACTTGTTGCAGTGGAGGGTTTGAGGATGTTTTCCCCAAAGCAGGGATTCTCTGCCTTTTTATTGCCTTTTTCTCTGGAGGAAAAAAAGCAAAAAGTAAAAAAAATTTTTTTTTGAAAAACCAAACCCGAAAATTGTAGCATCCATTTTATTTCCATGACATTTCTTGTGTTTTTTAACACAATGTGTTCATTTTGGGATGATGGAGTCTGGTTCTTGCGGCAACACCCCCCCCCCATCCCAATTCTTTACAACAGATATATGGGAACCGGACAGAGTGACCCCTCCCCCTCTCATGTTCCAAGTTGTGGTGCTGACCAATCAGATGTCTCAATAAAAGACGTCTCCTGGTTCCCAACTTTTACCTTGTTGGCGTTAGTTTGTATGAATGAATAGCGACTGAATTGACTTCATTTCATTGGAACCAGAAGTAAGCCGTTTTCTCTGGGTGACGTCACACTCACTCAGTCCAGTTGACTTATACAGCTAATCCAACAAACACATGAATAATTCTGGCGGTCCTGGGATTAAAGTTCACATATAAGACAACAACTTTTGTGGAGGTTTTATGAATTTCATCATTTTGTTTCACGTGGGACATCTAATTTTCCCCAAAAGTAGATCTTTTTAATATCAGATAGTTCTGAACCAATCGGCTTTTTCTTGTGTTTTTTAATATTTCCTGTGTATTTATTTCTCTCATTTGTCCATTTTTGGAGATTAGGGTTTGATTCCACCATATCATTCATTATCAAACTAAAAATATACGTCTTGAAATATTCTATATTAATATAGGAAAAGTCAACACAGAACATGTTTCAGCCTCTCAGCTGTGGATCATTTCTACTCCACCTCCTGAGATTACATTCATGCCAGTGGAAGTTTCAGCTAGAAAACTGAACATCTGAGAGGGGATGACTGCTCTGTGATCTTTCCTTTGTGGTTTCCTTTTCTAATACAGTAAAAGCTCGTGAACTGTCTTCCTTTGAAGGTGACATCCATCCGCGATGATGTGAAAGTAGATTTCTGTTAAAGACCAGTGTTGATTTAAGCATCCTTTCATTTTTCAGATTAAAGCGTCGTCAGCAAAAGGTCGTATTTCACGCAGACAACATGTGTAAACTGTAAATATTTAATATTCCATAAGTGTTGCATTTCTGTAAATCTTTGCCTAGTTTTAGATGAAGAAAAGTCTTTTTTATTGGAGTTTATAATGAGATGTTTCCTGTTTATGGCTTTTTTCCTGTACACTCATAATGTTTAATCATTTAGCCAGAAAAAGGTGTAGATGACATTTTTCCTAATAGGTCCTGGTTGTTTCTGGAATCCTTCTTGGCAATTGACGATATTTTGACCCACTGAATATGGAGCATCATCTTTAACAGAGCTGCTGCTGTCAGAGCGAGGACAGAGGAGAGCGGGCTCTCATTGAACCGCCGGACACAAGCCTCTGTTTGTCTGTCTACCGTCGCGTGCTGCGTGTACGTTACTACATGCTCTCCAGAGCTGAACAGCAGAGACAAATTGAGGTGGGATGATCACAGAGGCTGCAGAGTGCCTTGATTATCCCTAAGCTGCAGCTGCTGCTTTCCTTTGAGTTTCTTTCCACTCCAAAGCAGCGTCAGGCTTCTCACACCTGGAAATAGACCTGATGCACTGAAGAATACTTGACAGAGGTTCCCAAACTGGGGGGCGCGCCCCCTAGGGGGCATGGAGGTATTGCAGGGGGCGCGGTGGAGTTTTTTTTTCATACTTTGTTGACAAACAACATAATACAATAACAATGTGAATGTCTCAGGGGGAATTGAAATGTGTACATATTGCAGAAAAATATAGGAAATAAAACAAAAAGTATATAAATATATACACATATACAACTTAAGACAAAAAATTATTACTTCAAAATCTTTGGGGTTTAATAAAATTTAAATCTTTCAAAAATTAAATTAGTTGGAATTGCTTTTTGGTTTTGCAGGTGTTTGATAATGGTACATTATTGATTAATTTCACTCAAAAACTGCTGGAATTTAGGTTTTGAGTTTGACCATTGGCTTTATAGATATGGAATTTTGCCAATAATAAATACAATTGTGTAATGAAGATACAATCTTTGTCTACTTTGACATTAAGGTAACCCAGAATAATGTCTTTATCTAAAAATGTAACAGTTTGTTTAGTTATACTTCAATATAGTTTCCCGCTTCAAACCCCAAAACTTATTTGTATGTCTGCAGTCTACAAACAGATGATAAATAGTTTCCTCCTGAGTTCCTAGAATAAGACAAAACAGGTCCATGTCACAACAAATGGACTCAAAAGTTTTTTTAGTAGGATATATACAATGCAATATTTTGAAGGACACCTCTTTTATTTTATTATTTAGACAGTATTTATTACTAATAGTCCAAGCATAAGTTCATTTTATGTCCACAAATTTAGTTTAATAAAACTTCCCAGCAGGTAAGGTTGTGGTCTGTAAAAAGATTTCTTATTTGTTTTATTGGAAACTGGATGCTTACAAATATCACATTGTCCAAAAAATTGTCTATGGTTTTTAATTGACATTATAAATCACCAAAACAGTTGAAGTAGACTGGTTGGAGCAGCGTCTAACACTATTGCATATTCTCTGGGTGGAACAGGAATGCAGATTTTAAAGAAATTCTTCATCGTCAGAAGATGTCCATGAAATTGAAAGATTGTCTAGTTAAACAAAATCATTATCATACCATCTAGGAAAAAAAAGTGATTTATTCTTGTATTGTACATTACTGTTATTATAAATAAAACAAGTTGTTGGAGAAAAATTATGTTTATAAAGGAGTTTCCAGGCCAGCAGGGCTTGTTTGTAAAGTTTGAAAGTTTTGTGGGTAATTCTTCTGTTTTATAATTACATTTAGCAAGAATTTAATGCCTCCATTGTGTCAAATATATATTTAGGTACATTGAATATTGTCTTCCTCTTTTCAACAAATACTTAGCCACTTTATTTCAAAGAATTTTTTGTTTCTGGTTCTTGTGGTCGAGCGTGTTTTGACCATGAATGTGGAGCATCATCTTTAACAGAGCTGCTGCTGTCAGAGCGAGGACAGAGGAGAGCGGGCTCTCATTGAACCGCCGGACACAAGCCTCTGTTTGTCTGTCTGCCGTGCGTGCACGTGTGCACGTTTCCCCGTGCTCTCAGAGCTGAACAGCAGGGCAAATTGAGGTGGGATGATCACAGAAGCTGCAGAGTGCAGCAGTTATCTAAGCTGCAGCTGCTGCTTTCCTTTGAGTTTCTTTCCACTCCAAAGCAGCGTCAGGCTTCTCACACCTGGAAATAGACCTGATGCACTGAAGAGTCTGCTTAAGGAAACTCTTCTCCAGCATCTGCCACCCTACTGTCAGGGGGAAATGAAGCACAGATCAAAGCTTTAAAAAACATTTACTAAACAATTTTTAAGAGATTTTTTTATGCCTTCTTTAGCTAAAATCTAAAAACCTCTGTTGTTTTTAAGATGTCGTTTCTGCAGAGCAGCAGGAGTTCTTCAGAAATTTAACCTTTCTGAGTCGTGGGCAGGACCGCCCCCTTCCCCTCCCCATTGGTGGGACCTCTGTTTAAGCAGAGCAGGGAGCTGGTGGCCCGCCCAGTGTATTTTCAACGTCACAAACTCATTTTCAATAACCACAATTTTTCATGTCATTTTTCACAGCAGTTTGAATAAAGAAACACTCAGAAATGTAATTTTGAGCTTATTTTTCTTTAAATATGTCCTCCATTATCAGAAAAATGCCACAAGAACTTAATAAAAACTCCTTTTTCATTTGAGTGGGTCTTAACATGACTTTTTAATTTAGCTCTAAATTCATCTGGAGTTTATGATGCATTTGTGGTGTTAAAGTGGTCTAGTCAGAGGAACTTTGTTCCAGATCAAAACCTGCTCATTTCAATTCAAACGTTTTCCCCATTTTTCAGAGACCAGCCTCTTGTGTCTAAAAGCTCTACAGAGTTCATTAAGAATTTGGCATTTTCGTGGGTTGAAGTGAAGCAAAGACAGTAAAAATCTAAAATAATTCAAACTAAGAATGAAGGAAGAAAGATTTCTGAAAGACTGGGAAAAATGATTTATGTACAAAACAAGAAAAGGTTAAGACATATTGTTAAGTCTGTGATCAGTATCCTGGAAAGGAGGTAAATTTCAACCTGACAACTCTGCGTACCTTCTTGTACTAATTTTTCATTTTCTTTGGATTTTTGTTCAATATATGCTGTTTCACTGCTTCTAACTTTGTTCTTGTGTTTAAAAACAATAAAAAGATATTTGCAAAAAAAAAAAAAATCTAATATAATTTCTGTAAAAGTCAGACTTCCACCGACGGTCATTTTTTAAGGTGGACTCACTGAAGCGCAGCCATCAGCGGCTTGGTGTCACTGGGCGGCTGCAGCATAAAGCTGGTGGTCGATAACCAGGTTGTTGACTCCTTTCTTTCCTCCTTTCAGCTCTACGACAAGATCAACACCAAGTCCTCCCCGCAGATCCGAACCCCTCCCAGCGATGCAGTACAAAGGGCCAAAGAGGTGACTGAGCGGACGCTCTGCATCCACACACGTTGAGGAGGAGGGTCTGATGAGCTGACTGCTTCCTGAAAACACTTTTTTCCTCACTTTTCCAGCTGCATTAACCCTTCTGCCTCTTTTTTTTTTTTTTTTTTGGGGGGGGGGGGGGGGTCTGTGGTTTAAGACACAACCAGAGTTTTTAAAATTCAGACACAAATTTTGAGTAAAACTTTTGTCACTTTGGAAAAAACCACGGTAGAAAGAAGTGTGTTGAGGCGATTCCTGCTTCACAGACGGGGGGGGACTGCTCAGTTGAAGTTGCTCTCCTTCAGGATCACATCTTCTCGCTTCAGCAGAGCCGTTTTTATGAAGATCCCATCCGTGTGCTCATTACAGAGCCTGCTGGGTGTAACAACCAGCAGATCTGTGGGCTGTTAAAGCTGCTCTTGGTTCCTTCCACAAAGGTCTGCTGCTGGCCACCATTGACTCGCCTCAAACTATGCTGTGGCCTTTTGCATGGCGCGCTGCAACGCCTGCCAGACAGTTGGATCGCTGGCGTGCAGCGCGAGCAGATGTGTTCGTGCGTGCAGGCGACTAACACAGGAGGCTGTTGTGTTTGCGCGGCGTCTTTTGTTTAGGGAGCAATTAAAGTGTGAACAGCAAAGGAGTGGGCGATGTAAATCCCAGAGCGGCGGAGGCAGTGGAAAACATTTAAACTCCGTTTTTACAAAGCTCTGCGTCATGTCAAAGAGAAGCTCGCTAATTAACACAGATCTTTGTATAAAACATTCAAGCCTCCCACTTAAATCAGCCGAGGGGGATGAGGTGCAGATGCTGGCAGTTAAAGGGAGGCACATCGCAGCTTGTTGAGGAAGACTAACCGCTCTAATAACCAAAGCAGAGTTTTACTCAGTGTCCTTTTTAAGCGTTCCACTGCAGTAACTTTTATTTTGAAAGGTAAAGATCTTATAGCTTTGGGTTCTTCTGTCCTTCCACTCGACAAATCGGGTTGTGTGTGGGTCGTAGAAGAGGTGTGCTGATCTTATGGGGAGCGCAGGTACCGGTATGTCTTGAAGTCCTGTAAGACCACCTCAGGGGGCATCTTGAAAACGGAACGTACCATTGTCCGGTGTGTGGTAAGATAGTTTGATTTGATGTGAAATGGTTTTTTCAAGCAATCAAATAAGAATAGTGCACAAAACTATTCAATAATCAGTTATACATTCATACAAAGATGTATCAAACTGAGGATAATTAGACATTAAATTAAAGATTGCTTGAAAGGGAGTGGAAGGAAACTTATATCCCAAATCTGTTCTACTGTACCATTTTGCATTTTCATTTCACGATTTATCATTATCTGGTTCCTAACTTCTATCAGACAGAATTAAGAATCCTAAAGTCTGAATATGACAAACATGACGATGATGAATTACTTATTATGTAAAAATAGACATAACAATTTTAGAAATCAACAAAACAAATGCAGATAAATTATCTAAAATATATGCAGATTGTATTCATTAGAAAAATTATGACTGATTAAAGATAACACTATCAGAAAAAATAAACATAACACTGTTTCAGCAATCTTCATAGCATATATTGATCAAGCATCAAAAGTTACAAATATGTGCAAATTATTTTTCATCAGGAAAAATCCTGAATCAATTTTTGGAGCAAGTGAAGTAATATAATTAGAAATCATTCATTTAAACCATCTTCAATAATTGATTAAGCATTTTTTTAATTATGATTATAATAGTGGAAGTTACAAGCACTTATGCTTTGCAGATGATGCAGATGCTGCTGCTGAAGCGTCCCCATTACGCCACACTCTAGTGAGATGTGCGTACTGGGCTCCTTACTGACGAAAGCTGCACGCAAGGGGTGTGCACGTGATTTGTAAGTGCCTGTAGGACGCCAACACAAACTACACTGTTTAATATCCTAAATCCTAACAGTCTGGCTGCACGCAGGGAGCGCACACATGAACGCCACTAGCAGGCTCCTTCCACAGACGCCTGCGTCAGACCTACTTACCCCTTACTTACCCTTGTATGTTGTATACGGGTTTTCTACAACTACCGCCTGTCTGTGGAAAAAAATGTGCATGAACATTAGGCTCACTGATCAGTGATCAATGATCTTGATATTTTATGCGGTACATTTTCGATACGTCGTACAGATTCATGGGCAGTTGTGACTCGGGCAATAATCATGGTCGACTAATTTTAGTGACGTTAAGGATTTTAGTTTGAGTCCAGGGGTTTAATGTCATCATATCTTCAAAGCTAAAAAAAAAAGGCTTTTGTTTTAGCCCACAAAATACCCCAACAAGTCATGTGACCACAGGGATCGTCCAGCTGTTACTTTAAAATTTTAAAAAAATTAAATATTTTTTCAAAAAGCGTCTCTCAGCTGTGATGCTAAAAAATAAATTAACATTTAAATAAGTAATTAATTAATTCAAGCAAAAGCAAAAAAAAGATTAAGCTTGATAGGCTAACAAATGCAATTATGAATTTGCTTCAAATATAATTTAAATCAAACCAGGTTGATGAACTGTTGGCCTTCCATGATGTTAGTTGAGTTTGAAATACTTTTCTGAAAACGTTTCCCTCACAAACTCTATTTTGATATGAACCAGAGGCGATGGCATGGATGACGCATGAACAAAAATATGTTCCTGTTGTTAAATGATTTATTATTTATTTATGAATTTAAAAATTCTCAATCATATCTGCTCATAGTTAATCCTGTGTACAGATGTTTTCTCCCCTCATGGTTGGAGTTTGTACGGAGGTCTGTTAGAATGGAGCATTCCAGACGACAGTTTGCTCCACAGCTTAGCTGGGAGATGCAGAACTCTAATGAAGCTGCTGTTGTGGTTGTAATAATATTCCACCCATCTCTCTTTAGAAAAGAGACAAAAGCGGAGCGCTCTATCTTTGCATTTTAAGCTCGTGCATTTATATAACCGCCAAACAGCAGCTGGTGGTACAGATTTTTATACATTCTATTATACTAGTATATTTTCCTTTTTTTTTCACTTGACAGCTTTTGCATTCACCCCCAGCAACAGCTACTTATTATTGAATTTCCGCCTTTTAACAGGGTTGTTTCATAAGAAAAACAAGAAAATTACTGTTATTTGTGAATACCCATGAATTCAAAGGACGGTGTTTTTGTTCACACCCAAACACACACACATCCACACGCACAAATACATAGAAGCGTGCACATTTTTCAGTTTCTTTGTTGTGGTTCTGACTGTCCAGTGAACCTAAAAAACATCCTCCGACTCCCAAAAGGTCCCTACCTTATTGTCATATGGAAATGCTGCTTCAGAGCTTCAGTTTGCTGTATTTAAAAAGCGCCGGCCGCTAACTGCTGCTGTGCACTGACTTCTTAGGTTCTTCTGTTATCAGACACGGTTGTGTTTTTGTATTTTTTTTGCAGTTCATTCATGGTTGTTTCTTCTTCCTCCTCCTCCTCTGCTCATGCTCTCCAGCTGGGATGCTTTAACCGCTCTGGCTGCGTCTCCTGCTCTGTCTTTAGGAGGGGCTTCCATTTTTAACTTTTTTCTGGCTTTATTAAAAGTCTTTCCCCACATTTTTAAGGAAGAACCTTCTCAGCTTTTCTGTCACTCACATTTGTCTTTAGAAACACGTTGTTGCTTTGGCTGCGGGAAATAATCTAACCCTCGGACTGCGTTGCAGAGTTTGGGCAGAGGTTATGACATTTAAAGTGAGAAACCTCCTGTAATCCTTATTTTTGTGTCTTCTTCTGCTTAAGAATTCCTTCCGAGATGGAGCAAGTGACGCTTTGATGCATCTGGAATGTGTAAGAGCTCCTCACACTGCTGCTGTGTTCACAATCCCAGCTGAGCAGAGCATCAGGAGGCTGGAGAGTCGTGGCTTTGAGCACGTGAAGGTGGAGGTTCAGTCAACCTCTGGTCTGTGTTCTTTAGCTTTAATGAACTAGATCTGAATCCACACCATAAAGGCTGAAGGTAGCAGAGAGATGGGTGGAACGCCCCTTCAAACTATGGCTTTTACGTCTCCCGGGAGGTCCCCACTATCCAAAAAATGACAAATGAGGTTTGCAATAAAGGAACTGCACCTCGGTCTTATGTAAACTCTAGTCTTTCCAAGTTTCCCAAAGTCCAGACTGAAATGCAGAATCAGGAACATGAGAGAGCTGTGCAGGAGCACGTCTGCACACCTCAGTTGGATTTCATCAAGCAGATTATTGCTGAAGCAAGTCAGTCCACATTCGGATTGATTTTTAAATCTACTACTTTGCTACAAAAATGAACTTCCAGTTTAATTCTGAAGAAAAGTTTGTGGCTGGCTTTTATTTTCATAACTGTACTGTGGATTCAATCGTATTCACCAGATCTTTAGGAAAAGGGGTTTGGTGACGATTTCTCCACCAAGATGCAGACTTCCGACTTTACATAGCTTTTAAAAAAATTCCCCTTAATTGTGAACGGGTCTGATGTTCGCAGCTTTGGTTTATGGGATAGTGAACAGCTTCTTCAGCTGACTTCAGCTTTTCAGTGGCTTAGGCTGAATCATTGCAGCACTCCGGATTCTCGATGCCCATGTCACTTTCAGACACTCCTGTGGAGAAAGAAACTCCAAAAATTCCACTCATTGATCACCAGCTGGTGGCTAAACTTACCTCTTACCAAAGTACACTTCATGTGTGGAAGCCATCTAAATTTGCCACCAAATCAAGAAAATGGTTGTTAACCAGATGGACACATCTTGTTGGTATAAATGTACCTGCCACTATAAATTCAAGAATCCTACTCAACAGGAAGATGACTGAACCCTTGTGACTTTTTGAGGTTTTCCTGGTTTTGTTTGTCAAGCAAGTTGACATGCAGTTGTATCTAAATAAAGTATGAAACAGTCACAGAAGGTCTGTTGTGTTGTTTTGTGGCATTTCCTTGACATGCAAGAAACTGATGGTCATTGTGGTTTGTACATAGTGACTACGAGGAAGTGCAGATACTCTCTAAAACCCTCAGCATTTCTATGAAGTAGGTCTCACCTCCACCATGCTACATTTACCAGTCAGGTGCAACATAACTGCAGCTGACATCGAGCTAAATCACATCATGCAGGTTCATGGGAAGGGACCAGGACCTTCTTTGTGTGGTCCAAGCGTCGTCTCATACTTGGACCCTGGAGTCGCACGCAGAGGTTGATGAGTTGCTCTGCATGCACTCTCTGGGATCCAGCAGATACTGAGGGATATAAAGGTGTGGGCGGGCTTTAGCCATCAGCCATTAAAACCAAACTTCTCCCTTTAATGTCATCAGGTGCTGGAAGAGATCTCCTGCTACCCAGAGAACCACGAAGCTAAGGAGCTCAGGCGGATTTTGACCCAGCCGCACTTCATGGTGAGTCAGAAACCCCCTCACTGCGGACCTTTTTAACCTCTGGTTTTGTACTTTCCTGTTTAGAAATAGGCTCCCTCCATCCACCCACCATCCTTTTTATTTATTTATTTATTTATTTGCTTAAGGTCTGGAGCTAAAAAAGGGAAACGTTATTTTCTGCATTGCTAACATTTGCTCTGGGCCCGTTTACAGCTTTCCTGCACTAGCCCCATCATTTTAATACGTCCAGCTTTCTCTTCTGATGAGCTCATTCTCAGGAGGACTTGCCCTGGAAGAGCCAGCTGAGTACAAACCGCAATTATTAATTTCTTCTCCATGATCAATTTTCAAATAGTTGTCTCTTCCGTGAATTAAAAGGCATGCATTCATATCTCACTACAAAATCGGAGTCCCTGATTGGTCAAAGTTCGACCTGATTTAACTTTCAGCGTGGTTAGACGGCTGCGTGCTCTTAAACATGTGCATCGCTACACATAAATTCAAGAGTTTTAAATATGAAAGCCAAAAACATGCATTTACGCACATTTTCATATAAAATGGTCGCTGGAACTCTCGTTGCCAAGGGCGATGTGAATCTAGCTTGATGGTGGAGTTTTTCCTTGTGGCTTCAACACATTGAGTATAACCATTTCCAATAAATAATCCACACATTTTGAAAATTTTATGTTTACAGAGCATAGTTGGCTTGTTGTGCTCTTGTACTTGGTCGTGTGGACCTCGCCTCAGACTCATCCTGCGCCCCCAGCCGTCCCCAGTTCCATCTGGATGAAGCCTATCTGCTACACTATTCAAACATGTAGTTGTGTAAGCTAATTCTTCTTTCTCTAATAGTTCGGTTACGTCGCCTGTCCGTCCTGGGAGAGGATCCCTCTTTCCTGTGGACACCCCTGGGGTTTCTTCTTTTTTTTATTTTTTAGGAGTATTTCCTTACTGAGAAGGAGGATCTAAGTGCAGGGATGCTCAGTTTTATATATACATTAAAAAAATTAAATATAAATAGATTTTTATTAAATAAAAAACGCCCGTCTCACCCTCCGCAGGTTTTTTTTCCTCCAAGCTCGGGTCCTCTACCAGAGGCCTGGGAGCTTGAGGGTCCTGGGCAGTATCTTAGCTGTTCCTAGCACTGCGCTTTTCTGGACTGAGAGATCTGAGGTCTTTCCAGGTATCTGTTGTAGCCACTCCTCCAGCTTGGGGGTTACTGGCCCGAGTGCTCCAATTACCACAGGCACCACTACAATGTCTGGTTGGTTCGCCATTACCATCCTATCAGTCTGGATCTGGAAGTCCCACAGGATCTTTGCCCTCTCATTCTCTACCACCTTCGGAGGTGTTTCCCATTTTGACCTTGGGGTTTCCAGTTCATATTCTGCACACATGTTCCTGTATATTATTCCAGCCACTTGTTTGTGGTGCTCCATGTATGCTTTACTTGCCAGCATCTTACACCCTGCAGTTATGTGCTGGATTCTTTCAGGCGCCTCTTTGCACAGCCTACACCTTGGGTCTTGTCTGGTGTGGTAGATCTGAGCCTCTATCGCTCTGGTGCTCAGGGCTTGTTCCTGAGCTGCCAGGATGAGCGCTTCAGTGCTGTCCTGTAGGCCAGCCCTTTCTAGTCATTGGTAGGACTTCTTGATATCAGCTACTTCAGTTATGGTCCGGTGGTACATCCCATGCAGGGATGAGCTCCTGCTGCTCTCCAGAAACTATGTCCTAGAAAAACTACACAGGTTTTTTTTATTTTATTGTTTAGTCAGCCACCAATTGTGGTAGTTCTCCCACTTTAAAAGACGAGAGATGCCTGTAATTTTCATCACATCAACTATGAGAAGAAAAATCAAGAAAATCCCATTGTTGAATTTTGAAAGAACTTATTTGTAAATTATAGTGGCTCTCACAAACCTGTAACGTCTTCTGTAAGAGGGTCCTCTGTCCTCCACTCATTACCTGTATTAATGGCACCTGTTTGAACTAGTTATCTATATAAAAGACACATGTCCACCACCTCAAACAGCCACACTCCACTATGGCCAAGACCACAGAGCTGTCTAAGGACACCAGAAACCAAATTGTTGACCTGCACCAGGCTGGAATGACTGAATCTGCAATAGGTAAGCAGCTTGGTGTGAAGAAATCAAGTGTGGGAGCAATTATTAGGAAATGGAAGACATTCAAGACCACTGATAATCTCCCTCAATCTGGGGCTCCCCGCAAGATCTCACCCCATGAGGTGAAAATGATCACAAGAACGGTGAGCAAAAATCCCAGAACCACACGGGGGACCTAGTGAATGACCTGCAGAGAGCTGGGACCAAAGTAAAAAAGGCTACCATCAGTAACACACTATGCCATCAGGGACTCAACTCCTACAGTGACAGATGTGTTCCCCTGCTAAAGCCAATACATGTGCAGGCCCATCTAAAGTTTGCCAGAGAGCATTTGGATGATGACGAAGAGGATATGGAGACTGTCCTATGGTCAAATGAAACCAAATTAGAACTTTCTGATAAGAACTCTACTTGTTGTGTTTGGAGGAAAAAGAATACTGAGTTGCATCCGAAGAATACCATACCTATTGTAAAGCATGGGGGTGGAAACATCATGCTTTGGGGCTGTTTATCAGCAAAGGGACCAGAACGACTGATCCGTGTAAAGAAGGAAATGGCCATGTATCGTCAGATTTTGAGTAAAAACCTTCTATCAGTAAGGAAATTGACGAGAAAACATGGCCGGGTCTTTCAACATGACAACAATTCCAAACCCACTGCCTGGGAAACTAGAGTGGCTTCGTAAGAAGCATATCAATTTCCTGGAGTGGCCTAGCAGGCCTCCGGTTTTTAAACCCTTAGAAAATCTTTGGAGGGTGTTGAAAGTCTGTGTTGCCCAGCGACAGCCCCAAAGCATGCTTCTGTAGAGGAGATCTGCATGGAGGAATGGGCCAAAATACCAGCAACAGTGTGTGAAATCCTTGTGAAGACTTACAGAAAACATTTGACTGCTGTCATTGCCAACAAAGGGTATATAACTAAGTAGTGAGTTGAACTTTTGTCATTGACCAAATACTTATTTTCCACAGTAATTTACAAATTTATTTTTTCTGGATATTTTCTCGTTTTGTCTCTCATAGTTGAAGTATACCTATGATAAAAATTACAGACCTTTCTCATCTTTTTAAGTGGTAGAACTTGCACAACTGGTGGCTGACTTAATGGTTTTTGTCCCACTCTATGGGGGGCTGAGTAGATCCAAATGATTCTGATACAGACCAAACTCTGACAGTTAAACATGGATTTCAGGTCTCCTCAGTGTTACAGAGAAACAGTGAGATAATCCAGAGAAAAACAAAGGTTTCCTTTGGAAATCCTTCAAAATAAAACACAGATCACAGAAAAGCTTTGAGCAGTTCATATTTAAAACAGAGTGGGACATTAAAAGCTGACATTGGACTTAACCCTGTTGATGCTTGTTGATGCATCAAACCCCTTCAGCTCAATAATTACCTTAATTTAGCGTCTACTCGAAAGCATACATATAAGTCACTATTTTTTATTGCAGGAAAATAAATTCAAACACCAATGGTTAAAGACAATGTTTCCACATGGCTTCCAGGTCTTTTGTTTCCTTGATGTGCTTAGATTTTCTCCATTGGCCTTGTTTTCGTGTCACCACAGGCCTTGCTGCAAGCCCATGATGTGGTCGCCCACGAGGTTTACAGTGATGAAGCCCTACGAGTGACCCCCCCACCTGCCTCGCCCTACCTGAATGGAGACTCTCCGGAGAGCGCCAATGGAGACCTGGACCTGGAGAACGTCACCAGAGTCCGCCTGGTCCAGTTTCAGAAAAACACGGATGAGCCCATGGTACATCGTAGAAAAAACAGCACGACTTTGAGAAGCCGAACTTCTGAAACGTTTGTTCGGCTTTAGCTCACACTGCAGCTCTGAAAGGCTTTGTTTTTTGCAGGGAATCACTCTGAAGTTGAACGAGTTGAACCACTGCATTGTGGCGAGGATAATGTACGGTGGAATGATACACAGGCAAGGTAAAGGTTCCCCATACATACACCTGATGAAGCTGATTATTTTTGAATGAGGAGCATAAGCCTGATCTTTCTACCGACTTTTCATCGACTTTCTACCGTTAAAATGATTTAAGGAGAAAACATTTTTAAAACCTAGAAAGCATTTTAAGAAAAGCATTTTATGGTCATTTTTATAGTTTGTTTAAAATTTTAGCAGGTAGCCATTTTACTCTGATTCCAGTTTTTTCATGAAAACGAACAGAGGTTACTTATGGTGTTCCACAGGGTTCTGTGCTCGGTCCAAATATTCCAAATATTCTTACATGAGGTAACATTATTAGGCTGTATAATAAGCATACTTTTACAACCCTATTGGTTAAAGCACATTCATTCTTTGTTTTTTCATATACTGAAATATATTTTGTGGTGGAAATCAGATAATGCTGACTGTTCCCTTTCTATATTTTAGGTTACCAAAATAAAAGCACTGAGTTTGCCTGGGTAAAAGCAACTTATATATGAGATACAGTTGCATTGCTTAACATTGTGATTATTAAATAAACTGAATTTGACAATTCTATTACAATGAAAGATGCATTGAAATTCAAGTAGAGTCATATTTTTAAAGTTATATTTTTTTTAAAAAGAGAGAACAAATGTGTTCCGGTACAATATTGGGATACTTATCATATCGCCAGACTCTTGCCAATACACATCCTTACTTTTGTCCCTCTTTGTTTTTGTTTTACATCACAGTGGCAGCTTCTTTGTTTCAGATTCTTTGTTGTAGTGACATCCTGTTAATTAACCCTGACTTCGTTTATCCTGCGGTAATTAAAAAGCCACTTCAGATACAGACTGCTGTTTTCTCTGCTGTGGAGGGAAAATTAGGAACAAAGGCGGATGAAATGCACAGATGATTTGGAGGTTTCACCACCGTCCCCGTCTTCCCTACCTCTTCTCTTGTTTTTGCAGGAACGCTGCACGTCGGAGATGAGATCAGGGAAATCAACGGCATCAGTGTGTTCAACCAGACTGTGGAGCAGCTGCAGAAGATGCTGGTGAGTGACCCTACAGACATATGGATCTCCATCAGCACTGCATCTTCCCATGAATCTTCATGCAGAATATTTTCCTTACTCCGATCTTCTCTAGTTTTTAGTGTGTTCTAATTGTGAGGATCTAGACTATAAGCTTCTTAAAAGGAGGCATCAAAGTTCCATTTGAGTTTGTCTACTTAGCAAATTCCAAATCACAGTGATATCATATCAAAGCACTAACTGAAGAAAAACACTAAAGTAGAAGAAAAACTACATTTAGGACTCCCTTGCAAAAGAGGTTTTTAATCTCAGTAGGAATATCCTGGTTAAATTAAGGGTTAATAATAATCTACCAATGATATTATTCAGTTCAAGGTTTTTATAGTCCAGTCAGGCCCAAATCAGTCTGACCAGTCCAAACAGTTCCTGTTGTATTTCAGTAATGGCCTTTAGTAAAGACCAACAGATTAAACTGATCATGCTGAATGCTCTATAAAGATAGGAAGAAACGTTTGGTAGGACCAGACTGTAAGAACAACTCCCCGCTTTAACCGAGACCCATTGACCATATGAGAACTCGACTGAGTGAGTGTCGACGCTTGACACTGCTATGTTGGAGCCAGACGATGCCTGTAAGAAGAAGTGATTGGTCCCAGTTGGTTTGAGTCAGTAAGGAGTGAGCTTGTTGGAAGTCCACACGTCTACTACTTGAAAGCGGGCTCAGGAGAAACTGTCAGACGTTTTGTACGTCAGACCACATACTTTTACTGAGGAACCTGGAATCTGATTGGTCAGTTTATAAACTTGAATAACTTGAACTACAGAAAAAATATCATGAACAAAATGAAGATTATCAAGAACCTGTTAAAAAAGGTATCCGAGCAAGAGTGGTTATTCTGACCAAAAGAATGATAGGTGATTATTTCTTTAGAGAGGTCTATGGGTTTTTGGTTTCTTGGAGCTAGCAGGTACTTCAGGTATGAAATGCTTGGGGGAGGGGCCGCTCAGTCCAGTTCTCATATATAGTCAATGATCTGAAAGCACCTGACACCAGGCTGTACAGTTTAGTGTTTGCTTGTGACACATACTGGTTAGACCTTTACATATATAAGGCTTCACTGCAGTATCAACCTTCAAAACTTCATTTCAGATGTCATTTCTTTGTCTTTCAGAATGTATTGAGTGCTTGTATATGTGTGTCGTCGTTTCAACAGTGTTTCTGTGTTTATGTTGCTGAGTTACCTAAGACCACAAACTGTGTGTGTTTATCCACAGAGGGAAATGCGAGGCAGCATCACGTTCAAAATAGTACCAAGTTACCAAATGCACGGCTCTTCATGTGAGGTAACACCCCCCTCCTCCTCCTCCTCCTCCTCCTCTTCCTCCTACTGCTCTTCCTCCTCATTTCTGCTGAAGACGAGCTTCTGATCTGGGTACTAACTGTTGGCCTTTTAACTTGGCGAGTGTGTGTAACCCTAGGATGTTGTTGTGTTCATGGTGTGTGTTTTGGTTTGGCTGTGGCTGGGTGTGATATTCAGCACACCAATTTCACAACAAAGATACGAGAACTTGCCTCATCCCCAGTCTTCTCCTCCGTTGATAGGCCACGCCTCTCTGTGTGATCCCGCCCAGCAGTTGTTTACAGACCACCTGCACACACACATACACACACACATAAATATAGAAGACAGGGTAGCAGTCTGCCACATTAACAGGGCTTAGCAGCGACACGGGTCCTCTTCGACCCAGCGATTGTAATCTCTCCCCAGAGGTGAAGGGTCAGGAGAGTCCTGATCTGGCAGCTGTTTTTGTGACACGTCCCAGACAGTTTTTCCTAATGATGATTAATGAAAACATCATTATAATAATAACATTTAGTTTATAAGCATGGACAGGACCAACCCTGACCTGCTCTGTAAGGATCTCCTTCGTTAGGACGGGTCGTACATTTTAACGGCTTTTAACGTGAGGTTTTTATGTGTTCCACAGCCAGAGCATATTTGAAAGAATCTGGAAGCTCCTTGCTTTCTTTTAAGTAACAAAAGCAGGTATGCATCGCACTGAATGTCATGTTTCACCTCATGGACTGAATGGAACCAAACAGCTTGTTTGGTGCCCACCAGCAGTTTTCTGAGGTCACTTATCTGGCTAAATCAATGGGAGAGTTTTATGTCTTCTTGTAACTTCTGTGTTCCAAAAGTTCCCTAAAACGTTGTCACCTGTCAGTGACTCAGTCAAAGTTAGAGGCTGGCTGGATGGTAGCGTGTATGAAGATGTTTGTCATGCCTCTGCCGTGTCTGTCGTCAGTCAGGTAAATGGCAGCATGACAGCACAGCTGTTTTCTGTCACGTAAAGGATTTCATCTGCTGCGCGTTGTCATGGTAATGAGTGAAGGTTAACTCTGTAGACTGTTTGAGTCATCATCTTCACTAATCTTGACGTTTGTGAATCTGAGAGCGTTTGGTTTCTTCCTTCTCTGTTCTTGTGTAACTGATGGGGGATATCAGACAGGAACCCCTGTGTTCTATTGGGGTGATTCATTTCTCAAGCTTTAAACATCCCAAGGAGCACTGTGTAAGCAGTCGTTTACTGCACAAATCTGGCCTTTATGGAAGAGTAACAAGAAGAAATCAATTTCTTAAAGATATCCATGAAAAGTGTTGTTTAAAGTTTGTAAAAGCCGCCTGGGAGACACACCAAACATGTGGAAGAAGGTGCCCTGGTCAGATGAAACCAAAATGTAACTTTTTGGTAACAACAAAACGTGATGTTTGGCGTAAAGAGCAACACAGCTCATCACCCTGAGCGCACCATCCCCACTGTCAAACGTGGTGGTGGCAGCATCATGGTTTGGGAAAGCTTTTCTTCAGCAGGGACAGGGAGGATGGTTAGAATTGATGGGAAGATGGATGGAGCCAAATACAGGACCATTCTGGAAGAAAACCTGACAGAGTCTGCTAAAGACCTGAGACTATATTTAATTTGTGAACAGTTTCTAAGGACTGAGCGACATTTATTTCTGCTCTGAAAAGTTCACACAGACCGCCCCAAAGCCACTCTGTAAGGTTCCTGCTGAGTCCTGCAGCCGCTAACCCAGAGCGGCGGGACGGCTCGCAGTCTGAATTCTCCCACACATAACAAAACGCACACGTATAAAATCCCCCCCCCCCCCCCCCCGACACAAAATTATAAATCCAGCTCCTCTGCTCACTCGGGTGCCAGTGGACCGAGTGAGCATCGGGGGGCATGAAGCGCTCCTCCTCCGAATCTCCCCAGTGAGGGGTGAAAGAGAGAGGAGAGCCAGCGGGGCGAGAGCGGAGCGGCGCTTTTCACGGGGCGTCCGCAGAGCTGGTCGGTCCCGTATGCGCTCCAAAGCTTTCTCTCAGCGATACACCGTCTATGCATGACGTAACCCAGAGCAGCAGTGACACACGATCGGAATGACCGTTTACATGCTCCACGATCGGATAAACGATCGGTATAACCCACCTATCTCGATCGGAAAGAAATTTTGATCCGAATGAGTCTGATCGGGGCAGAGTATTCCGAACGGCGCGTTTACATGACGCATTTTCTTTCCGATCAGGCGTTCATTCCGATTACTTTTGCCCATGTAAACGCGGCTATTGTCTCAGTTTGGTTCATAATGAGGAAGACTTGACAACCAGCCAGAAGACCATCATTGATCTCCTCCATAGTCTGGATAAACCCCCATAGTTCCAAGCTAAGGAGGCTGACTGTTCACAGACTGTGTCCAAGCTGATCAAAGTAAAGTCTAATGGAAGGAGGAAATGTGGCAGGAGAAGAAACGGCAGCAAAAGACACGACTGTGGGCTTCAGCGGATTATCAAAAGATTCCAGAACCTGCAGACATCCAAAAAGAGTGGAATGAGGAGGAGGAACAGCCTCAAAAACCACAACATTCAGACACATTCTGAAGATGGGCTACAACTGTCGGGTTCTCGGGCTCAGACACTTCTAAGCCAGGGCCAACGGAGGAAACGTCTCAACTGGACCAAGGAAAAGAAGGACTAGACCGGTGGACAGTGGTACAATTCCTGGTTCTGGTGAAAAGAAAGTGTGCCTTTCATTTGGGAATCAAGGTCCGAGGGTTTGGAGGAAGGTTGGTGAGGAGCAGAACCCAAACTGCTGAAGATCCAGAGTGGAATCTCCACAGTCAGTCAGAATTTGGGTGGCAATGTCCAGCACTGGTGTTGGTAAACTCTACGTTCTTCAATCCAAAATCACTGCAACAGTCTAGCAGAATGTTCTAGAGAACTTCAGGATTCCTCCTGCTGAGGATCTGGATGGAGATGCAGATTTTCCAGCAGGACCTGCTCTCTGCCTGTACTATTGAAGGATTGAAGATGGCCATATAATTTTTTTTTTATTATTTTGATCTATTTGATGTGATCATAATCTGTGTCTTTATCTTTTTGTATAAACTCAGAAGTAAATAGTGAGTTCTTTACTGTTTTCTGCTTTTCTTAAATCCTGTTTTCATGGGTTTTATGAGTTGGAACCCTATTTTAAGAAAAAATAAACAAATACTTGAAATCAACTAAACAGTGGACCCTAATTTTCTATGAAAGTTACATTTTTTGAAGGAAATTATGGAAATGAATACCCTTTTTCATGACATATCCTTTTTTGAAAGGGGTCTGTAGGTGGATTTTCACAGCTTTTATCTGTGAAAGAAGATAAAAGTATCTGTTTTGTAACTAGATACATTTAGGAAACTGGACAGATCAGGCTTCAAGCATTTGGTTCGCTCTCTGCTATAAGTAGAGACTCATGGGAAACTGTTTACGCTTCCACCTCCAGACACCCAGCAGAGCTGCTTTCACACTGCATTCATTTGAAAGGAAAACAGGATATTTGTCACTCAGCTGTGTAAACATGAACATTAAGATCTGCATCTTAATCTGCGTGAAGTCTCAGTACTTTCTCTGCCTCATTAGGAAAAGCAGTTTTGGTCCCAAATTGCCCTTAAAACATGTTCGCTCTCTGAATCTGTTTGTATTCAAAGGGTTTTAAAAAAATCAATAATTTCCTCTTGATCTTGTGTGTAATCGTTGTCCATACTTGAATCTTAAAAGCTGGAAGGTCATCTTCCTCTCCTGGTGGTGTGGGAGGGGCCTAAGGAAATGGGGAATTCAAGACAACAGAAGCTGGATGACAATGATGGAAGCTAAAAATGCTTTAAAAAATAAATAAAAGTTGCTTAATGCTGGAACAAGTTAGCAAAGTTTAGACTTTGAAACAGCTTTTATCTTTAGTCCATTTGTCCTCCTGGTTATTGCAGCCATGTCTGTTAAACTCCTCCACTCCCACCATCCAGACCTCATGGTCTGTGCTGCTCACATGAGAATTCCTCATCTGTCTGGTGCCTCCTTGTGGTGACATAAGGCCCTGCAAGTCCGAGCCCTCTTCTTGAAGCATTTCATGACGTTGGCACAGTGGCGCTCCTCTTATAAACTCTTATCTCCTGCCTAGTGTGTGTGTGTTTGTGTGTGTGTGTTGCTGACTTGTGTGTCTTATTTCAGAAAGAGTCCCCCACCACATCCAGGCAGTCCCCTGCCAATGGCCATTCCAGCATTAACAGTTCTATCTTGGTAAGGACCCATCTTTAGAGCCCCCCACTCCCACCTGTACCCCCCACCACTACCAACCCCTCCGTTGCGTGTCATCCGTGGCGCCCCGCGTGTCCTCCACATACATCTGTAAACGTCCTCGCTTCTGTTCGTGTCTCACTCTGAGTCGCTCTCAGGATGAGAAGCTGCAGCCGGGTCATAATGTTGCTTCCAAGTCTTGACCCCCAAGTCCTCTATTTGGGACACACCCCCTCGAGTTCGATATCTTAAGTTAACAAATTGGTGTGCTACAGAGAGCCTGCTGCATGCTACGTCTCGCTGCTGGCTGTAGAACTGGGCCCTGAAAGGTCCGACCTCCCCGGCTCTGCAGATTGCTGTTTCCTCATTCGGGCTCCCCGCAGACGCTGCAGTCTAGTCTCTGCAGCTGCCTAGCCTGCTCTCTGCCTGCTTGTTTGCTTCTCACTTAGATCTGCAGGAAGAGATGAGTGTTTCTCCTCTATCGTCCTCCTCAGACCCTTGAGCATGCATGTCCTCTGTGTGTCCTCTGTGTCAGTGTGCCCTTTAATGTCTGTATCTGACGGATTCTGTCTTTCTGCAAAAAAATGATCACTCCACAGGACCTGCCTTCCACCATCCAGCCCCATGGTCGACAGGTAATCTACTTCAATGACTCTCTCTCTCTCATTCTGTCCACCACTGACTTTAAACGGGAACTGGACTGAGGCCCCCCCTCCCCCGCTGGTATTCCGACCCCCTGGCTCCAAAAGCCAAAATCCCAAAGACTTCTATAGAGAATCAAACAGGGTTTACACAGGTCTTAAAACTTTTTAAAAGCATTGAATTTTTTACTTTGACAATAATACCTTTAAACAAAAGTCTTCAATTTTGATATTTGAGCCTTAAAAATTATGCTGTTTGAAACTTCTTTATCTCACATTCACTTGTTGAAAATTGAGTTTTCTAACCACGATTATTTTTGATCAAATAGACCAACTCCAACATTACTCTGCTAACTGATGACGTCTGGCTCCAAAAAAGCTGCATCTGTCTCTGAAAAACAGGGAATGAACAGAATGGACTTCCTTTTTGTTGGAGCGGGTGGTAATCCATTTTCTTTGGGTGACATTCCATCCATTCAGTCCAGTTATCATATACAGTCAGTGGGACCCTCCCTTCATCCTACCCTCTTCCATGCTTAACAAAACTCAACAAATGTATGCAGAAAAAAGTATTTGAGCTTAATTTCTTCTAATGGTATGTATCAATGTAGAGATTGTTAGAAAAAATAGAAGTGAAGCTAGTAAATTGAAAAACTGTCCTGGCCGTAGTTTTACATGGGCTTTATTAGCTGCTTCATGTGCAAAAAGCAACAGGTTCTGTGAGTTCCAGGACTCCTCCCAGTGCGCAAAACTATTGCATCCACTCACTAGATTTACAAATATAGACCACATTGCATTGTGTTTTACCAATTTTTCATCAAAGAAATATGTTTTAAAATTGTTTTTTTTAATCATCCAAGATTTCATCATCAGAACACAGTGGATTCATTAATAGTCTTCATGTGTCCAAATGTCTTACAGTCCAGGGCACTGGATAGCCCCACACTATGTATCCTGTTAGGACAGAGGTCCCCAAATCCACGCCTCGAGGGCCGGCCTCCTGCTAGTTTTCCAGAAAACCCTGCTTAATCTGCTGTTCACTACCTGGATCAGCTGTGTTTAGCCAAAACGGAGCTTCAACGGCAGGATGGTTGGAGGTCTGGACTTTGACACCCCTGGGCTAGGGCGTAGTGATGGAATTCTGCCATAGTTTCAGACATTTGTGTAGCAGCCAAACATCCAAATTCAGACTGTTCTTTTTCTAAAAAAAAATGTTGAATTGGTTTAGAGGAAAACATGCCAGGATGAGAGCAGTTCTAGCAGCAGCACAAGACCCATTGATCATCAGCAAAATTCAGTCCTAATGTTAGATTTCTTGTGACGTTTTTGTGATTATCAGGCTCTTTTATATGTCTAAAATAATAAAAGCTTACTTTTAAGCTAGATCCATCTCTCTTTATATTTCATGAAAAATATCCAATTTTATACCCTGCTATTCCTTCCTTTGTTTAATTAACATTATAACAATAGATCACATGTAATGAACCTGCACCTCATCCAATTTTCTTTCCTCCCATGTCAAGTAATAACAGCACAGGCATTGGTAATCTTCTAACTGATCTGCAGTCAAATGTTTACAGTCTAGTTTCAGAAGTTGATGCATGTAAGGTAAACTAAATTAATGTCAGTGTATAGTATTTCCAACCCCCTCATGCCACCCCTCCCAGCATCCTCCACTTGGTAATTGCATCTCATTCAATTTTAAATAAGCAGTTATAGACATGGCCAGCAGGGGGCAGCAGACTTGAACCACTAAAATCCTTTTAAACCCCTCCACCCCGCCACGCTGCAGTTCAGACATTAGACCGTCGTTCTGCTGCATGATGTGTATGATGCTTTTACATCCCAGATTGTATCCAGAACTCCAATCAAGGACAAAATGTCAGTTAAGGTAAGAGAACCCCCACCCCACCCCAGTCCCCCCTGAGAATAGTGACTTACCTCCAAACCTGCACAACAATACCTGTGCTGTTATTACTTGTTATTGTTGGTAGAACCTGTACCCTGTCTGTGTTTGGGTCGATCTCACTGCAGATCAGTAAACCAGAAACACGTAGCCCCCCCGCCCAAAAAAATCACATCTTCTAGGACAGTGTTTTTAAACTTTATTGAGCCAAAATACACTTTTTCCTCGTCAAAATCTCACCAACCACACAAGCATCCAAAAATATTTAAAAAAAAGGAGAAAGTCTATAGTCTGTATTGATGTGCAGTCCCTCCATGATCTCACAGACTTTTGTTGTAATATTTGAGGCAGAAAAAGCTGGAAGTTGCAGCTGTTTTTTTCTCAAAGTTGAGAGAGTTTTTCAGTAATGAATTTAAACTAAATTATATGAAATTTTACCCTGATCTTTTTTTTCCTCCAGTTTATTAATATGCAATTTTATGTAACCTTACCAAAAAACAATTATATACTTTCTAAATAGGGATTTATTTTATAAATATTCTACTTTTCAAATGTCTGTGTAAAAGCAACAGTAAACAATTATATGATCACAAGATGTTTGATAAACTCACACAAAAAGACTAGCATTATATTTAAGTTTACTGTAGCTACACAAAAAGTGTAGTTTTTGAAGTTTTATTAGTTTTTCTCTTGTCTTAAACAAAGATGAAGTCTTTAAAAACTTGAAAAAATGTTTTATTTCTTTTTAGGTGAATAAATTGTTTCAGTTTAGTTTAAATGTGTCTGTTGGCCACTTCACATTAATCCTGATTCTTGAATGTTATTTCCTCTATTCAAGCTTAACTTTAGAAGTCTGAAATTGAATTTGTCCTTCAATCCAGACCTTATTAGAAAAGTATTTCAGTTAGAAAGATGACTTGGACCAAACTCTGGGATGTTTGGCTGTTAATAAACACAAACCTTGAAGGAGAACTAAACTGTTGACCTCTGATTTCATCCAGAAGATTTAAAAACTGTTTGGGTGTGTGTTCGTTGTGGTTTCAAGACCTTTAACGGGGAAGACTCATTGTAGCTCAGATGTGCTGTCACTTGGACCCAATGAATCATGGGAGATGTAGTGCAAAAACTGACGCCGATGCCAGACAGACTTACGTATCTGAGCTTCATTGTTTTGTTCACTTGTTCCACGGTCTGACATCGGATCCTGCGAAAAGCTACACCACTAAAGACGAGCTTTAGCTTGTATTTTTGTTAGAACTGAGAGACTTTATCAGCTAAATCGGAGCAAGGAAGTGAAGACTTTAACCACTTGTGATTGGTCAGACTGATGACGTGTGATTAAGCCTCCAAGAATGATTGGTGGAGACAGTTGAAGGGGCGGGACTTTTCCAAAAAGAGCTGAAGCTGCGGCTAAATCGTGGGACCGTCATTCTTATCAAAGTTTTTTAACAGAAACAAATAAACACAAAGAAAAAAGTATTTTATGATCTTTCATATTTCTAACTACTCAGTGTTTTAAGAGGACCTGTTTAAATGAACACAGAGCTGATATCCTGGAGATGGGAAATGTTTTTAGATCAGTAAAAATGGGTCATTTCCCACGGCACACCTGTTGAAAAACACTGTTTTAGACGCCCTCTACTGCCGTCTCAGTTCCAGTTTTTCTTTGTCAACACAGATCTACGTGAGAGCCCAGTTTGAGTATGACCCCTCCAAGGATGAACTCATCCCCTGCAAGGAGGCGGGCGTTCGTTTTCGCGTGGGGGACATCATCCAGATCATCTCCAAGGACGACCACAACTGGTGGCAGGGGAAGCTGGAAAACACCAAGAACGGCACGGCGGGCCTCATCCCGTCGCCAGAGCTGCAAGAGTGGTGGGTGGAGCAAACGCACAGAGGGTTGGTGGAGAGAAAAACAAACATGTAACAAGCATCAACAAAGAAATGTCTACACGGCCGCATTGACTCTAAGATGTTTGTCCAGACAGTAAACATGTCAAATCATTTCAGATTATAACGTTTCAGGCTCTCAGACTAATCCACGAGCCCCGAGTGTGGCACAGCGGTATGGCAGCAGCTTGATTCAGGCCCACCGAACTTTGGGGAAGAAGATATGTGGCATCAGCCATTAAGGAATTTGACTTTGGCCCGTGACATATTGATGGCATGATCAGCGGGTGGATCCAAAACCAACAGGAGAAGCTGAGCGTTCTCCTCCTGAACTTTGATATTTTTCTTAAGACAATGATAAAAAGATCTTCTTATTTTGTTCGTTTTTTAATTATTTCCTTCTTTGACTAATGCGAGACAGCGAGTCAATAAACTGGGTCACAGAGAGACGTAAAAACCGCTGAAAGCGCTTTCGTTCAGCTCCTGCAGTGGATGGCGAAGCTCACCGGACCGGGAGAGTCTCTGAATGATCTGATGAACAACTCAGACGTGGAGGCGTGATTACTGACGCTTTTGTCAAAATAAATAAACCTGATCTCCCAACATCATGTGTGTCTACATTAAACATGAGATATAAAGTCAATGCTCTCATGAAGCCATGAGGCTAAACGGTTTGGACAATAGCTCCTCCCACACGCAGCGGGAGCGTCGGGTCTATGAACACGTTTTTCTACAAGCATCCAGCAGCGAATTCGCTTCGCGTCAAGACAGGGGCGGAGTATGCGCGTACTGTGTTTTGTTTATTACAATGCAGCTCCTGATTTGATGTTAAAAGGAGAAATCGTCACATCTGGAAAAAGCTGTTGTGATTTTAAAGGTTAAAAATGGTGAAAACTGAAAAACGTCCAAATCGCAGGAGGTAAACTTAGAACATGGATGAGATCTCAAAGGTTGAGCGTGAAAAAAAGCAGCTGAACGTGTTTGTGTTGTGTGTTTGACAGGCGAGTGGCCTGCATGGCCATGGAGAAGACCAAGCAGGAGCAGCAGGCCAGCTGCACCTGGTTTGGCAAGAAGAAGAAGCAGTACAAGGACAAGTATTTGGCAAAGCACAATGCAGGTACGCGCTTCACCTGCGGGTTCAGAGAACACGCTGCACAGGCTGCAGTCGCGTGTTCCAACGCTTCATGTGTGTGAGCAGGCATAAGCATGTGTGTGTCTTTGTGGGCGGAGCATGAGTCCCAGCGCCTCAGCCAGGACTGACAGGAAGGTCTGCATGTGAAGCAGAAACCTAATTCAATGACATCATCTGTGTTTTTGAAGAGACGGTCACTGTTAACCCCAGAAACAACAGCTGTCAGAGAAGCTTCTGGACTTCTAGCTGCATCATTACTGATTTTGAAGGTTTGCCCGCTAATAAAAGTAACATTTTCTTCTCCAGTAGAGGAGAGGAGAGGAGGCAAATTACTGACTGTCAATTTCTTCTTAAGGCGGGCAAACTTACAAAATAAGCAAGACATCTAAAACGTATTTCCTTCACTGTAATTTAGGAAATTCAGCTTTCGCTGTGTGCTGTAAGCATAATAGAAGTCATTCATCTGTCTGTAAAGCTCTGCATGCTTTGATTGAAAGCAGGCTTGGTTGAAAGGCCCGTCTGCAAGCCTCATCGACGTGAAGGAAAGGTTCTGTCCTCCTCCAGGGTTTGTTCTGCAGACCACAAACTTCAATAGCAGAATGGTGGAAAGGTCGAACAGGACATTGGTAGAGAATACACCCTTTGGTGCTGCTGCATAGAAACCAACCAAGATAAATATTTTGTGGATTGTTGCAGCTTTTTTCTAAAGTGGAGGACAGCCAGCTGTCATCTGACAGTGGAACTGTTTGGAACTGTTTGCGGGAAATGCAGAAGGTTTCTCTGCAGCAGATGAAGAACCATTCATCGGTTAAAACCAAATCATTTATGTGACAAACAGTTTTATCCCAATTAATATCTGTAGGTTTTCCAGTTATTTCCTTGGAATTTTTAATCAAATTACTTCAAATTGGTTTTATTCTTGGACTGAAGTCGAAACAGGCCTGTTTGTTCAGGATAATCTGACTGATCTGGACTTTGGGAAACACAAGTTGCCAGCAGGTGGCGCACACACACCACGCTTCAATGTTGCTGTGGTTCTGTTAGGTCAGGAGGGTCAAATTCCCAGGAAATAAATATTTGTGTGGCTTGCCGCCCTGAGTTTTGTCTGATAGGTGGTGTTGGTGACACCCCTTATCCCCACCACCACAACAACAACAGCATCATGTTGTCTGCCTCCAAAGCCACACAGCTGCTGTTTGTTGCCGTCTCTGAAATTGTGCTGTTGTAACCAAACAATGTTATTGCCCCCCCCATCTCTCTTGCTCCCCCTGCTGAACGGCCTCTGTGCATGTAAGTAACAACCAGTGCCTGTGTGTGTGTGTGGATGAGACCTGCAGTTTCACGCTGCTTCCTGTTCCTGTGCAACAACAGGAAGTGGGAACAAAAGAGTGAAGCCTCATGGATCAGCCTGAGTGCCTGAAACGTTGTGATCTGAACTGATTCTACATGTTTGAGATCATTCTACCTTCTCCTTTCTGTGATTTGGTTATTTTTGTTCTGTTTCTCGTACATTTTTGCCGACATAGAGAGTTTATTAGAGAGGCCAAAATGGTTTTGTGCTTCACTGCAGCCGGTCATGTTAGTGAGTCTGGTCCATTGACTGTATCTAAGAACTGGACTGAGTGTGACGTCACCAAATGAAGGCAATTCTGTCACCATTTTTTAGGAATGGACACCGCCATGTTGGAGCGAGAAATCATCAACGAGCAGTGATTAATCACGTTCAGGCTGAGTCCTCGTTTCTATGATAACCAATCACCATTTTAAAAGCGGACACAAGAGAATCTGTCGCTCAAATGCTTTGAACGTTGGACGTGAGACCACATACTTTATTCGCGCCATCTGATTGGTCAGTTTATAACTTGAATAGCTTGCTCTACAGAAAAAAATATCATTAAAAAAGAGGATTACAAAGAACATGTTTGTCAAAAAAGGTCCAGTTCTCATTTACAAGTCAGTGTTCTGTCAGTGTGAAGCAGAAGAAGCCAGAAGGGTTCAGGTGTTTGGTTTCCCCGTCTGCTCGAACTCCTCTTTCACAGACCTTCTGCAGTGCCAACCACAGGCTGACCCTCCTGACCTCTCCCAAACTCCCAACCTCTAAATAGTCGGTAGAGGAGAAAAGCAGCTGCAAATGATGGACTAAGAAAGAGAAGAGATTAGGGAGCAAATTTGATCAGATTTTAGAATTGTTTTCCTTATAACATGTCTATGAAGACTCTCATTCATGCAGGTTGGTTCCATTGTAGTAGGTTTAGGGCCTGTCATCTGGACTTGGTTTTATCCAAGAGGCTTTGTCAATTCCTTATGACACATTTTTTTTCATAAATAAGCAGATTTTATTGCATTGGAGACCAGCTGACTGCAAACTGCAGTCTAATCTTCATGTTTATCAGTGAAATAACAGAACAGAGTTCTAGAAAGATCCTCATTCACATCTGTGATGGTAAACACGGTCTGACTACAGGAAGCCGGCCCTCACTAAATCCTCTCACCTTCAGTCTCATAGTTTCTAGATGAATCTTTGTCTTTTCTTTCCCTCTGACCTCGGTTTGCTTGTTTTTCCCCGCAGTTTTTGATCAATTAGATCTGGTGACATACGAGGAGGTGGTGAAGCTTCCTGCCTTCAAGAGGAAAACTCTGGTTCTGTTGGGTGAGTGCTGCCGAGTGAGACCCGCAGGGACCCTGAGGGGATTGTGGGTCCGTGACCTGTGTGTGTGTGTGTATCTGTGTTCAGGCGCTCATGGAGTGGGGAGAAGACACATCAAGAACACGCTCATCACCAAACACCCCGACAGATTTGCGTACCCCATTCCACGTAAGACGCACATCCGAGCGTGCTCACGCCGCCTGGCGGCCGCGGTCTAAACTCTTCCATCTCCGCTCCCAGACACCACCAGACTTCCAAAGAAAGAGGAGGAGAACGGGAAGAACTACTACTTTGTTTCCCACGACCAGATGATGCTGGACATCAGCAACAACGAGTACCTGGAGTACGGCAGCCATGAAGACGCCATGTATGGGACGCGGCTGGAGACCATCAGGAAGATTAACCAGCAGGGGCTGGTTGCCATCCTGGATGTGGAGCCTCAGGTCTGTGGGGGGGCAGGGGGGGGTTACCGGGAGGATGCTAATGAAACGTTGATCCTGACCGTACTTTACCCACCAGGCCCTGAAGGTCCTGCGGACAGCAGAGTTTGCTCCCTATGTGGTTTTTATTGCAGCCCCCACCATCACACCAGGCATCAGCGAGGTAGGAACACAGTGTGGTCACATGATCAACACCTTAACACTTTAATTAAAGCCTCACTCTGATGAAAAGATTGTTTTTGGTGTTTTTAACATGTTGTGGCTTTTTTCTGACGAAGGAGGATGTAGAGAAAGAAAATTTAACTCCAAATTGTATTTCTGAGTATTTTTTGATTCAAATTGTTGTAAATCATGAGCAGACGAAGAAAAAATCTAAAATCTGGATCTAAACTGGACAGCTGTGTAGCCCCAGGTTGGGGTGTGAGGGGCTGTAAGTTAGTGGGAGAGCATTTTTTGATCAAATTGTTGCGTTTCCATTTGGCAAATTTATGATCGCAAATCCAATTTAGGCAATTTCATAGTCAATGTTCATACAGCTATTAGTTTTTTGGATTTTCTCTAAAACGCTTTGAAAATAGATCAAAAGATGATCAGAGTGAGCACACATTCATTCAACCCACCAGCTTATTCACTTTTGCACAAATATGGGCATTTTTGATCCCCTGTGTGTGTGCAGAGGGTAATGTCAGTCGGTGCGTCGTGTGAGAGAAGTCTGCTTTGTATGAGAATACTTACAACCTTTAAATGTCGGCTGTGTGCAGACACAACTATCTGTTGCTGTGTGTGTGTGTGAGATCTAAGTCATGCAATTAATAATGACACTTATGTTATGACTCTCTATTATCGACCGCGCCCGTCTGCCTCCCCCATCTTAACCCCTATCTCTACCATCCCACTCTCTCTCTCTGTCTCTATTCTGTTCTGTTCTTCAGTCTGGTCCAACAAGGAATGCATATTAATATAATCATTAGAAATAAAGCTTAGCCTCAAACACAAAAGGGGTTTATACAAACATGCACTCTGTTTGTCTGAAGATCCATAAACCCCTATTGTAACGGTAAAATCTGTCCAACACAAGTGGCCTTCAGCTCTGATCTGCTGTCTCAGCTGTTGGACAGGATAAAAAAAAAAAGAAATACAGCCTGAGGAGAGCTCTGTTATATTCTCACAAGTTATTGTTTCTTATTTTGGGTTTTTAAAATCCATTGTCTCTGTTTTTGTCCCATGTCACGTTGTCAGTGCTCCTCTATGACATGTTGATGTCTTCGGTCTCTGTCCGTCTCACTTCATTTTATGCACGCTGCATGTCTTTGTTTTTCTTCGGCTCTCCTCTCAGACGCCCCGGTGGTGTCGAACGCTGCCCGTAAGTAAAGCAGAACTAAGATCCTGTCCTGGACCTCCATGGGCTTTATGCACACGTTACTTCCACGTTTGATGGAAGACCGCTCAGTCACTTCTGAGAAAAAAACCTAAATCAATTCAAACACAGACTTGTTTTCTGTTTTTGGGAAATCGAAATGCAGAAGTAACTCGGCAGTCTTCTTTTTAAGCAGAAATCCGTCACACAGTTCCGTTCATAAAGCCCATAGGCTCCTGGTACTGTTATAGCAGGTAGCGCCTCCTCTGGTTCCCCCTCAGCCTCCTCCCCCTCCTCTGCCTAAAAGCCCCCACATGTTGTGCGAACATCTCCCTGAACACCTCAAAGTGAATTTCCTCCACAGCGGGCTGAATGTCTCCTTTTTTTAAATCAGTCTGTTCTGTGGTGTTCAACGGTTCCTAAGATGAACCTCAGGCCCTCACTTAGCCCCGCCCCTTCCTTTTTGTCCCTCTGGTACCTTAATCTACAGATTATCGTTGAAGTCCCAGAGAAGGATAAACTGTTTAAAGAAAAGGGGAAACTGGGACTAAGAAAAGAACCAGAGAAGATTTTGAAGTCCCGTCATGCTGGAAAAAGGTCAACTCTTCATCTGAGATTCTGTGAGGGTGAAATGAACTCCTCACTCCTCATAATCCAAAGAAAGACTGACCACATCTGGAACCTTTCATGCATTTGTTTCTTAGCAGCACTTGACCCAAGTGTATTTTTGCTTCTGAAAGTCAATCATAAGCTGCCTTAAGTAAAAAGAAAAAAATGTCATGGACTTTAAACAATGATGGTTTTAATAGGAAGTTTACACAGCTAATCAGCTATGAATGAGATGAACAACAGCCGTAAAGAACCTACTTTTTCTTCTGTAACCTTCAAACATGTACATGTAGAATGGGGGGGCTTCTCCATTCCCTGCTCTTCAGATCAGTCCCTCATTCAGTGACCTGCAGTGTCTTTAGTGGTTGAACCGATGAGCCAGAGTTAAACTTCAGTCTGCGGCGGGTTTGATGTTTCTCTCACCTTCTCTTTGGCTCCTCCTCCTCCTCAGGACGAGTCACTGCAGCGGCTGCAGAAGGAGTCTGAGATCCTCCAGAAGACCTACGCTCACTGCTTTGACATGACCATCATTAACAACGAGATCGACGAGACCATCAGACACCTGGAGGAGGCCATGGACGCGGTGAGCACCACCAGCCAGTGGGTCCCCGTGTCCTGGGTCTACTGACCTCCTCCACCTCCTGCTCCAGGTCTCTGCGCCTCCAGCTTTCCTCCTGCAGCAGCACTGAGACTGAACTCTGGTCATTCTCCCAGCAAAAAAAGAATCATGAGATTGAAGATCCTCCGTGAAGCCCTCCAGAACTCCGAGCACACGTCCCGCTCAGACCCAGCTCAGAGCCGGCCCGACCCGGTTGAGATCTTGTAAAAAAAAAAAAAAAAAAAAAAAGGAAAACCGAGAAAACAAACCGTGATTGTTGTCCTGTCTGTTCTAGCTAGGAGGCGACATTTTTCATCAGTTGGTTTTAAAGAGGCAGTACCGTGCCCCCTCCCTGTCATTGCTGTAGCTAACCGAGGAAAAAGCACACAAGCACCCGGCCGACGTCTCCCATTGGTGGGTCGGCCGCCGCTCACCGCCCCTCTGTTGGTTCTGTGCGGAGCTGCTTTCCTCCCATCGCTCCTGTTTGTGTCCTCCCCCCTCCCACGGACTGTTTCTCCTAAATGAAGCCCTCCGTGTTTTAGAGGTTTGAATGAGGTCGTCATGCATGTGGAGTCGGTGTTCCCCGTGTCCCTCTGTGACATGACAGGAAGAAAAGAAACAAACAAAAAAGCAAACATTCCTGCCGTTTGGAAGACACAAACTAACTAACAGTGATGGATCTGGACCTTGACTCAACGCCTATGCACATCCCTCCAGTCTGAGTGACGTTTCTAAACCAGATTTATAGGAAGAACAGAAGGATGTGTGTCCGATGTGTTTGTAAGGAAACATTCTAATAAAGTCTTGATTTTTTTTTTCTTCTTTTTTGGTTAATTAAAGGAAAGGATCTTCATCTCACTGAAGCATTTTAGAAATGTGGTGTCCAGAGGTCTTTCAGTTCTCAAAAATGTGTTTTTTCCAGGTCAATAACATTTCACAAAATGAAATAAAGTTGAAACTCAGAGGTCAGCTTTAATGTAAACCACTGACTGTATATGAGAAGTGAACTGACCCCTCCCCCCAGTGTTTTAAACAGGAAGTACCTGCTGGCTGCAAGAATCCAAAATCCCATAGATTTCTAAAGAGAAATAAACAGCTGTTCCATTCTGTTGGTCAGAGGAACCATTCTTACTCAGATACCTTTTTAACATGGTCTTGATGATCCTTGTTATTTTTTCCTGTACTTCTAGTTATTCAAGTTATAAACTGGCCAATCGGATGCCTCAATAAAAGTAGGTGGTCTCACTTTGAATGTTTGAAACGTTTGATTGACAGATCCTCCAGAGCCGGCTTTTAAGTGGACTTCCAATAAGCTCTCTTCTGATTGGTGAGAGTGTTTCCCATAGGAACTGGTTACTGACATCTGGTTCCAACATGGTCAACGATTGTATGTGGGGGGGTGACTGAATTGCGTGGTTGGAGCTGGAAGTAAGCCGTTTTCTATGGGTGACATCACACTCACTCAGTCCAGTTCTCATATACAGTCAGTGCTGTAAACACATGGCAGTTAAACCTAAAGGATTTGTTTATTTCTGGAGGTAATTTAAGGTCTTCATTTTTGAAGTTCAGATGTTCTCCTGGTGCTCACAGCCTGCAGTGACAGCTGAGTCCACAGGGGGCACTGCAGCACAGCCCAAGTGGGCCCTTTGAGGACTTGTTACGAGTCGCTGACATCCAGTCTTCTGCTGACGAGGTCACGGTTTTTGCAGGAAAACAACGAAGTCCCCAAAGTGGTCAGTGTTGTGCGGTTCACTTCCTAACTAAAAAACACTATTGATTATTAGTTGTTGTCTTTCAAAAGTGTACCTTTCAGTGTCCCTATCATGAACCGCTACGTCACCTTGAAGGTCCCTTCACCTAAACGACTGCAGAGGACGAACGGCTCATCCTTCAAATGTGCTGCAGAGCCCTTCACGTCCAGAAGGGGGCATTAGGGTGTGGCATCAGGATTATGGGTCATCCAAGGGCGTCAGAAACAGAAGTGGATTGAAGTGTTTTTATGGTCATGTCTGAAACAACAGGACTACAGGAAAGCAAAACTTTACTGTCACCGTTCACTTAGTTTTCTTTTTCATTGTTGCCTCTTATTTATTTTAGGCTGAATTCTTCCCCTACCCCTCCCATTGTAGGGGCATTTGGAGGGATAGGGGTGTCCATAATCGATTCATGAACAGGAAACCATTTCTTCACGTAGGTCTGCTCTAAAGCACAGACGTTTACATGTTAATGTAAGTAATGAATTTCTGTTTTAGCAAGACTTTTTAAAATGTGAAAACTGATGTCTTTTCTGAGCTCTGGCAGCTATGCGCTAGCGTGGATGACCAGCTACTATTGATGATGTCACTGAGTGGGAGTTACAGAGTTACACTTTTTCCATAACTCTCCATTTGGAGGGCTAAAAGTCGGGGTAGCGGAAGAATTTGAAGTTGTCTTAGATTCGAGAGGGGCAAAACACCCAACTTTCACTCACAAGCAAGATGAAGATCGTTTTAGAGCGGAAAGTGCAGCTAAAAGACAAATGCAGGGTTTTTTCTTTCAGACGCACAACGCTGGAGCTTTCACATCCCAAGTGTCTGGGTGGTTTCATGCCCTTTTTCTGGCAAATTCTTCCTTTCAGTAGGTGCAGTGGGTGTATGACGACACCGGGTTGTTTGTTTACTGCAGTTTTCAAGGACTTCACTCTATCGGACGCACAGTTTAACCCAAAAACGGTTCCTCTAGGTTACTGTGCTGCGATGAGTGAGAAAAACAAAATAGGAGAAGAACTTAAAGACGATGTGCAGAACGGTTCAGGTAAGTCATTCTTGTGTAGCAGGACTGAAAGCACGAGAACCTTCTCCCTGAAGGCAGAGGGCTGAAGTGGGGGTGTAAGAGGGGTAAGTTGTCTCCAACAATTCTAATCGCTCTGCGAATCAGGTCTGAAGCTACCTTCACACAGGGCATGTGACGCGAACTCGAGAACGGGCTATATGAGGGGTCTTCAGTGTCCTGTTAGCCCGTGGTGTTCACACTGATCAAGCAGGGAGGGGCTTCTTTTTCTGTTGTTTACTAGTGCATGTGTGATTTTATCCTTCAAGAGACTTGGTATGAAATGTTGAAGCGGCGTAAATGTGCTGAATCTTGCTCCAGGCTTTTTCTTTCACAGCTCTATGCTGATAAATGAAAGACAGTGGCATAGATCGCATTTACTAATTTCCTCTAAATGATTCATTTTAAAACCGTGAAGACTTCTGTGAGTTAAAGGGGATGTTATCCATGCATCACTATCAAATCTGAGTCCCTGATTAGTCAAAGTTCAACCTGGTTTAACTTTCAATCCGTGTTCAGTGGATGCAGGTTATGTACAAACTGTTAAATAACAATCGTAAAGCTTGCATAGCTACGCGTGATCCCTAGTTTGTAACGCAGAAGCCCAAAACGTGTCCTTAAGCTCGTTTACATGGACTTTTTATTGAAAGCGCGTTGGCGAGGGCGATGTGAACATAGCTTCAGTCACAGGCCGTGGGGTCGTGGAGACGAGCGGTCTCCCCTTAGTGGGAGTGCAGGTGTGTGTCACAGTTCTCCTGTGGCTCGTACGGCCGCCTCCAGGGATATCATGAAAATGGAATGTGCTGCTGTCGTCCGTCCCCTTTCGGCTTATCTTTTCGGGGGTCCCCACAGCCAATGAGTTGGCAGTGACTCGCACAGGCGGTTTCGTATTGGCGGTTTGGCTTTTACACCATCTGTCACAACCCTTTAATCATCAAAGCACATGGAGACTGTCCGCATTCCCACCCTGACTACTAAAAAATGATATATAGTGCGCTATATAGGGGTTGGGAATTCGGACAGAGCCCCAGATAGCAGCGCAAGGGGACTCAAAACATGTTGAATGCGGGGTCATTACACAAAGATCAGCACGCCCAGGGAAGCTAACCCAGGTTTCCTGCATGACAGTCCTACACCCAGCCAACTGAGCTCGTACCATTGTTGTGCCAGTGGTAAATGTATCGTGAAGTGTTTGTAAGGATAATGTAAGTTCCAGGCGCTTCTGACACACGAGTGATGCAGTGGTACAGTATCCTTACTCTAGTCATTGGTAAGGTGCAGTAGTGGCTCCTTACCAACCGTGTGCAGGCGGCCGTAGGATGCCCTAAGGTTTCAGAGCAAGAATGCTTATTCTGGCCTGCATGCAATGAGTGAGGAATAGCTGTTAATTCCTCTATAGAAGTCTATGGGGTTTTGGCTTCTTGAAGCCAGCAGCTACTTCTTGTTTTGGAACGCCAGGGGGAGGGAATTAATCATCCACCAAAACAAACAAACAACTATACATTTGTAGAATAAATCCAAAGTCCTGGCTTTTCGAACGTTTTAGACAGTTGATCCTGAGTTCTGCTGGAGAGTCAGTGTCTGGAAACACGGTGACCCAGTCCCATGGCTTACATGTTCCAGGTGAATGTGTACTCAGTTCACCTCCGCCAGCCATTTCAATCAATGCAAGTGAGTGATTAGAGCAAACTGGAGCCTGAACGCCACAGTTACTGCTCCTGCATAATCCCCCACAATCTGAGAGAGTGCGGCACAGTTTGTTTTCCCCGTATGGGACGAGGACTTTAAATATCTGAACAAATCCACATTATTCCAGCACAAAGGCTGATGTATGATTACGGTCGGGTCATTGTCTGTAGGTAACAAGGTCACACCAAATGACACAGCATGTTTAAAGGTTTTTTCTTCTTTAGCCCCAAATTCTTCAGCATTCATAGATAAATTTAGAAATATTTGCTGCTAGAAAAAAACAGTCGTGAGGCAAAGAAAGAAGGTGGTGATGCTGTTCGCAAGAAATTTAGGTCCTTCAGTGCAAAATTTGAACAGAAGTAAGTAAGTAAGGGTTAATGGCAGACGAAGTGTGCATTATCACTTTTTGACGCACACCGTGGAAGCCTGAAACGTCCGACGAAGTGCGTTAAAAAGTGATAATGTATACTTCGAAGGCCATTAACCCACTTATACCATGGTCAGTTACAAATAGTAACCAGTTTTGAGTCCTTAATCCTTGTTTTTCTTCCAATTTGTATCGCTATTCTCACAAAAAGTGAACTATTTATGTGGTGCGGCGCACCAGCTCTGCAGTCAAGATTCAGCAATATAAAGCGATATATATATATATATATATATATATATATATATATATATATATATGTGCATACACATATATATATATATATATATATATATATATATATATATATATATATATATATACATATATGTATATAATAATAATAATGGATTGATTTATCTGCTTTTCAAGACACCCAAAGCGCCACATTATGTCCATTGTTCATTCAATTTCATTCATACTTGTGATGGTAAGCTACGGTTAGGGCCACAGCTGCCCTGGGGCAGACTGGAGATATACACATATATACATAATATATATATATATATATATACGTATATGTATATATATATATATCTCAGGAGAATGCCACTTTTGAGAGCTCGCTGTGTTAACACCGTTCAAAACTTCTAATTCTAACACTTTTCCCCCCAAATATCTTCCTAATGAGGAGTTAGGATGTGATCAATTAAAATCCCAATAGAGCCAAGTTTACATTTGAAGCTAGTAGTAAAGGGGATTTTTTTTTCAAGATGGTAACCTCTTCCTGAGGTTAAAGGTCAACGAAATTTCAGTTGTTTGTTGTAGACTCAACCTGGTGGCTTGTGTGAAATCTTGTGAAGATCACTCGATCGTGTGGGCAAATGTGAAAATCATCATTTCATACTTTGCCACAAAATGTCTGTCAAGCCAAGCCATAGATCCATCCCATAATAATTTAAAAGCTTCCTTTGGATATCCCTGACACGCGAGTTTGGGTTTCATTTGTGAATTTTAATATTTATTTTTAAGACTGATGTTTTTGACTTTTTTGTTTTTTTGGAGGGGGGGGGGTATTTATGCCAAAAATGTATTTTCACTCTAGGTACTATATATCTGCAAATTATTTTCTTTTCGTAAGTATTTTTTACTTAAAGACAAAGAAAGAAAGAAAGATTACAAAACACAATTACATTTTCTATTAAAAAGTTCAGATTTTTCTGTCTCTCATTTAATGCTTTTTTTATTCAGTTTCACTTGAAAATTCTTGAAAAGAAAACATTTTAATACAAATTTCTTTGCTTGGAAATAAAGCTAATGGTGGTTAAAAATGAATTTTTTAAAATTCTTTTGTAGAAACGAATGAAAAAGCCATCTAAAGAACGGCCAGAGCTGGTGTTTGAGTCTTCTGTTACATTTCATCTGCACTCCAGGACACAAACAGCTGCATGAGAGTGTGCTGCTCCCTCAGTAATCTAAGTACCGGCCTATAATCCAGCAGTAATGGCTGAGGGATTAATGCAAGCTCACCTCGGAAAGCGGTCAACTCCTCAACTGTGGCTGAATGAGTGACTGAGCAGGCGCATCGCCAGCAGACGTCTCTTTATTTCTGAGAAGAAGCGGACCAACATCCTGGAACACCAGGATGCAAATGAAAGCCCCCACCTGAGCACACATCTAGTGTGGAAATCTCCCTACTCCGTCCATCCATCAACTGCTTCTTGCTGTTGCACGTCGGATGCTCCAGAACAGGACGTCCACTTGAGGCCAAAGCCTCCGTCACGCGGTGGCAAACGCCAGCAGCAGCGACCCCGAGCTGCACGCCGGGAGAATATGAATGCATTTATTGGAAAAGCTGCAGAATGAAGCGCGGCGAGAAGGTCTGTTTGGGAGATCGCTCATCTCCTTCAACTTTACACACGGATGTGAATGAATGCAGCTGACATGCAGGAGTAGAAAACTAATACGACACGTTCCAAAAAGAGCCTTTGGCAGGAAATGAGGACGTCTGTGTGCCTTTCACCTGAAACCGGCTCTGCTGGAACTCGTGTAGCACATGTAAACACATGAATCCCATGTGACAGTGCAGCACTGCCACAGCACTCCCAGCAAAGCACGGACGCCCTTCCTAAAGCCTGTGTTTGCCGCTCTGACATGCAACTAGGCCCAAAAAACTCTTCCCTGGTCAGAGCAGCTCTCATGTGCAGAGAAGGTCGTCTGAGAGGCCAGCCGAACCAAAGAGGAGCCAGGCCACAGCCCAGCACAGCAGCAGCTGCTTCCTCTGGGCGCCGTGCCCTCCCGCCCCTGCGGAGAGCTGCCCCTCCTCCGACTCCATCAGCGTCCCGTTGCGGAGGCCGTCCGTGCTGTTGCCCGCCTCCTCCCGCAGCTCCTGCTGGAGCAGCTTGGAGATGAGGCTGTTGAAGCGGTTCTCCGTGGTGGGGATGAAGTCTGAGGAGGCCGTGGTCAGGTTGAGGTCCGTCGGGTCCACACAAGTACCGTTCATGTTGGCGAAGACCACTTGACTCAGATCCAGCCCTGCCACCGAGGACGGCGAGGCGCAGGGGATGTCCCGCACCAGCTTGTAGTTGTCCATCCAGTCCTTCAGCCACTCCAGGGAGCAGTCGCACTCCCAGGGGTTCCTGAAGAGGTACAGGTGGCCCAGGAAGTAGATGGGCTGGAAGACACTGAAAGGGAGGGTGGTCAGGTTGTTGCTGTTCAGGTGGAGGGTGATCAGGCTGGTCAGGTTCTCAAAGGTGCCTTCCTCGATGTTCTGCAGCTGGTTCCTGTCCAGGTACAGAACCTCCAACTCAACCAGGTCACTTAACCAGGTTTTGGACACATTGATCAGCTGGTTCCCCCCCAGGTTCAGCATCTTGAGGCGGCTGAGGCCTCTGAAGGCGGACCTGGGCAGATCGGACAGCAGGTTGTCGTTCAGGTAGAAGTTCTCCAGACGAATGAGGTCCTGGAAGGCATTGTCATGGATGACGTTGATCCGGTTCTCCTGGAGGTTCAGGTACCTGGAAAGAAACTGGATTTTCACATCCTGGAGTTTTTACTTTGGTTTCCTCATTTCTGCTTTTAGAGCTACAAAAGTGTCAAATTTAAAAATACTCAACTACAAACCTGTTTCTGACCAACAGAGCCTGGTCTGTTTTAGAACTCTCCCTTTTCCGTCTGCTAGAAAGCTGGTTAAAACGGGGAGAATCATAAAAGCATTTTCTTAAGGAAAGGGTCGTTAACCCCTGACTCAAATAAAAAAGAAGTTTCCATGGTGGGAGAGCAATGCTGTGGGACCTTGTTTCAGTTTTAAGTCCTTAATTAAAGACTAGATTCACTTTTTTATTATTATTATTTTGGCCGTGACTGGAGAAGTCTTTGTTTCTAGTTTAGCTGTGGTGCTTCATGACCTAAAATCATCGTGAAAATGCGACACACTGATGGTTTTTATTCTCCCAACAGGGATCCAGATGTGGAGCCTCCCAACTACAGATGCTCACCAACTAACAAGACTTTTCCAAATAATGACAACCACAGTTTCAAGCGAAGCAAAACTTGACTTCTTTACTCAAATATCAAAACATTTGTCCTTTTAGTTTTTAATAGTTTCATGTTGTGTCATGAACTGTTGCAAAACCGTAAATGTTTCATTATGTTTACGAGTAATATGAATAGATTTGATGACTAATGCTGGTTATATCTTTGCATAGATATACAGTGGTGGACATAATTGTTGGTTAGTTTGTTTTTTTAAATAATTCTGTTAATGAACAAATCAAAAGTAATGGCTGATTTTGATTATTTAATGTATTGTTACTTTTGAACGTTTCAAGTCATTTCATTCAGCATTGTGGACTTTCTTTCTTTAACTGAAGGGTAACAACAATTTTGTCCACCACTGCACATTTTGATTGTCTTGTCTTTGTATCTTTTCTGCTTTGAGTGCTTGAAATAAACCATTTTTATCAAAATCAAACCTAAAATCTATACCTTTTTAAGAAATGAATAGGCAGCTCCAAGCAGCTGTTTGTTGTTGTTTCTTTAGGAAGAACAAAGATTGAGGAGACGCAGGAGAGTCGAGGACAGAGAGTTGAGTGGCAGCTGTCACTTTCAGTTTCTGCTTTAAGATGATCACCGCTCCAGTTACAGGCTGGATAAACATTCACTTCTGCATCACTAATGTGCAGCAAAGACGGTTTTCTAACTGCAGACAGAGTATCTGAGGGATGCTTGAAGAGCAGGAAGAGGTTCTTTTGGTTTAGGGCAGGGGTCTGCAACCCTCAACAGCTGAAGAGCCACTGACAACAACCCAAACCCTTTAGGCACGACTTTGGATCTGTTACCTTTACGATAAATATTTTTTTTAAAGTCAAATTTTTTGGTATAAATAAAAAATGAATTTTAAGACAAAAATAGATTTTTTCAAAATCTGAAATAGTTTATAATTTTGACAGAATTCCTTTCGATATAAAAGAGACCCAGTGTCGTGTAATACAGCCAATATAGTAGTGTAGTGTGATGTCAGCAGGGAAGAAAAAAAACGGTTTATTTGACTGTGTTTGGTGCATCTGAGGCAGAAATGATGTAAATCAAGCTCTTATTTTATTTAACCATAGAGCACATTTACAATCCTGCATTTGTTTAAAAAAGAGAGAGATTCTGCTTTACACTACAGTGTCCCTTAATTCTGGCTGTGCTTTCTGACCTCCAACTGGTTTTCTAAGGGAAACTGCGCTCAAGAATCTGTCCAAATGGTTTTTACTACGAATCCTCAGTTTGCAGGAAAATGAAAAGCTCCAGAAGAAGCGAGTGCTGAGGTCTGGATACTTTCATCACTGACCTCCTTTAGGCTGTAGTTTAATGACAGAGTCAAGTTTGGACCTTCATGAAGCAGAAAAACCCTCTCAAAGTTTTGAAAAAGGCGGATAAAGAGTCTTTTCTAAAACAGGATTGTTTCTGAGTTGGGACGTTCTGTAAAACAGCGACGGAGACCTCACTGAAGAACAACTCCAGCTGAAGTGTTTCGTCTACACACAAACCCCCACTTTTGGTGAAGTAACACGCAGTGGAATGACATGGCCCCGCCCACAGCAGACTTACTTGAGACTCCCCAGGCCCAGCAGGGAGTTGTATGCCACGGCTTCAATCTTGTTCCTCTCCAGGTAGATGTGGGTGAGGTTCTCCATGCCTCTGAGGGCTCCTGGGATCCTCCTAAAGTTGTTCTGAAAGCACAGCAGCTCCTTTAGCGCCGTTTGCTCCAGGAAGATGCGGTCGGGGATGCTGAACAGGTTGCAGTCTGACACGTCCAGCCGCAGCAGCTTCTTCAACCCCGTGAACGTCCGCGTGTGAAGGTAGCTGATGTACTCGTTGTGCGCCATTTTTAGCTCCACCAAGTTGGAGAGACCCTGCAGGACAGAGTTCAGTAAACACTTTTCCCACTGAGTTGCTCCAAAAGTTGTTTTCTTCCATCCTGTCAAATCAGACGGGATCTCCACAAACAGGAAGCAGCTGATCCTAAAAAGGGGGCCAAAAAGTCCAAATACACTAACTAAACCCAAACACACGTGTCTAGGTTACCTAAAGGAAGTTTGGAAGTTATTATGGGATGGACAAAGGACCTACGGCTTGACAGCCGTTTTGTGGCTTTATTAGAAGTAATATTTGCTGATATTTACATTTTTCCACAAAATGGGATGATAACTTTTTTGTAAGAGTGACAAGTTTATAACCTCAACTGAAGCTTTGTTGACCTTTGACCTTGAGAAGAGGCTTGAATTTTCAAAAAATATCACCTTTAGTACCAGCTACAAATTTCAACTCCTCCTAGGGATTATGACCTATCACCTTCTAACTCCTCGAGCATCATTATGAAACTAATTGGGAAAATGTTGGTTTATCCCTTGTGCTATCTTAGATGACCCCACCCTTACATTGACGTGTTCTCCCTACCATGACAAAGGTGGATAAAGGTGGAAAGATTTCATGTAATCCATGGACACCAGTGAAGATCACAAATCATTGAAGAAAAAAGGTTCAGAGCACTGTCTAGTGGGTCTAGATGACCCAACTCCCAATGTTAAAATGCCTAGGATAGCACAAGGGTTACGATTGGAACAATAAACCTTTGTTGCCAAGGAAATTCAAAAGTTTACTTTTACCGATTCTTCTAAAACGTACATACATCAGTTCATCCCTCCCCGGTGACATAGAAAAATAATGGTTGCTATGGAGATGAAACCAACAGAAAAGCCGACATTTTGAAAAAAGTGTTTTTTTTTTCATGAATTGGTCCCATGCAGCTCTGACCAGGGTGGCAGAGGCAGAGGGGTGGAGTGAGGGCCGTGGAGGCGGGTCAAAAGGAGCCCACGAGGGTGGGGGCTGCCGGCCAAAGCATGCTGCCTACGATTGCAATAACTTCAAGAGAGAAACTGTACAGTTGAACATTTCAATGCCTTATCATAAAATAAAATAATCTACTTTTATGGAAGATTAAGACTGACCTAAACATGAAGCGACCTTACTGTTGTTTTTGGATTGCAAAGTATTCTAAACACAAGTAATGCCCAAGATGCCGAACATTCAGCTTCAGGGGGATGTGAGTAAACCTGGAAGGTTTTTATTAACAAAGCATTCGCAAGGACGCAAGACTGATCTTCCTCTTTATCGGAACTGTTTGTGCCAGAGCAAACCAAAGACCCAGCTGACCTTGAAGGCTCCTGGAGTGATGAAGGAGATGTTGTTGTGGTCCAGAGTGAGCATCTTCAGGGAGGGCAGGGTTCCGAAGGCCCGTTCAGACAGGAATTTCAGGCTGTTCTTCTCCAGGTTAATGGCCGAAGCCTCACAGGGAAACTCTTTGGGCAGCTCGGCCAGGCCCGAGCGGTCGCAGAGCACGCTGCAGCTCTTCTCGGCGGTGCAGCTGCAGGATGGGGGGCAGGCCCGAACACAGGCCCAGCGGGCCAGAACTGCCGGTGGCAGCAGGCACAGCACAGAGACTGAAAGGAGGACACAATCAAGCCAGAAGACAGTCTCAGGCTGCGGCGCAAAATTAGGTGATCCAACAGATTTCATTTTATTTATATAGTCTATCAGTGGGCATCCAAAAGTTATGAGTGTGTTGCCGTGGAAACCTTCAAAGACTGATTACAAAGCAAGCTGCTGGTTCTGAAGCAGATGTGGACTCAGTTTAAATGTTTGTGTTTATCAAATGACTGAAAGTGAATTCATCAAATGGATCCAGCTTTCTCTTCCACGCTGGAAGAAGAAATCTTTGAATCACAAACGAATCTGATCCTAAGACAGTGTCAGAGATTTTTCTCCAAGTTTCCTGGACCAAAACAGCAGCTACAGAGCAGACCTACTGAGGACCTACAGGAAACCTTTGACCTCTGTCGTTGATGACAGAGGTCAAAGAGCTCAGGTAAAGTTTTGTCATTTTTGTTATTTACTGCATCATCATTTCTAAATCAATCAGTGGGATTCCCTGGATTCTCTTTCATTCTGTCTGTCACAGTTTTTGTGATCAACATTACAGACTAAACTCATCTATGTAAATGGATCAACTTACAGAATCTGTGACTGAAAAAAACTTAATGCCTCACTGTATTTACACCACTAGAATAAAGAAAAACTACAAATGAACAGTTTCAGGGATTTTCTTAAAAAAAACTATATTTTCTGTCCAGCAACCATTGAAAGGTGTTATGATATGAAGGGACTAAGCTTCACCTTTTTTATGTGTTCCGGTACTTTGAAAGAATCAGGTTCAACAGTTTACTGTCTGTCAGAAATCTTCTGACTCACATCTGCAGCTGCTCTTTGTCTACAGTCTACTGTCATCCTTTTATTTTGATAATCCAAAACCTGACTTTTGAGTGAGGCCTCATCAGATTTTTGATAAATGAGTATCAGATCTTAGCCATGTTTTTTTTGCAGTCATAAATGTTCTGACATTTTCTCCTGAAAATACAAGATGCACTTAATCCCGAAAAACAAATAACAACAGGCATAAACAACATGCATCTATGTTGTTTACTCCCAGCAATGTTGAACTTGCAGTTTTTGGCAGGAACAGGTTCTTTGGACAGTCTAAAGGTTAAACCGCCTGCTGTCAGCTGCTGGGGTACCATGGTGTGCTTAACCCTTGTGCTATCTTAGATGATCCCACCCTTAAATTGACAGTGTTATTCCTACCATGACAAAGGTGGATAAAGGTGGAAAGATTTCATGACACCAGTGAAGATCACAAATCATTGAAGAAAAAAGGTTCAGATCACTGTCTAGTGGGTTTAGATGACCCAACTCCCAATGTTAAAGTGCCTAGGATAGCACAAGGGTTAAGACGGAGGCCAGCCTACATCTGGCATTAGCCTCACAACAACAGGTATTGTCCACACTTTGGATTTGAGTTCAGCCTTATTCACTTTGCTCCACCTGTCCCGTTTAGGCTGATCCGTCACTCTCTGTGCACAAGGTCAGGAATGGAGTCTCAAAGTGTCTTCAATTTCTGATGCGCAGAAGCAGCAAATAACAGTGTTTGTGTGTGTGGGGGGGACACTGACCAGTAAACGTGATGACAGTCATTACTGCAGTCTCTCATCTGGGACATGCCAGGATTAAGGGAGATCTGAAACGGCACAAAACCAGCAGTTGCACTTCTATAAAAAAAAAGGATCGAGCACTGTCTGGAAAAATGTTGGCATTCAATCATCACAAAGCAGAAGCAAATGACGTTATTTGTCTGGAATGAGAATGCTGCTGAGCAGAAAGACCTTGAATCGTTGTCAGACCTGCTTGTTTCACCCTCACTTTCACCCTCTTTGTAAAGAAAAAAGCTTTAAAACGTAAAAAAAAAATCCAGAAATCTTTTCTTCACAGCAATAACTCATCTTAAGCATTTTTTTTTGTCCTTTCTGGTCAAATTTACTCGTATTGTTTTATACAAGACACTGACTGACAACATTCCACTGAGATGAACTTTGGAAAATTATCTCACTTTAAGGAAATGTTCACCTGTCCTGCTTTACGAATTATTTTCTCAAAGATTTAGTGTGATGGGATGGGGCACCACATCTTAAGTCATTCCCAGTCAGAACTCAAAGATCGTTCCTACAGTGCAGATTCATCAGAAGATGCTTCCCCTGGTGGGAAGTGAGAGAATGGAGTGTTCCAGTCCTGATGCCAGCTTCACTCAGCACTTCCTGGACTGGCTTGACCACCTATTGGAGCCAGAGTTGTTCTTCAGTGAGACGTTAGCTGATAAATTCTGCTGGAAGAATGAAACACCATTCCACAGATGCTGCTTCCCACTGCATACTGCTGGTGACCAGAATGAGGAGGAGGTGTCAGTCTCATGTCTCTGTTTATCGCACCGCTGAGGCTCCTGTTTGTCATTACATAAATAGATAACAATTCATCTTTCTCCAATCGTCAAACCAAATGACGTGAAGCAGTCAAATCCGCCACAAATTTACGTAGGAGTTGTAGTTTGGTCAGCGTGTGAACAGCTGCTGCTCAGACATGAAGGTGTATGGAGGCCAGACGGACGTACCTGCAGGTCTTTCCAAACATCCATGTATCGTAAAATTGACCTTCCAAATGCACACATCCATCACGCCAGTCCCGTCCTTCTGCCTGGCATGTGGCTCTGCTCCACCCGATGTGCTGGTGTGTTCTCACATTCACCCTCCCAGCTTGTGTGTGTGTGTCTGTGTGTGTGTCTGTGTGTGTGTGTGTGTTTATGGTTGGACACACAAACACATCAAAAGCCATCTCTTAATGGCCCTCAAATCCCCCTGATGGGGCGTTGGAAGGAGTGATGGAGCCGGGGCTGGGCGGATGGCGGGATTACGGGAGTGAAGCCGGGCTCTCAGAGTGCAGAGGAGTGACTTACACAATGCAGCGCACTCACAGAGCATGAAGTTGGATTTAAAATGGTCAGAAATGCAAATGTTGAGGTGGATTAGAGGATCAGCAGACTGTAAGAGGCCTGATCTGGGGACAGAGGCGATCGATCCCATTGAATAAATAAGGTTTGGTGTGTGAAGAGCTGACCCCCCCTTTATGTTCATTCTCAACACCACACAGGAATGGTACTACAGAGCTGTGGTAGGTGTCACCTGCTTGGTGCTTAAGCACACAAAGGGTCATGTGACCTCTCGAAAGTATCATGGAAAATCCCACGAAAACAGGGTAAAGCGCACTTCTAATGGAACAGGAAGATGAAACCAGCTGAGTTTCTTTCACGTTCTAAAGAGCATCTGCAGATGGTGAAAGCAGAGGCCATCAGTTGGGCCAAAAGCAAAAAACAGGAGGTCAGGGTTTCTGTTTTCTAGAGGATTCTCCTCTCTGCATGCCTCTCGTCTCCCGTACATCTGGGTGAGTGGAAAGAGAAGCACAAATCTGGGTCAGACACACAACACGAACCATTAGAGCTGAGGTGACACAATTTCTGTTTTTTTTCCAGGAAGACTCAAATCCCATTAAAAGTGACATTTGTAATCAAGCTAAAAGCTAATAGCAGGTCACATTCAGAGATGCTGTTTATGAAAACAGAATAATCATAGAATAGAATAATCTTAGAATAAACAGAATAAACATAGAATAATCTTGTTTAAAACTTTAGAATAATCTTTTTTGGAAGACTATTTACTTTGATGTTTCATGTCAAAGTCAAAGAATTTTCAAGGACACTGCAGGGAGTTGAACCCCGTCTAGCTGAAGCCAGAGTACCATCAACCAGTGCCTTTGTTTTTTTTGTTTTTTTATTTTTTTTGTTTTTTTTTTAAAAGGCTGTCTTTTGCTTTTTTTGACTGAACATGGAAGGCAAAGCAAAACCTGCAGTCCAACCAGTATGCGACTTTAAATGATCGAATACATTTGGAATAATTGTTAGTCTATTAACTTTTAAAACACATTACTTGTTTTTGTATCACATGCTGGTTAAAATACTTATAAAATAAATCTACAGTGTTTGTACGTCTTACAAGAAATCCATTCAAATAGTTCATGGAGACAAGAAAAAAGGTTTAACGCACTGTCTAGTGGGTCTAGATGACCCAACTCCCAATGTGCATCATCAGGTGTTGTAAAAAAGTGGTGGGATCAGACAATATTTCTCTTCAACCCACTACCTTCAAGCACACTATATTGTTTTTTATGTCTATTTTAAACTACTGTGTTTACTTTTTCATTTGTGTTTGAAATAAAGAACTGAAAATACAGTAAAATAAAACCAAAGATTTAACAAAAAAATGTACATTTACAAGGAAAGAGGATATTTTCAAGGGAACACAAAAGACAGCCTAAGAAATGAGTGTGGGGGGGGCAGAGTCCCTGGTGAAAACCACCTAAAGTTTTTTAATTTATTTTTCCAAAGTAAAGGTTTTAAAGAAAATAATAAAATAAAACTTAAGTATTTACAAATTTGGGGGGGGGGGGTAACCAGAGTCCCTGGAGAAAACCCCCCAGAGTTTTTTTTTTCAAAGGAAGGTTTTTAAAGAAAATAATAAAAGAATACTTAAGAATTTACAAAGCATGGGGGGGTAACCAGAGTCCCTGGAGAAAACCACCTAAAGTTTTTTAATTTTTTTTTCCAAAGTAAAGGTTTTAAAGAAAATAATAAAAGAAAACTTAAGAATTTACAAATTTGGGGGGGGATAACCAGAGTCCCTGGAGAAAACCCCCCAGAGTTTTTTTTTCAAAGGAAAGTTTTTAAAGAAAATAATAAAAGAATACTTAAGAATTTACAAAGCATGGGGGGATAACCAGAGTCCCTGGAGAAAACCCCCTAACGTTTTTTTTTTTTTTTTTAATCAAAGGAAAGGTTTTAAAGAAAAGAATAAAAGAAAATGTAATAATTTACAAAGCATGGGGGGTAACCAGAGTCCCTGGAGAAAACCCCCAATAGTTTTTTGTTTTTTTTAAAGTGAAGGTTTTCCAGAAAAAAGGAATTTACAAATGTACAAAGTGTGTGTCTAGGGAGAGGGCAGAGTTCATGAACACCCCCCCCCCCCCCGAAAAAACCTTGTCTTTTTCCAGAATAAAATATTTACACAAAACATAGATAAAACATAGAATAACATAGATAAAAATTTAAGAATTTACAAAGTATGTGTGTGGGGGACAACTCCCAATTTTTATATATTTTTTTTACTATACAAAAAGACACTTAAGTCACTTCCAGAATCCCCATTAAACTAGATTGCTACAAGAAACCCCAAAGATTATTAACCTAAAGTGAACCTAAAGTATAGGTCTTTTTTAATCCAAACAAACATGTCCTTACGATAAAAAAATAATTACCCACACGAAAAAAAAAATCAGATTACATCAGCTCATCATCTAATCTCCTGTGATCATTTGGTTCACCCAATTTAGAAAATCGCTCTCACTAAAATCATCAAGAAAAGAAGTGATCCAGTCTGGTTTTTCTTCTGGGAGTAATGTCTTGATGGCAGTCCAAATGTTATTTAAAAATACCTGACTCCCTCTTTTGGTTAAATTTACTCCATCAGGTAGATAGATGTTCTGTTCAGCTGGAACCAAATTTTCATGTTCAACCACCACATCGAACAGGTCAGTACACCCCTTGATCATTTTGTTGACAGAGGTCCGGAGTTTATTCATTCCAGCAGGATTTCCAAATCTCCAATGTCTTCTTGGGATGATGAGGGATAAAGCTACATTCATTTGAGGATACTTTTCTTTTAGAACCCTCAGGTCTTCTGCCATCTGACTTGCAATCACCGTTGGAGGAATTGTTCCTAATTCCTCACCTTCAGTATGAATGACCAAAACTTCAGGGGGACCACTTTCCTTAGAGATTGTTTGATGGACTGCTTTAACAATGTCCTTCCAGGCCGAGTGTTTACTTCCAATCCACTTAACATTGGAGTTGGAATGAAGGCTTTTTCCAAAGGACTCATCAACCGCTGCATGCTTTGCATTGGAAATGTATTGTGAGCCAACGATCCAGACATCAGGTGCTCCAATTAAATGATGTGTTTTGGTTGTTGGTGAGCTGTCCGATGTAATGCTCCATGTGTCCTCTTCCATCTCCTCAGGTTGGATCACAGTTTCTGGTGAACTGGCAAAAGGACTTTCAAAATCCAGTTCCTCCTCAGAGACATTTTGATAGATTAGCTTGATCTTTTTTACTGGGGAAGGGGGTTCCTCTGAACTTCTTTTTCTCTTCAGTAAAGGCTTTTTGTTGTTAGGCCTGTGTTCATCCTCAGGTGGTGACTGTGCATTTTCTGTTGTGATTTTCAGACAAATCTTTTTTATTATCTTTGGTGCAGGTAAGTAGCTTTCTGAGTCTGATTCTGAAATGTGTTTCCTTTTCAGATTACACTTTTCGTGCTTTGGCAAGGATGTCTCCATTTCCAGCTGTCTCACTGTTGCAGACATTCCATTGACAAACTCTTTTGAAGGGGTTTCTTTCTCTGGTGTTGGTACCTGCACCTTTGGAAGGATGTGTGGGACTGGGGTTGACTGAGGTTGGCCTCCTGAAAAGGTCGAGTTGAGAATTTGCTCAAGCGTGTCATAGATAGAGCTTACAAACATTTCAAATCCTTCTATGGTGAAATGTATTCCATTCGATTTAAACAGATGGCTAAATGGTATCAGTCTTGGATGCTCTATCACAAAGCCATTGAATAATTCTACACTGGATTGAATTGTTTTGTTGATCCTGATCCTGTCCTTATCTATTTTCTCTGTTCCCCCTGTTGATGTTGGAGTTATGAAGGAATACCCAATTTTCATTGTGGGAAAATTGTCATGCAGCCATTTCAAGTCCTTCACCATTTTACAGAGAAGATCAGACACATTTGTGTTCCCCAAGTCGTTGCTGCCAACATGGAGAATTAAAATGTCTGGTATACTCCTTTGTTGGGAAACCTCACTTTTGAAATGATCGAAGACATCCCTCCAGTGCATGTTTACTTTTCCAATCCAATTTATTTTTGAATCGAGTCCAAAGTTTTCCCCGTAGCATTCATTTGCTGTTTTTTGTGCTCCGTTGATGTAATATTCTGATCCCATGATCCAGACCGTAGGCGGTTTTCTTTCTTTACCAGAATGGCACGGTGTGTCTTTCTCTTTTATCTTTTCTGATGAAGACAGATTTTGCTGGCCAGTTAAACTGGTAACATTTCCTACAGAGATTCTTGGGAGATCCATGTTACCGGCTACAAATGGATGTTGAAGCACCTGATCAAGAGGAATACGGTTTGCAGGATCCAATAACTGCATTCTCTTGAACAGATCAATAAATTGTTCCAGTTTCATCTGTTTGGTCTCTGAACAGATTCCCGACTTCTGTTGGTGTTTTCTGAAGTCGTCTGCTGAGACAAAGCTGACATCTTTAAGGCTCCTGTTTCTATCTTCTTTTGGTGTCCTCAGAAGCCACTGCTTTTTCAAGGTTTTGAAGTAAAAATCTTTGGTTTTGGATCCAGCATTTAAGAGATGGTCTGGAAAGCGGCCATGAGTTTTTGTTATGTTCTTGATCATCTCAAAATCACTATTGGCAGTGTAGAAAGGAGACCCAAGGAACATCTCAGCAACAATGCAAGCAAGGGACCAGACATGGGATTTTTCAGTGGTCTCTAAACCAAGAAGTGTCTCTGGGGCCATGTACCACCTGAAATGTTGGCATGAATCCACAGGAAGATTCTCAACTCCACTAAATTTAGTTGAAATGACCTGTTGTCTCTGGTTTCTTTTAACAACCAACTGAATTCGTTCCGGCGTCAGAATTCCATCAGCGTATTGAGGGTCCTGAAAAGCAGTTGCCACTCGACGCAGAATGGATCTGATCTGATTCAGTTTAAAAGAAGAAACTTCTTTTGTGTGAAGAAGTTTCCAAAGGGAACATTTTTCCGGTTGGTCTTGTGTGATGCAATCCATTTTAGTTTAATATTTAATGAAAGGTAAAAATAGTCTGCTTAGTAAAAATACTCTGGTTCTTGATTTGAGTTTTTGAAAACGTAAAGGTTTCAAACGTGTTCACTCTTCACTAAGAAAGACCAGAATAAACACTAACCTGACTCCTACCGGTATATATAGACTTTGGTCTGATGATGTAATCTGTGGTCACACCAATCGGCTCTTGTATGATGACATCAAATGACATCACAGATATCAAAGATATCAAAGAAATCATGCTGATGTCATATTGATGTAATCATCATGATGTCATATGACATCATCCTGTTATATAGCATGATATATCAGGATCTCATATCCGATCATGTCATCATAAAAGACCTAATTGTGTAATCACAGATTACATCATCAGACCAAAATCCTAATTGTGGTTGGGATGGCAATGTCTTTCAATGCAACTGTTCTTTTACTATGTAAGGCAAGGCAAGGCAAGTTTATTTGTATAGCACAATTCGTACACAAATAATTCAAGGTGCTTCACAAAACAGAAAAATGCATTAAAATCACAATACATCATAGAAATAATCAACATAAAATTTACTTTAAAAGAAAAGAAAAAAAAGATTTAAAAAGAAAGGAAGGAAAGAAAAGTGCAGATAGGACCTTTCAGCCATATACACGGCTAAACAGAAATGTTTTAAGTCTAGATTTGAACATGAACACAGAAGAGGCCTGTCTTACGCCTTCAGGGAGGCTGTTCCAGATTTTAGCTGCAGAATATTGAAACGCTGATTCCCCTTGTTTGGTTCTGACTCTGGGAATCAACAGGAGGCCGGCCCCTGAGGTCCTCAGAGTACGAGATGGTTCATATGGCACTAACATGTCAGAGATGTACTTTGGTGCGCGGCCATGGAGAGACTTGTACACAAGCAGAGCTGCTTTGAAGTCTATTCTTTGAGGTACAGGGATACAGTGCAGAGACCTGAGCACAGGACTAATGTGATCATACTTCCTGGTTCTGGTCAGGACTCGAGCAGCAGCATTCTGGATGTACTGAAGCTGTTTTACAGCTCGTTTGGATAGGCCGGTGAGCAGGCCGTTACAGTGGTCTAACCTACTGGAGACAAATGCATGGATAAGTATCTCCAGGTCTCGCTTTGACATTATAGTTTTGATTTTGGCAATGTTTTTCAGGTGGTAAAATGCCGCTGATGTTACTGACTTGATATGGCTGTTAAAGTTTAGGTCAGAGTCCATGATTACCCCTAGATTTCTGACTTGATTTGAGGGTTTAAGAGACAGAGAATGAAGGTAGCTGCTGACAATTTCTCTTTGTTTCTGTGGCCCAAAAACAATAACTTCGGTCTTGTCTGAGTTTAGCTGGAGAAAGTTGTTCTGCATCCACGCGCTGATCTGTTGGAGGCAGTGGTTGAGTGAATCCACTGGCCCATATTCACCTGTTGTCAGTGACACATAGATCTGAGTATCATCTGCATAGTTGTGATAAGAAATGTTATTACTGCGTATTAACTGCCCTAGTGGCAGCATGTAGAGGTTGAACAGAAGGGGTCCCAGGATCGATCCCTGGGGCACACCACAATTCAAGCCCATGTAGTCTGAGACACAACTACCAATTTCAACAAAGTATTTCCTGTCTTTTAGATAAGACTTGAACCAACTTAGGGCAGATCCAGAGATGCCAACCCAGTCTTGGAGTCTGTGCAAAAGGATCCCATGATCAACAGTATCAAAGGCAGCGCTCAGGTCTAGCAGGATTAAGACAGAGACTTTTCCATCATCAGTGTTCAGGCGGATGTCATTGGTTACCTTGATAAGAGCATTTTCTGTGCTATGATGGGGTCTAAAACCTGACTGGAAAACATCAAATGAATTGTTTAATAAGATGTACTGGTCATGTCTTTTGGGGCTTATACCTTTCCTTTGAGGGCTTTTTTAACCTTTTTGTGTTTTTTTCATCATTTTTGCTATAACAATGTGGACGCCTTTGGAGTTATGTTGTGTGTGTGTGTGAGTGTTTTTTTTTGCTGTGCTACACATTTGTCATGTCGTTTTGGGGTTTTAACGACTTCTTACATGTTTTTTTTTTTTTGCGTTTTGATTGTTTGACCCTCGTGGCGAAAACAATATGGTCCTTGCAGTCAGTGACTGCCACTGCACGCTATAAAAATTAAGACACATTAAAGAAGATTGTTTCTCTGTTTTTCATATGAGATGTGCAGATCAAATGTTGTTTTATTTTGAGCACTCTTGGCTAATTTTGATGCCACCTCAAAAACATTTAGCTTCTTCTAACTTCTTGCCTAAGTTTATAACAGTGACACAAAGAAAATTCCGTCTGTACAGTTACAATTAAATCATTTTAAAAAGTTCTCTGCTGTATTACAGTACAAATTACATATTAATGTTGTTCTAAATTGTATTATGTTATATCATTAGGATATTACTTTTACATTATTTGTGTATTATAGCAAAAATAGAAGAACAAAACTTCTGTGACATATGTACTGAAAGGTATTTCTCTTTTATGCAAACGGTGAAATACTTTAAACACCCCATATTTACATATTTGTTTTTTCCCTTCTCTACTTCTGTGCCGGTCCCAAGCCCGGATAAATTGAGAGGGTTGCGTCAGGAAGGGCATCCGGCGTAAAACATTGCCAAGTTAACCATGCGACTCATCCTCGAAAGAGTGGTTGATTCGCTGTGGCAACCCCTGATGGGAAAGGCCGAAGGGGAAAGAAGATTTACACATTTGTTTTTAACATGTTTTTGTGGTATTTAGCTTTTAGCATTTGCCAATCAACAACAAGCAACAATTTTGCTAACAGCATTTTTGATCCTTATCCCTTGTGCTTTCCTAGGCACTTTACCATTGCGAGTTGGGTCATTTAGACCCACTAGACAGTGCGCTGAACTTTTTTCTTCAATGATTTGTGGATTACATGAAATCTTTCCACCTTTATCCACCTTTGTCATGGTAGGGAGAACACGTCAATGTAAGGGTGGGTCATCTAAGATAGCACAAGGGGTATTTGTTTTCTCACACCATTAGCCACACGTGTGATTGGTTGGCTTAGTTTGTGTTTGGCTTTTGTCACCTGGGCACACCATTCATGCAGCATGGGTTCATCACAATGAAAATGTGTTGGCAAGTTGTGTCTAAACAGGTGATAAGTGCTTCTGGTTTTGCCAAAGGAATGAGTGATTCCTTCAGTGGGTTCTGACAACTGAGCACTTGGTTCAGAGTTTTAGCAATTGAGAAAAACTGTAATATACTTTATTTTTTACTAAATGTTTAGTCATTACTTATTCTTTACTTTATCATCTCTCAAAGAGTTGTTACTCAACATAGATCACTAAATAAATAAATGAAAAGTCTTTAGTCCTGTGCGGTTTAAGTATTGGATGCAAAGGACCAGGTGGAACAACCTGGTTTGGTTTTGCACTCATCTGACAAATGTGACATGAACGACAATACCCCTTGTGCTATCTTAGATGACCCCACCCTTACATTGACGTATTCTCCCTACCATGACAAAGGTGGATAAAGGTGGAAAGATTTCATGTAATCTATGGACACCAGTGAAGATCACAAATCATTGAAGAAAAAAGGTTCAGCGCACTGGCTCGTGGGTCTAGATGACCCAACTCCTAATGATAAAGTGCCTAGGATAGCACAAGGGATACTCCGAAACATCAGATATCAAGCTTGAAAAAAAAAAAAGGACGCAGAATGAGATGGTACATTTTCTTTACCCCCAAAAGACCAGATAATAATGCTCTGCATGTGGTCGGATTAGAGCTCCTGTAGACGGAGAAACCAAAGAATCCTCAAGAGAGCACCTGAAGCTTCAAGAGCATTTGAATCAATAATGAACACCACATCCGCTTCTTTCTTTGCCGTAAAACATAAAAGATCAAGTTAGCTCTACTATAAGACCAGCTCTGCAACAGATTGCTGACCTGTTCAGGGTGTAGCCCACTTTCACCCAACAGTTGCCTGGATAGGCTCCAGCAACCTGTCACCGTGAAAGGGATTCAGCAGGATGGATGGATGTGGATGGATAGATGGATGGATGACTTAGACTAAATCTTTTGGGTAAAGAAGTTTATTACAATTCTAAATTCCATTTAATATTTCTTTATAATTATGTTTAGCATATTTAAATTTTTACTAGCTTTAGTCTAATGTAAGATTATATAGAGTTCGATATGGTGTTTATGATCATTATACCGTTTTTAACAAGACTTTGTGTCAGCCGTCATTCTTTGAAAAAGCCCAACATATCAGATTTGATCTGTTTCTTTCATTTGAAATTTGAATAAATCATTTTAAGTAATTTATCCCTTGTGCTATTTTAGATGACCCCCCCCCCCACCCTTACATTGACGTGTTCTCCCTACCATGACAAAGGTGGATAAAGGTGGAAAGATTTCATGTAATCCATGGACACCAGTGAAGATCACAAATCATTGAAGGAAAAAGGTTCAGTGCACTGTTTAGTGGGTCTAGATGACCCAACTCCTAATGGTAAAGTGCCTAAGATAGCACAAGGGTTAATTAAATCTGAAGGGGAGCAAGCATCTCCAAAAGGGATTTATGGCCCTGGGTAAACAGTGACTCATGGTTTTTGAGTCTTTGTTTCTTATGGTGGTGCAGTGGTTAGCGCTCTTGCCTCACAGCAAGAAGGCCCTGGTTCAAATCCCAGAGCTGTAATGTTCCCCCTGTGCATGTGTGAACCTTCTCCAGACACTCCAGCTTCCTCCCACAGTCCAAAAAAACATGTTTAATTGGTTCCTAGGTGGGAACTTGTGCCTGTTGAGGCTGGCAACCCATCCAGGTTGTATCCATGGTATCAGACAGTAGCTGGGACAGTTTTATGCAGATTTGGTGTCTAGGAGGTAAATGTTGTCCCCTCTGGAGGGCTTTCTTCTCTCACTCCTGCTAGAGGATTCCTCAGAGCTCCGAGTCTCGGCTTTCAGTGGTGCTTCAGGTCAGGTCCTCCTCTCTCTGAGCTCCCAGTAAGCAGAAAGCGAGGAGCTCTCCTCCTACATGGAGTCATCAGCTCCTTTTGTTTTGTGTTGAGGAACAGGCTGTTCTTTCACACCTGTCTGCTCCACCTGACTTCAGAGGCAGAGCCATTCCCAGCGGGACTGCTCCATCTGTGGGACTCTGCTGTGCTCGGGTGGAGCGTGTGAGGCGGAGCTCAGAGGAAAAACAACTTTTAGTTCACATTTATGTAAACAAAAGCAACAGAAGTAAACTAACTGGGAAAATATACATTAAAAATATGTTTTTTAGAAATATAAACATACCAGATATTACTTCAAACTAGGGCAGCACAATAAATTGCGATTTGCGATATTAGTGATCAATATTGCAAAATAACTTGTGACACATAAAAAATAGCAAAACAACTAAATATATCATTTCTATTTCACTGCAAGTTTTAAAAAAAATGAAAGTCAACATACCTTAAATAACTCCGAATGACCCTAGTCTAAAAAGAAGCCGGGCATCTAACATCAAAGGGGTCTGTCCGATTGGTCATAGGCATAGAGTGAGTTGATTAATATTTTAAAGATACATATTGTACTGCGTGATAATGTAATGATAAATTTGCCATTTATTGTGCAGACCTCAAACCATTTGCATTTTTGTCCAAAGCCAAAGAGCCACAATGGAGGGATAAAGGAACCGTCAGTGGCCCCGGGGCCTGAGGCTGCAGACCCCTGGTTTAGACCAATAGAAGTTCACTTTATAAAGAATAAACCTTTACAAAACTTTCAAGAATCTTTACTATTTAGACTGCAGTGTCTTTTTAAGCCTGAAAAAAAGCAGGAGACTGAAGAAAAAAACCAAAGGGGGGGTCCTCTAAGTCCAGCACAGGTCATCTGACCTGCAGCTCAAAGCTTCAGGAAGTTTTCTCTGTTCTTCACATTTTTACAGCTGGTGTGTGTGTGCTTGATTTAAATTATTCGGTCTAAACTGACTATAAAAATTAATCTTGAGTTAGAAACGTATGGATGTAATCATATTGTAGACAGACGCAGCGCTCAGATTCTGACCGGTCTGCTCTTTCTGGACTGTAGATTTGTTTTAAAGTCATGAAAGTGGGATCTGGAGGCCTCTAGTTTGAACTCAACTTTATTGAATTTCACAGAAGGCTCCTGCATTCAGAGGTCAGCTCCAACAACTCAAACCTTTGAAAGCACACCAAAGACACAGATCTGTTTACAAATGAAATCTTTATGCATTTAACCTCTTCAAAAAACAACAATCCCATTCAATCCACGCCAAATTCAGTTTGGCCGCCTCTGGGCCGCAGCGCCAGAGGCGGCTTGCTACACATTTGTGCACATCTACAGTAAACAGGCCTTCATGAAACATGCTTGACCCCCTCCCCCCTGAAAAACTTTCAAACATTTTATTTTGGTAAAAATCATACATTTGCACAGCTGAGTATTTCCCATGCAGTGCAGTAGCCTAGGTGCTAATACAGAAAAGCAAAGTCTACATCTAAAGAACTCCTGCGTTCTCCAAAGACGCACAAACACGTCAGCAGGTGTGCAGAGGTGCATTCCCCCACAGCTGTGGGGGCAGACCCAGCTGCAGACGTGCTCCACGCTTCAGGAGAACCCACGGCTTATATGCAAAAATACAACAATGAGAACAAACCACATGTTTCTTTAAGGATTGCCATGTGCCAGACATTGACTAGAGAAAAATTAGGTCAAATCAGACTCAACTAAGAATGCACACAGTTGGGCAATCTGAACGTTTCTGCAACATTTGTGCTCAGGAAATTTGTTTGCTTTTTGACAGCTTTATTCCAAACCTTGGCATGTTTGTTGAATTCCATTTTCAAATTTTGATAACCAATTGGCAAATTCTATTAGAGACGACTGGCCCTGAAACAGCTGTGGATATTATTTATCGATGAATCTCAACATTAAAAAGCTCACACTACCCCGAAATATATAAATTTCACGCATACAGGTGACATTCAACATTCAAGTGCCAGTGTTTTTTGTACTGTCTTTTGGTCAAGTTTCTCAAACTTTCAAAGAATCACTTTGAGGCTTACAAAAATAAATATTTGTCAAAAATGCTTAATAAATTACACAAAACTAGCAGCAAAAGTTGAATCTAGAAATCTGTGCAAATGGCTAAATTCCCCCCAAACTGCTAAATCCCCTGGTCCCAAATAAATCCTGGTTTTAAACTTTGACGACCCATCCCCCTTTGTAAACAAGCTGCGTTTCGCTTTTCCACAAACGTCCTCACACACAATATTTGGAAGCATAAGGACACATATCCAAGACATCTATATAAAACTCTAGATGTGCAATAAAACAACTTCTGTAAAACTCCACGGGCAAGACGTACATGGGCCTACGCACCCAACTCAAGTAGCACCATTCGATCTCAAGTTCTCCAGACTGTCAGTGCATCTGCTGTTAGCTCAATTTGTCAAACAAAAGCATAAGTTTCAAGGCACATCGCACCCCCGGAGAGCAATGGGAGCATTTTTGTGGCAAACCCCCCCACCTCTCCGCCCCCCTCCACGGCTGCTTCTCTTAGTAAAGAAAAGCCCTCCCACCCCGAACGGCAGGTTTTTCCACCCCCTGATTAGAATAGTCTGAGCAGATGAGGTCTAGGAGGTCTGACAGTACTTGAAGGTTCCATACAGGAGTCTTGGAAACACCCCCCACCCCCCTTCTTTGGCTGCAGCCAAAGCTCGGCTATGCAGCAATAGCCACTTGATGGTGCACTGAAAAGCAAACTAAAAAGAAAACTACCCCCCCCACTCCTACGAGTCGGGGTGCCGCTAATACCCGCGCAGTTTTCCTCCGTAAATTGGAAATTTCAGTGATCAGTCTTTAAGGATGAAGCACGACTCCAACGCAGCTTGAAAAGAGAAAACGTTTGTAATCAAGTTAAGCCAGCGACTCTGTTCACGTCTTTTCTCCTTGACCAAAAAACAAAACACTTGCAAGCGTAAAATACTATGCAGGCTTTCCAGCTGCACGCCCCAATCAACGCCGCGCCCTCCCAATGCTGTGGTCCGAACCAAACTCGAGGCGGCAGGCGCCGGTTTGATGCTCGTTTTGGGTGAAGATTCAGATTCACATATGCCTGCACTGAAAATGTCTCAAGTAAAAAACAAAAAACACCGCCCACTTCATGTAGCTAGCACTTGGTAACATACTAGCTGCCGTAACACTGGTTAGTTAGTCAATCAGTAAGAGTGGAGTAACGACTTCCAGCTAGTTTGGTTAATCCGTTTCTACCTCAGTGATGGTTGGCACCGAGCTTAATGACTTGGGTGATTTTTTTTTTAAGATTACAAGAGGAATGGCTTTTTATTTTATTTCCAAAGACGACCATATCCAGAAAAGGAGCCTGTCCAGGATAGAGTGAGCAAACAAAAACAAAAAAGTAACTTTGTCCCTTCCGGTTCAACACAGTTGCTTCACACAGTGGCCTAGTTCCTTAAAATACAGTAATGGCTCCATTAGCTGTCCGACAATAGAAAAGGCTACATGATGTTCCTGCAATAAATTTGAGGTTCAAATGGAATTGCAACTCAGGAGTCACAACACCAAAGTTTTTGCCAAGGTTTGATTAAGATCAAAGCTTTTTTTTTTAACCCTTCACTGGATTTTCCAAACAAATAGTAAAAACAAATTTAGAAATCTTGGCCATGTTCATTTGGTGAAATGAAAGCACAGATTTCCTGTTTGAATTCAAAAGGCACAGTACATTAACAAACGAATGATCCTCAGATTACTCAGTCGGGCTTTTTAAATCGCCACAAAAGAAAGAAAAAAAGACTTTGAAAACGACAAACGCCCGAGGTTGCTGTCGGACGAAGCATGTCAGCATCCATGCTCACTCTGAGGAGTGCGAATCTCTGCGGTCTCTGGTGCCGTGCACGTGCTGGTGAGTTCCTTCGTGCAGTGCTGCACTTATGTGTGAAGCGAATGGCAGAGATCCAGGGCTGGTAATGTACTGTGTGTCAGTGAAGCTACACAGGGAGGATTGTTATGGTCTGGCTTAAGTTAACATGTGGTTTCCATTGGTTGGCATGACAACCTATTCCTATGCTGACTAGTTCCCCCACCAATCCACACTACCGGCGTGGCTGTAGTTTCCTCCATAGCCATCATTGTTGTAGAAGTTTCCACCAAAGCCACCTGCAAAGAACAGGGTGTCATTATTCATCAGCCTTTAAAAAAAGTGGCAAAAAGAAAAGAACCCCCGACAAAACATGGTCATCATTCCTACCAATATTAAAAAAAAAAAATAGCTTTAAAGAAGCATTCAGCCGATCCATTTCACAAAACAAGGTGCAGCTGATGCCATTTAGTTCTTGTGGAACCATTATGGTGATCATCACAGAGGCAGAAGAGTCAAGAAGCAACAACATGTACCTCCAAAGCCACGGTTCCCTCCATGACCTCCAGCGCTGCGCCCTGTACGGTTGCTGCTGAAGCCTCCAGAGCCACCAGATGTCTGACGGTAATCTCTGGCTCCAAATCCACCAGAGAACCTAAACAAATGTCACGCTCTTAGGACACGTTTACAACTTCCTGTTTGACCACATGGCTGAACCGTTTACCTCTTCCGGCCTCGGGTGCTGCTCTTGTGCTGGTGCTCATAGGCCAAGCTTTCAAGCCAGGAGGGAACCTCCTGCTTGGCCTCGACCAAGATATCCAGTAAATCTTTGGTTATGTTGCTGTTTTTGTCGTTGAAGAACGACGTGGCCAGACCTGAGCAAAAGAATTCAAGTGTTTTATGCTGCAGAGTCAGACAGATTGTAAAGGTAACAGCTTCTAAAAAAAAAAAAAAAAAAAAGGACATTTGAGCTTACCAAGGTTGCCCACACGTCCCGTACGGCCAATACGGTGAACGTATTCCTCAATGTCACTGGGCAGGTCAAAGTTGATGACATGTTTCACGTTGCTTATATCTAGACCTCGAGCAGCCACCTACAGAAGAAGGAAAAAACAAACATTTAGTAACTTAAAAATGGGCTCAAGCACTGAAATGTAACACTTCTTTCAGAATCAAACTCCTCATCTTTTGGTGGTCTTTGAAGGATGATTGTCGTCTTTTGACATAATTAAAGAACCTTTGTGGTTTTCTAGGATAAAGAACTACAAACTTACTGAACACATCTGCTAATTAATAAAAAAATAAAGATGAGCTGCAATTTAAAGTCAGTGATGAAAGTCAGGCAAGGAAAAAATCCCTGAACTTTTCTTTGAGCGATATGGCGGCGCAGAGAGAAATTTTTGAAAAATACATAGTCTTAGATGCATTCTGGTACATTCTGGCAGCTCGTTATTCACTTCTTAATCAAGAAACTAAGACTAATTGGAGCATCATGATTTGTCATTCAAACCCCTAGTTTGACTTAACATTAAGGACTTGCTGGTCCTAAAAAAGAATTTGGATCATTGCTCAAAGTATAACAATCCTACAATCTAAGCTTTTCCTAAAATCTGCAAAAGATACAATTGCTAAAATATAGTAACATCAAAGCCCCAAATGGCAAAAAGAACACCAGTAACTATGATATTCTATGAAAATACCTCATTTATTTGTACATTATTTCTGCTTTAGAAATGACAGATGCACAACATTCACTTGCACTGTTTTCTCAAACTATAATTACATCAAAATATGGGATCTATTTAAACTATCTTTCTATAACATAATACATCAATTCTTTAACACCAATACTAAGTAATCTGGGAAATATAAAAATAAACATACAAACTAAATTAAACTTTGTAAACATTCTTTTTTAAGGGAGTCTGGGTCCAAACCACCAAATACTGAATTATACTGAACTAAATCATGGTAATTAGGAAATACAAATAAATTAGATAGAGTAATGTATTCAAAATGAAAACTGAAACTCAAAACTAAAACTGAAATTATTTCTGAATTTGGTTTTGAGATTATTTTACACAAAAAGTATTTGACCTACACTACCTTAAAAATATTTTTCTTCCAGCCAAGACCACTTCAATTTGTTTTTTATCGTCTTCTCACAACTGAGGTCGTGACCACGCTCAATAATGACGATGCCCGCCATTATTTTAACACAAATTTGATCGAAACCTCTTCAGATTTGTTTGTGAAAGTTTAGCGTGGGTCAGCCAGTTTTGGTCTCTAGGGAATCTGTCACGCTGACCGCGTGGTACAGACAGAGCCAATCAGAGATGTCGACGCATTCGAAAGCAACTAAAACGTCCCGTCATTGGTCAATAGGCCGGGAAGACGAGAGATGGCCACGACCATAGAGGAAGCGATCCGCGGAGAAATATAGAAAATAAAGCTAAAATTCGCCGATTTCAGACCATTTTTTCATCCGGAAAGCGATTTGTCCGTGAAGATCAGGTCTTTATTTCCCGGAAAGTACGTTCGGTTTGCTCAAAAACCCGGATTTCCGGGAATTCCCGGAAGACTTTCATCACTGTAAAGTAAAATAGCCACAAAGTGACCAAGTCAGACATGATTGGAAGAGCATAGGTTTGATTCCCGCTTTGCCCACACATGTCAGAGTGTGCTTGGGCAAGGCACTGAATCCCAACCATGCCTCTTGTGGAGGTTGGTGCCGGTCTTCGCCATGGAGCGGACATCAGTGTATGAATGGGACAGTGACTGTAAAGCAGTTTGGGCCTTTGAGGAAGCGCTATACAAGTCTACCCCATTTACCAGGATCCTTTTTGTTTGTGCTCATCACAATATCTCCATTCTGCTCTTGACCAGTACAAATAGCGTATTTTTGTCTGCGGTGACGCAGAAAACGGGAAACAGCCGGAGTACGCCATGGGCTGAACAGGCTGCACCTCATAACTGCTTTACAGCAACGTAAACTCATCACGATAGCCTGAGATTGAACTTCTGCCACAATTTCAATTCGAATCTCATGTTAAACTATTTTTTGCACCCAAAGTATTTAAGCTTTACAGAAGATTGTTTTTAAAAAACTTTAAAAAGGACATAGAAATTGCCATTTGTTTTTCATGACCATACGAACCCTGAAGTTTGAGATAACTTTTTATACTCATTCTCCATCAGAAAAATCCCACAAGAAAATATTAAAAACATTTTTTTTTAAATCAAAGTCTTCAAGGCAACATCATTCAACAGGTTAAATACCATCCCTTTATAAAATACAATTTTCAAAAAAAAAAAAAAGTTTTCAACTTACAAACAAAATTTCATAGCAGAGGAATGTTTACGTTAGAGGAAAGTCTGCAGGACTTACAGCTGTAGCCACTAGGATGGGACAGTGTCCAGAGCGGAACTGAGACAGAGCCTCTTCTCTGTCACGCTGTGATCGATCGCCATGGATGCTGGTGCAGGCATAACCTTCACGGTAAAGGAAGTCCTCCAGAGCATCAGCTCCTTTCTTTGTCTCCACAAAGACCAGAGTCAACGAGTCTTTGCCTGTGAAACAAGTACAGACAGTTTAAAAGACATATCCTAATGGGGCAACACCAGGAGTGTGTCCATAGGAACAGTGAAGCAGGAAATTGTTGACTCTTAAATCAAATCTAAAAGAAAAACGTATTTAAAAGAAACTTCAAGACAAAACAAAATATACCAAAAATGAAAACTTATAAATGGAGACAAAGGAAGCATTAAAATATGTTCATTCCTCATCTTAAACAATTTAGACTTGAGCATTAGAAAAATGTCCATATCTCGATTTCTACCAAAAAAGGTTTAGAAATACAGTTTAACTTTCATTTTAATTGAACCATAAAGCTGAAGTGGTCAGTAAGGCAATGCACCATAACCTAACTAACTCATGACCTGAGCACAATTTTTTCCGGCCGAGCACTAAGTACGGCTCCCATTATCTACATGGATGGTAAACAAGTGCAGCAAAAATCACCGCTCATCCTTCAAACTCTGATGAGGAAGAAAACAAAAGGAAACTGAGGCAGCATGTCAGCCAGGGAACAGGATGAGCTGTGGGATGTGATGCTTCTGCTTTAGAATACATTTACAGCGTTGTTTACTCACCTATTTTCTCTGTAGACTCTGTGATACTTTCCTGAACCTCACTTGGAATAACTAAGATAAAACCAGACCAGCCAGTAAATGCAAGGCTGCACAGCACACAGTTTTATAACTTTAGATGTTCATGAAAAGAAAACCCCAAAAGCCACCTGTCACTGCGTAACCCTGCACACGTTTACGTTCTGGAACTTTACACCAACTAACAGATTAATCTGTGTCAAGATTAGCTCGGCGTGGGGGGGAGGGAGAGAAGACATCGACTTAAGATGAAAATAAAAATAAAAACCCCGTTCACAAAACAACTGTTCTGTACCTGTAGCATTAAGCAGATCAAGGAGGAATGAGCGCTTGTCGTTGTCCTCCACCCAAACCACCTTCTGGGTTATGTTTTCTGAAGTGGAACCAACACGACCCACCGCCAGAAAAATGTAATCCTCCAGGAAGTCACGAGCCAGAATCTGCAGGGGAATTATAAATGCCTAAGTATCCCCGCAGACAGCAAATGAGCCTGGTTGTGTGCTTCACAGCTTCTACAGACCTGGATCTCTTTGGGGAAAGTGGCGCTGAACATCATGGTCTGTCGGATGCCTTTAGGTGGCATGGTATCTTGCTCCACAATACGTCTGATTTGTGGCTCAAAACCCATGTCCAACATGCGATCAGCCTCATCCAGAACAAGGTAGCTGGAGATAAATCCATTGAGAAGTTTGAGAATCAGTGTAAGCCAAACACACGATTACCTTTTGGTCAGAATCAAGTTTACTGACTTGCAATAGTCCAGGCCGATCTTGCCTCTTTCCATCATGTCAACCAAACGTCCAGGTGTGGCCACTAGCAGGTGGCAGCCCCTCTCCAATTCCCTGATCTGCTGCCCAATGTCAGCACCGCCATAGACCACGCAAGGACGCACACGAGACCGGTAAGCAAACTAGAGAGAAAAAGAAGAAATTTGGGTTTTCTCCAAAACAACAACTATGCAAGTTACACACTGAACTCACCTTCCTCGCCTCATCATAGATCTGCAAAGCCAGTTCTCTGGTTGGAGCCAGAACGAGGGAAAGTGGGTACTGTTTACGACGTCCATATCGGCCATTGTCCTGAGGGTTTTTAACTAATGCTTAGTCCAAGTGAAACACGCGGGCAATTAAGTCATTTTAAACTAGGTAGTACCTGTCCATTGTTCTTTGCAGCTTGCAGAGCATCGCCTGGCCCGTCACTGTAGATCTGACTCAGCACTGGCAACAAGAAAGCAGCTGTCTTTCCCGAACCTGAAACAACAGGGATTATTCACAAATGAAGTTGAATAAACACAGCAAGTTTTAAACCGTTATCCGAAGCAGCCCATTTCCACAAAAAGACGTACCGGTCTGAGCGCAGGCCATCAAGTCTCTCTTGGTCTTGATGATTGGGATGGCGTACTTCTGAACTGGGGTGGGCCGATCGTAACGGGTCAATGCTATGTTCCCCATGACGATCTCCCCCATGTCCACATCATGGAACTACACAATAATTCACCCATTTTATACAGGAAAGCAGTTGAGATCAAACTGTCACCTTAACATGCAAGGGAAGACTTACACTCTCAATGTGGGGTGGGCAGTTGGATCCAGTAGCCTCCACAGGAATATCATCGTATTTCTCAAAGTTTATTCCAGTATTGCCTCCGGAGAAAAGTTCCCTGAAAGATTTTATAAAAATGAGTAAAGTCCAAACACAGAAAGCAGTTCCTTTAGTAGTTTAAGAAAAGAATCAGCCTTACTGTTCCAAACGCTCGTTGGCAGCAGTAGGTTTGGACCAATCATCTTCTCTAGAATCTTCCCCCCAGCGGCTACTTCCTCCCCCACTGAAGCCCCCACGCTCATATCTGGAGATTCACAAATATTGCTGTAGGCGATTTACTGTTTGCCAAAAGTTGATACAGAATAAACAAGTTTCCGTTACACACCTTCCTCTTGAGCCCGCCCCTCTGTCATTGAAGAAGGATGACTTGGTCCGGTCATTGCGTCCTCCAAAGCTGTTGTAGGAATCTCTGGATGCTCCTCCCCAGCTCCCCTCCTTGTTCTCATAACCACCAAAAGCTAAAACCGAAGAAAGGAAGTTGGAAACGTGGATTCTTGTCACTTATGGATTTACGGCATTGGACTTGTTTTTTGAAGTCAGTTTTATATTGAGAGGAGATGCTAAACCAAACTTCATCTAAAGAAAACTAGATTGTCACGGCTACCAAATGAAGCGTGCAGCCTGTTTTGTCAGGGAAAAATACCCGACTTAAATGCAAATGTTTCAACAAGGTGGTGTAGGGTGGAGTCTACATAAGATGTTTTTGGAGAATTCTAATCTACATCTAGAGCTTCGCATCTCGGGGGACCGTCTGCAGGATCTCCACCCCTGTTTACAAGGTAAACGCCACGCCCACCTCTATCATTGCGAGAGGATCCACGTCCACCAAAGCCCCCGTTTGCACGGTTGTCATGGTAACCATTCACAAATCCATTGGTGCGTCCCCCATCCCATCCTGGTGCATCTTAAGTGGAAGAAAAACAACTGCATGAAAGGCGTATAAGACCAAAACCCAAAGTTGAAAATGTAACTTCTGATTTAAAGACAACTTATTTTCAGATAGTTGCTTTTCCAATTAGTCAGTAGTTTAGCTTTACGGTGACATGCTCTGCCTCAGTATGGAATGGCTGTCATTGACATTAAGATCCAAGATTTACACTTGTTCTGTGTTTCTTTGGCTTTGCTACAAAGACTTAAAAATAGACATCAGCCAATCTGCATCTAAAGTGTCCTAAACAAGCCTAAGGTTTGCACATTGTTGTTTTTCTCCCAAACATTTTTGAGCCCTTTTGTTTGTTTTAGTGACCCATTATGTCAAAGCAGCATTTGTCAAAAATCCTAGCTTTGGAATGTCACAAAAACAAGGCAACCGTAAAGAATGATTAAAAACTAGACTTTTGGTGGACCCAAGTTACTCAAGCAAAAGTGCTGCATGTTAAATTGGCAAACACAGCAATGCACACAATGCAGTTAAAGTTGGAGCGTCACTACAAACGGCAAAAAGATTCAAGCCAATTAAGCAAACCAATATAAATTGGTGGAATGCTGGAAGGATCCTGAGAAGTCTGAATGAACTTCAAGGTGTTTAGAAAAACAAATTTAAGAAAAACTCTAGAAATTTGCAACACTCTGGTTTTAATCACTAATGGTGACAAAGCTGAACTAAAGCCACAAGGGGGCAGTGCCGTGCCATGTTACTTGGACGCTGCTTAAACAAAAATATGGACTTCACTACTGCTGGACTCTGCAAAAATCTGTAAAATGTAACTGAAGCGATGATGTAAAAATGTAAACGCAAAGACGTATGCCATCCAAATGTAGTCTACAGCAGTGTTTCTCATTCTGGTACTCGACTACCTCCATCCTGCATGTTTTACTGCTTTCACTTCTCTGGCACTCCTGAGTCAAATTACTGACTCATGGTCCGGTTTCTGATGAGACGCATCAGGTGCGCTGAGTGTAACGTGCAGGGGGGAGGGGGGCTGAGGGACCAGGGAAGGGGAAACAGCGCTCCAAACAGCTAGTTCATGGAGACATGAGGGACAAACTACACTGCCTGGTACTGTGGAGCTTCATTCGCATTAAATGTGCGAGGGAAGCACATGTGAGTAGTGATGTCAAAGCAGTATACAGACACGCAACACACAAGCTTCACAAATGAAACAAAAAAAACTCTAGGTAAGAAAATGTGTTATGTCCTTAAACAGCTCTAAGGCGTGAAAGCGATTCTTGCAGGTGAGTTCAGAACAAAAAAGGAGTTTTCGTAATTTAAGTAGAAGCTAGGTACAAGGTCTGCTTGAAGGCACCATAAACATGCACCACAAGCCACTTGACTTTTTTGCAAGCTTTGACTTGAAGTGGCACTTCTGATAGAAGCAAGAGCACAACAGTTACGCCACAGTGCTCAGCTGAAAACACTGACGTGTACCCAGAAGTACATAACATGCAGGTAGTGGTCAAAGTATACCACATCAGTTTCTCCACCCACCACTGTAGGCATGGTAAAAGGCAAGCTCCTGAGAGGCCAGTCCTGGGTAACCTGAGCAAAAGTAGGGAAGCAGGCTATAAAGAGTCACCCAAGGATACTGGCTCATGCAGTTATCTATCATGTGTTTGACTTTACACAACAGTTACAAATCTTAGTCACTCCCTCCTCACGGACAGCGTTTGCCTACTCTCAACCTGCCATGGTAGATTGAGGAAATGTGAGGGATGTGGTGGTCGCCACGAGTCGAGAGTAAACTCTTGCTCATCGGAAAACCAAATGTTTGTAAATGAGGATTTTAGTAATATAGCCTATAATTCAATTCTGTTTTTCTAATACATCTAATTAAATGCAAGCATTTCAAAAAGAGTGAAAGATATGGTGACTGTCGAACACAGATCTAAACCAACACTCCCCTTTCGCATTGGCTTTGCTGGTGTGTAAAATGGCTGTTTCATGCATCTGAAAATGCAAGTTGCCCTCAGCGAAAGCAGACAGAAGGGACTTACAGAAATTTACTGGTGCCACTGAATAACCGCACTGTCTACCAGTGGAATAAGCATTTCCTGCTGTGGAATAAGCAGACAGTAAAAACGAGAAAAAAGGTCAAGTGTGTAATCACACAGTACCATGATTCCAAATTTCCCTTTATCAGAGCAGCCAACAGCTAGCACGCTTTCATGTTCACATGTGAGACCCTCCACCAGCCTCCAGAGATAATTACTCCGAATTTCTCCGACCAAATTGTCCCAATTATCCTCCTTATGAACAATCTGTAGTGAATTCAAGGGTGAAGCCAATCTGCAATTCACCATGCACAGGAGCAAAACCCCCATCTGACATGGATGCCTTCTGTGCACAAGGAAGATGTGCTGAACTAAAGCCAAGAAGAACCTCCCTCTCTATGTGGACTGGTAAAGACCAATATGTTACAAAACACATTGTGTAAAGCCTCACCAATGTAATAGCTCACTCCCGATTGTGCTTGCTTTTACCATGCTCTGATGTTTTGGTTTTTAATTCATTCATAAAAAGACCCCATGTCAGACCAGAACTGGTGGTGTGACAGGGACTCCGAGGATGAAGGTAAAACTCACCGTTTCTGGGACCATCTTTGTTCCTTAAATGAGGTGGAATGTAACGCCCTGCAAGCACAGGACACCAACAGTTAAATGTGTCCATCCAGCTAAGGTTAAGTGAGCAAACCAAGTAATAAAATAGATAAAAGGAAGACTTCATTATTCAAATGTCAAAACTAAACAGCCACTGAAACCCCCCACAAGTATACAAATCTTATTCTTTAAGGGCACTTTTGTTACTTACTGCCAGTTCCGCCGCCTTGTCCGTCAGCTGAGTTTAAGTCTAGGGCAGCAAGCTGAAAAAACAAAGGAACAATTTGAGCAGAAATAGGGGCTAAAATAAAGCCTGGAAAGGGCTAAATTGGTCCAACAGTGACGCCACAACCAAAACCTACTGAAAGATTACTATTTTTTTTACTTGAGTTGAATTTTTTTTATTTAAAATTGTAAAAGTTAATAATAGCAGTTAAAGAATGTCAGAACGGTGGTGACATCATTACACATTTATAAATTTACATACAAAAAAATTCTCAACTTTAAAAAGCGTAAAGTCGAGTATATATCTAAACCCAACTTAAAAATAAATATGTCTGTATGTGGGTCATAAATGTACGTTAATCTAGTTCTTGTCCAACGGAGGACAGGCCTTTGGTTTAGACCATCCATTTAAAAAAGAAAAAAAAAATAGTTAAATGTCGCATTTTAGAACATAAATACGTTTAACTTATTTTCATTTGTACCGTGAAAGTAATGGATGAAGTCCATTCAAAAAGAACTGTCTGTTAAAGGCAAACCGCAGCCAACATTTTTTCCTGCGCCACGTTTCAGGCAGAGGAGGCCTCACTTTAGCCTCCGCGGTGTGCCGGCCGGTCGACGAAACAACAGTTAACCCAGTAGTTTTCCATCAACTTCGACAGGTTTAGTCGACGATGGCAAACCTCAAACATCTTTTTGACATTTAACGGTAAACCCCGTTATCAAATGCTTAAAATTCAACTAGTTGGAATTGGTCGCGGAGTTGTCCAACAAAAAAGAACACGAAGTTCCGCCATCACAATCCCCTCCGCAGCGACATCACCTCCATTTTGGTAGCTGAGCCAGCGAAACTCTTTTCTTCACCACAACGAAATGTGCAGACCAATACCAAGTATTACAATATATGAATATATATTAAATTTAAAGTGCTTACCTGCTGATCTAGACCGTGTGGATTATCAACGACCACATGACTCATAACTAAAGAAGGTCGAGGGATTACTTCTGAAGAGAAACGATTTTCTTTGTTAGCACTATCGGCAGAGCCTAAACTAAAACTTAGCCTGCTTTTTAAACAAATTTAAATTTTGTACCGATATTAAGCTAAAGTTGACGTTAAATAAATAAAAATGTTTCTTTCAAATAGAAATTTCAATTTTGTTCGTAGATGAAAATATTATCGCGGAGCTGCTGTAAGGATACTCCGACCGACAAGACTGACCGTGGCGGAATGAGACTCTCATCGTCCAGGTAGCGCGAGATATTGCCTTCGTAACCCGAAGCACGCGGTGCGCTGAGCAGCTCTCGCGATGTTTCCCCACACAGGCAAACACGCTATCAAGGAAAGAAAGATTGAGGTCAATCAAAAAAAATAAGTGAAAAAGTACACTTGTCTTTGCAATACATTTGTGTATGTTATCAAAACAACAATTTTTAAATGATAGGTTTGTTTAAGACAGTTTGCTAATGCATTAACCCATATAAATGCGAGCTCTTTTGTCAAAATGTCGAGGGATTTAAAGCTTTTCATGAAGATCCAAACCTCCAAAGATCACTCACCCATGGATGGAGTGTGCTCAGATAAACGAAGGCTATGTATTTATCTGTTTGTATTGTAATGTTTGTACTTTTATTTTGTATTTTATTGTATGTATATGTGTGCTCTTCTTTACATCATGGCTAAAGGACTACAGATGAAGACTAGCCTTTGGCTAATTATGGCTTTTTAAAAACTATTTGTAATATATATATATTTTTTAATTTAACTGTCTCCATTTAAATTAATAATAAAATAAAATTAAAATTAGTCTATTTTATGAGTTTACATGGAGTGTAGCAAATTTAGCTACACTCCATTTTACACAGTATGTGTATTTACTACAACAATTTAACTAGTAACAGAATCTGGATAACATAGTCAAAAACTGGTTTAAAGAAAAATGTATTTAATCATGTAGCCTCTGAGAGTTTAGATGTGCAGTAAAAGCTTAGACATGGAAAAATCCACTGCTGATTTCTATGACCTTTGACCTTTGCAGAGTGCAGCGAGGTTCATGTCTGGTGAGGCGCTGACTTGTCAGAAGTCAGATTTACATTTAAAAGAACAGAACAAGAAGTTCTATGTATTATTAACAGAATCTTGGATTGACTACTGTTGCATTTCCTTTAGGTTTCCCCCCTGTTGACACACAAAAAATGTCCAGATCAGGTTGATAGAAGTGCTAATGGCATTGCCACATCACCAAGACTGTTAACAGAAAAGGACAGAGGGTCCTTAGTTGTTGGCCTTGTCGACTTTGTGATCGAAGTCCCTGAACTGACAGGTAACCTTGGATGAGATAAATTCTCAGCAGTATCAACCCCAGTTAAACTTACTCTGAGTGTGTGCCCTTGAGCAAAACACTTGAGCCTGCATCCTCCCCACATGTGATTCACTGGTTGCACAAGGCAGTTTGCAGATGATCCGGTGAGAGTGTGAACAGTTTGTCAGTGTAAAAGGACAGTTTGATCAACATACCTCCCCTGTAATAATATGGGTTGGAAAAAAGGCTTCTGGGCTTTGGATTGCTGTTGAATGTGCAGACACAATAGGTGGAGAAACACCAGGCCCACACTGAAGGTTCTTCTGTATCATACACTTAAAACATTTGCTCTAAAACCTCTAGTTTCTTCAAATATTAAACTGGCTCCTTGTTACTGAATGTTATGGACAGCACTGCACACCTTCAAAAATGCACAAGGTCTTTGTTTTTGATAATTACACTCTCATACTGTGCCTTGGGTCTTTGCAACCTAAGGCTTTTGTCACATATAGCTCTTTTTAAAGAAAAATAAAAAGTTTATAAAGAAGTGGCTCCAGGATCTACTGTGGATTCTTGGGGAAGACCCTTCATGCTACTGCCTAACTATGTAGCCACAAGGGTCAACCGATCTGTGTCCCCCTGTGTCGGTCCCTAGCCCAGGTTAAATACAGGGTTGTGTCAGGAAGGGCATGCGGCGTAAAAATCTCTGCCAAACCACCTGTGTGAATCAGTGAGAGCTGATTCGCTGGGGCAACCCCTGAAGGGATAAAGGTGAACAACAAAGTTTTTTTTTTTTAAATTAACAGTAAAGTAAAAATTAAAAACTAAGAAAATAAAACGTCAACATTATTCAGCTCATTCACAGACAGTTGAAGGACAGAACGTATCACTCCGTCAGGCTCCTGACTACAGTACCCATGATGCTCTAACAATCCAACAAGCGGTTTGACTATATAGCTTACCAAAGTTTAACCCAAGAAAATGTTGACAGAAATTTGCGCCTCGTATACCACAGAAAATCAATTTGAGGTCAGTAAGCAGAATTAAGGCACATAAGATTATAAAGCAGATTTCCAATCTTTGAACAAATGGGTTGAACAAAGGGTTTTTTAAGTGTGCCTTATGGCTTGAAAATATGGTAAGGGTCATTTAATTAGCTCTGTTTTTAATTAGCTAAGTGCGATTTACAAACCTCTGGCAGAGATGCACCACAAATGGTCAAAGAAGCACTGTGTTTTTCGTTACATTGCTGCTGACATCACACTGCTGTATTTGCTGCATTGAAATGATCCTTGTGACACAGGGTGTCTTATTTTGAAAAGGATGTCACATGAAACCCTGTCAAAAGTTATATACTACTTCATATTATGAGAAAAGGCAATATTCTTATTATGTGGATATTTTTTATGCCAAAAAGTTCATATATATTTCTCATATTAGTTACAAATCCCTGTTTTATTTTTTTAAAGGGTGAAATTTGTGGCTCCAACTGTTGTCAGTGACAAATCGACCCAAGTGGCTCTTTAGGAGTTGGAGGTTACAGAGCCCTGAACTAAACCTTCCATCATTGAGGTTGACAAGTGGGGCCAAAAAACTGAAAAAGGGGATTGTCCTCCATTCAGTTGTTTCTAGATAAATCTTTAGTATCATCAACCTGACCTGGTTGTTTTCCTTCATGACTCAGCAGATATTATATGCAATTATAGTTCTTTTCCATTCTTCTTCTTTGCTCAAGCTCATCTAGATTTGGGGCATTCAGCAATTCTCAGACCTCGCCGTGTTGGCGACTGACCAACCCAATCAAAGAACTGTTTTTTTTTTTTACATTTTATCTCAGTCATTCTGACACAGATTTGCTTTTGCTCTTTGGGTAATTGTCCCTCAGCTGAAACTAGGTCTTTTGCATGACCCAGTTTTGGTTAAGCTTTAACTGTTGCTTCACAAATGCTGATGGTCGACCTCATTGTTGCCTCATTGGAAGGTGACCAGGCTGCAGAGTGGAACATTATCTCCATTAATCCGCTACTGATATGAAGAGTTAGGTGTCCTTGACAAAACTGCTTAAGTCATGGCCTCTACAGATCATTATTATACGTGTTTTATACAAAAGAGTCAAACTTTTGTCATTTAATCCGCTGATTTGTTTTATTTATAAGCTTGGGCATCCACGTCTGAACGTCTGTCCATAATGTGCATTGAGATTTAGTATACATATCAGCATTCAGTATTAAGGAAACAAAGGGTTTTGGTCTCATTGATAGAGATCCAGACATTTCTTGCACAGTCAGCAGAAGTGAATAATTATCTCCTCTTTGTCATGGAGTGACACAGATTGTGTTTTGTATAAATACATTAACTCACTCCAGACATGTAGATTACTCTGACAAACGAACCCCGTAATCATATCGTCATTATGGAAGCAGTCAGGAAGGCTTCGTCTTTCCAACTGTTATTTTTTTCTTTTGCAAAATTCCGAAACCCTGAGCCAGACGATGTGATACGTGTTGTTTATCTCATAAGGTCTTGTGTTGTTGGATGTTGAGACTCGCAGAGATTCTCTGTTCAGTAGATTTATTGCTTCATTCAGAACAAAAAGACTTTACCTGTGACTTGAACATCAACTTCATTTCCGTTTGGGGTTTAGTGGAGTGTTTCTGAATTTGGCCTGCAGTTGATGCTGCACAGCTTCTAGCTTGGTGTGACTTCATTTGCTGGACACATTTTCTGGATCCAAACAGCCTTTCCAAGTCCACCCAAGAAATAGATTACTTTAAGAGCAGTCAAAAACAATAATCTGTGTTTTCTTCAGTAATCAGTTTCTAGTACAGAAATGTCACGTGATTTAAAAAGTAAAGTAATTTTTTTGCAGCTGGTAAAGCGTTTAGTACTAAACATTTGTAGATATTAGAGAAGTGACATGAAGACCCTAAAAGATTGCATCTTTAATATTTAAAACAATTCAAGATCAAGTTGATGTAAAAACATTTGATTTGAAAACAGTTGCATTTCATAAAACTTTACCAGACACCATAGTTTTCTGTAAAACCACAGTGGGTGATTGAATATAGGGGTTTTGTTTTTGTGGAAATATTTGTTAATTAGTACTAAGCATTCATAGAGAGAAAACTATTTGCCAGTCATTGATTCTGCTAGTTGTCTCACTTAAAATGCTGAGAGTTCTGTCATTTTGAGATAGAATTACAAGCCCTGTATTCAAATTCTTTGGTTCTCCAAAGGTCCCGCTGTTTAAGCGAGACCCTGTCCGGGTCTGTTTAAAGTTCTCCAGAGACCATCTGGATGATCCAGAGAAGGATGGGGAGAATGTCATGGGCTCAGATGAAACCAGAATGGATTGTTTTTTTTGTATAAACCCCCCTCGCCTTGTTTGGAGGGGACAGAATACTGAATCCCAAGAAATCCATACCCACTGTGACGCATGGGGGTGGAAATGTCATGATTTGGAGCTTCTTTTCTGCAAATGGGATAGGACAACTGATCTGTATTAAGGAATGGAGGAATGGAGCCGTGCATGATGAGGTCTTGGACAAAAACCCTCCTTCCATCAGTGAGAATGTGAGAATGAAACAGGTTTGGGTCTTCCAGCAAGACAATGCTCCCAAACACATCGCCAGGGCAATGAAGAAGTGGCTACAAAAAAACAAAAACATTTCAATGTTTCTGGAGTACTCTAGCCAGTCTCTGGACCTTAATCCAAGAGAGAATCTGTGGAGGAAGTTGAAAATCAGTGTTGTCCAGCAACAGCCCCAAAATATCACAGCTCTTAAGATCTGCATGGAGGAATGGGCCAAAACAGCAGCTACAGTACAAACCTGCTGAAGGCCTACAAGAAACCTTTGACCTCTGTAGTTGAAGACCAAGGTCACATTATAGAGTACGGAGGTGACCTTTTGCTGCCAGGTCATTGTTGTACATGAGAATTTATTCTCATCTGATCCTCCTGGTAAAATAAAGGTTAAATTCAAAAAAATACATATTGACCAAATACTTACTTTCTGCACCATTATACTGATACATTCTTTAAAATCCATTAATGTGACTTCCTGTTCCATTTCTTTACATTCTTTATTGCCCCACTGCACATTTTACCTGCACATGTGAGGCCTCCTCCTCCTATCTTTCTCTCATAAATCTTTTTTTCAATTTCACAAGCTCTCAGGTTAATCAGGAAATTAAGAAGAACCAGGCCGTAATATTCAAAACGTGGAGATGCGTAAGTGATAATGAGCGCTACACTTTCAACAAAAATACTCATTTGTAGGATGTAAATGAGCCATAAATGAAACAAACAATCTGGGGCAAATAAGACAGGTTTTATTGGAAAAATTAGATTAAAAATAGACATTATAAAAGCAGAAAGATCTTTCACTTCGCACACACAGACACACACAAACACACAAACGCACTGTAGTTAGTTTCTTCGGGTGCAGGTTTCACCAGCCGAACATGTACTCCATCGCTTTGGAAACAAAACTGTCGTCTTTCCTTGGGGTCTGTCTATCTTCAACCACCTTCAGATGAGAAAAGGTTTAGAAGCCAGTCAACACGTGTTGAGAAGAAGAGAATTTCCTCACCCCTTTAACACCAGAGCTTTAGCTCCGGTGTTGACATTCTTCTGACTATCATAACTCTTCCACCGTTTGTGCAATCATGCAACTGATTCTGAAGCTTTATGCTGATATGAAACACTTTTAACAACACTTTCTGTGAATGTAGCTTTTGGCAACGCACGTCAAGCCACCACTTCCAAAGAAAAGTCCATGTAAACGCGCATGTATGAGCGTTCCGCCTTCAAAACCCTCGCGTATACGCATTGCTACGCAAGCTTTAGATGAGTATTTGAACTCTACATCTAAAAGAGCCATTGAACGTGCATTGAAAGTTAAACCAGGTTGAACTTTGAACAATCAGGGACTCAGATTTGACAGTGACATATGGATGGCTTCCCCTTTTACTTCAAGGAAGTGCCAACCGTGCAAAAGTTGATCATGGAGAAGAAATTACTAATTGGTTGAAAGCTATAAAGAATTCAATCCATTGCTTTCCTCTCTCTGTCTTTTTAAAGTATCTTCTGCCATTTTTTGGTGCTTAACTCTTCCTACAATTTTTCAGCCATTTTAACCATTAAGCTATTAAAATGTTCAGCTCTTTCCGCTTATTCCAGCTATGACTTTTGGTCCTTCAAATCCTTGAAATTTTCAAGATATTCCAATGATTCAATTAAATATTCTTTTTCCACTTTATTTATGGTAAACTTTGATGATTTCTTTAATATTTTTTTTGTGTGCCAATTATTACCCTTTAAGTTTCATTTTCATTCAGCCACATTGCATACAACCCTGCCTTTTCTTATGGAAACGCAGCTCCTATTTGCAGTTTGTGTCCGGACGGAATTCCATGACACCAAGTCTTTCAAAAATTGGAATAGAGCCGTGAAAGAAAAAGCCCAAGAGCTAGATATACCAGATCTGCACCACTTTGACATTTCACACCAAGCCTCTTCCAACTGTAGGTGGCAGACATGCACTAGTATCAGTCTAATCAGGACACCATATGCTAAACACGCCTTCCAGAACATCCTTTTAGCGCATTCTTGAGCGTACGTCCCATGCTTGCTGTGAATGTAGCATTCGTAGTGAAGTTCTTAATCAATGTAAATCAGCTGATTCTGATGCAGAAAAAAGCGGCTTTGCATTGATATGCGACATTTTACATTACTTTCGCTGTGATTGCGTGAACGGTAGAAGTGTGTGTTATTGAAGAGTCGACAACGACATCTCTGCTGTTGAAAGGTTAAAGGCAGGTCCAGAAATTACCTGGTAGTCACTGCCTGAGCTCCTGTAGGTGGCGCTGAGTGGTCTGATGGCTGAGCGAGGCGTAGTGGGGAAGACAGAGGATGAAAAAGAAGTAGAGCGAGGGGTAGAGACTGCCTCACCGCTGTCCATCACACTCTGTGGAAAACAGACAGCAATCAAAGCTAAAACTCTCATGATGGAACAGCCAATCGCACGACAGAGAGTGACGGCAACAGGAAGCCACCAGCCCGGCTCACCTTGTCTATGCAGGGCTTCACTCCCACCATGATGGAGTCGCCGAACACCTTGCCGTCTTTTGACAGAGCTTTCCTGGCCTGAAGCTTGGACTGGTACTGGAGATGCATCCAATTACCAGGAGACGCCATCTGTAAACACATCATCAGAGCCTCATCTCAAACATCAATCAGTGGGAAAACTACAATTTAGTGAAGAGTTTTACAGCTGTAAAAATCTAGAATCCTACATTGTGGATTTCACCTATTGCGGCTAATTTTTACAACGCAACTCCTGCTATAAACGAGAGAACACTGTAAATGTGACTTCAGTCCAGTCAAAGAGAGGCAAACTGTCCCACCTTGTGTTTCTGGATGTTTCCATACTGAGCGAACTGCAGCAGGATGTATGAGGCTGAGGCTGGGGGGAAGCTGAAACACACACATGTATACACACACACACATTTCAGAGAACCTAACTGGTGCAATGTGCTCCCACCAACAAGAAATACCCGAAGACGGTGACCCAGGTCTGGTCCAGCTGGTCGTCAGACGACAGAGACTCGCCCTGGCTGTAAAAGGGATCCACCTGAGCTGGAGACATGCACACCTGCTGCATACCTGGGTGTCACCAGTGTAAAAAACATACCAGACAATTAAAAAAAAAAGAAACAAAATGAGACATTTGAGAATTAATATAACATTGTACATTTACTACAAGTGCTGCAGTAAGACTGTCAAAGCCGTTTGTTATGGATAAATTGATGTGGTTCCCCATGAAGTTGAAATCAAATGCCTCTCATTTTGAAATGAATGAAGGTTTTGCTCTAGATAAACTCAATGGTTTTTAAAACTTGACCAATCATGTCCTCACATGTTAGTAGGCCTGCACAATATACCGCAAATGTAACATTATCGCAACATCCAGCTCTGCAATATGCACATCGCAAAAGGTAGCGAAAATCGCAATAAATCGTAAACTTTAAATGTGTTAAAACAACCTCATGGCAGCTTGAAGCATTTAACAAATCAAATAAATCCCTTTATGCATTTGACCAATCAGATGGAGGCCTATTATGTTAGATTTTTGTCTCCTATGTCGACTAGGGTCATTTGGAATATAATTTTTAAACTGTTACAATGAAATGGTAATGATGTTTTTGGTTATTTTGTTATTTGTTTCTATACCGCAAATTATACCGTTATCCCAATATTAATCTCTAATATCGCGAGTTTTCCTCATATCGTGCAGCCCTAATAGTTAGAATTTAATTGCACTTCACATCCACAGCTGGATGTTCACTTTGGTAACTGGAGGGCCGTGACACGGATCGGTGGGTCAATACGCTGTGACGTGACGTCCACAACCTTGTGGATGTGGTCAGAGGCCCCTGCTGTTCAGGTTATTTCTCTATGAAGGTTGGAACTTTGACAGTTACAAGAGATACAAGTGTGAAAATGTTCACGTCTGTCAGAGAAAAGTGTAGAATGCATGTAGTTAGTGAGGCGTTTTACATCCTTAAAACATCTGTGGTCCTAGCTGCTACTATTTCGCCTATCGCGGGTTATTTATGGAACACTGTCCAGCTTTCCTTTAAGGTTTAGGAGGAGACGTGTTTTCTGAAGGGACTGACCCTTCAATCTTCCTTCATCCTTCATATCATGCAAAACATGCTAAGTCACAGTGAGCTGTTTTATTCAGGCTGTGCTTTTTAAAAAGAAACAAAACGGCTTCAGTGCTCACCTGTTCCTGGAGTGGAAGCTTGGCGCCCAGAAAGGGGGGACTGCATGACAGGAAAAGACTGAAGAGAAGAGAACACGTTCAGAAACGTTAAACTTCTCTATAGTTGACCATCTATAGCTACCTCGTGTGCACATTAAAGCTGTCATCTACTTCTCACCGTGTCTGATTCATGTTTTGCTGCCAAAGACGTTGATCATTTGTCTTTGTGCAGCATAAAACGGTAACTCATGCAAGTGATAATGGCCGACGAAGCGTGTATCAGAAATGAACGCACTTCGCGGATGCAACCGACATTTTGCTTCCATGAAGTACGCTAATTTCTGATAATTCACCCTTCGACTGCCATTAGCCTGCTTATACCATGGTCACTTACAAAAAAAATAATTCATTCAGTTTTTAGTACTTTATTCTTGGTATTTTATCAGTTTAGATCTTCTCTTTTTAAACAAAAAGCGGACTATTTGTTACTTGGTGCGGCGTTTTGAGTCGGCACCGATCTCGACTGCAGCGCTAAAGGAAAGTGATATAAATACGCTGATCTTTCTGATGTGTTAAATAAAGCATCAGTTCAGAGAGAAAGTTCACCTTTTACCGCTTGTTTTTGTCCAAATGATGAAGCAGAAGTTTGTTTTAAAGAAGCACGCATAATGATATAGAACATTTAAGCTATGTTACCGGAACTTCTTTTTTATCACTGTGGATTATCACTTTTTATACCATGGTCCGGGTGAATACTCTATTCTGATTGGCTGCTGGGTGTGCGTTAAAACCTGACAACCGCACGGTGAAAAAAGAAGTTCGGTCAGCTAGCTTAAATGTTTTATGTCACTGCGCCGGCTTCTTTAAAATAACCTTTTGCTTCATCATCTGGACAAAAATAAGCAGTAAGAGGTGAACTTTCTCTCTGAACTGATGCTTTATTTAACACATTGGGACGGTCAGCATATATATATCGCCGAAACTTGACTGCAGCGGTGGTGCAGATGCGCTGCATCACGTAACATATAGTCCGCTTTTTGTGAGAAAAGCGATCCAAATCAAAAAAGAAATAAACAAGAATTAACGACTAAAACCTGGTTAATATGTATTGCTTTTGTAACTGACCATGGTATAAGCGGGTTAATGACCTTCGAAGTGTGCGTTTATTACTTTTTAATGCAAATCGCGGAAGCAAAGTTCAGGCTTCCACAGCGTGCGTTAAAAAGTAATAAACGCACACTTCGTCGGTCATTAACCCTTACTTAATGCAGACCTAGCAGCCAATCAGCATCAGGTATTTACCCGGACCATGGTATAAGTTTTTCCAGCTTTGTGGTATCAAGTTAACCTAAATGTTCTCAGCTGATGCATCAAATTCATCACATGGATCTCTAACTCTCCAACAATACAGTGGAAATCTTAAGCAATTATGTTTTTTGGTGGATGCTGCAATGCAACAATTACTTTCAAGCATACAAACCTGCCTGTGAGCACCGAGGGGCGTGCCCATTGTTACCAGGTCGTCATGGATACTGCGAACAGGAGGAGCTCCACTCTTGTCTTTAGGTGTTGGGACAACAGGCTGCATGGGTGAACCGACACCGCCTGGTCCTCCTGCAAACACAGTTTCAGGACAAATGACCATACGGTTATCCCAAATGAGGCAGCGGATGCGTCCCCCAGCTCACCCCGGTGGGCACTTTTGCTCTCTGAGATGGGGGTGGACAGGCTGAAGGAGCGAGGCTGTGGGCTGGCAGGAGCAGGAAGGTCCCCCAACAGGAAACCAGGCAGAAACTGAGCTCCAGAGGTTGGTTTAGGAGAGGTGGGAGAACCCAGACTCATTGGTTCAGTACCCACTGAAACAGACAACATTTTATGCTCAGGTTGAGAGAAAAAAGGTAAAAAAAACAATGATCAGCAATTCAACAAAAAATTAATAAAAGAGTAAACACCAAGGACGACATCCAAAGCCATCTTTATGACTTCCTGTAACAGAGGAGTGGCCTGTCTCAGAGCGTGTCTTGCTTCTTTTCGGTCCACTCCTGCCTTTGGTGCTGACCGCAGGTGGAAACCATCAGCAAGCCGCCCCCCCCCCCCCCGCCTTTAAGTATGCTAAACTGGACATGTTTCAGCAAGCTAGGTATGTCCAATCGGAATCGGCATCCTATATGCTGCTCTCTGGCGTTTGTCATGAAGGAAATCGATCGCTTCAGAATGGATTTTACTCTGAAATTCATCCAAAACAACAAAAGAAAAAAAAAACGTTGAAAAAAGAAAAGAGTGTTTTGTATTAAACAAAAAAAGAACGGCTTTAAACTAAATAGTCAGGACTTAGAAGAGATGTCCTCCTCTGATCAGCCCATCGAGGGGCTGTGACTGTTTTTGGACGGATTTATTTATTTTTTGCTGTAAATATTACACTTAGAAAAAGTTCTTTTGGGTAGGAAAAACATTTAGAGGCTCTTTGAGCCAGTCTGATTCACCCCAGAACAGATCATTTTGACCCGTCTATTGAGAGCTACATTAGAAATGTGAAGACCAAATGTCTGAATTATAAAACTTTAAGCAGAAGTTAGTGAGACGTTACTTTTGATAGTGTGTAGAAATGGAAAAGTGAAAGACTTTCCTTCTTTTGAATTAAGATAAACCTCCGGTAAAAAGCCACTCACTGCAGTACATAAAACATAAAGCAATCTGTTATGAAACAATAAGTGCATTGGTTGTTTTAACAAACCTGAAGGTTGACCAAATGTTAGCTAGTTTACAATTATCTTGTCAGTCTCTAGAGAACAATAACCGTCGATAGAAGCTGCCAGGAAGTACCGGATTAAGTTAACTGTCTTTAAAGTGTTTGCATATTTTCCCCATAAACAAGATAATTTATTTAAAAGTCGGTGTACCTTGTAGTTCCATTTGAGCTTCTTTAGCCGCGATTTTCAAACGTAGGAAGTGACGATGGAGAAACTGATGGCTAGCAGAGCTATTTCCCCTCTAAAATTCAGTGTTCTGATTCCTATGTCTGCTTATATTCAATAAATAGTTACAATGAAGGTTCGGTTTTACTCGATGTATTAATCGATTGATTATCTCCTTCCACAAACCCAGTTCTTCAACTGCTTTTACTAGCGTGGGCTGATGCTAAAACAGGACAGCCGCTCGCTCCAGGCTCTTCTAGATGACGTCATTCACATGATGCGTTCAGGTCATTTGTATTAAATAGTAATTGCTAGAACCTCAATGTGAAAATACGACATTGTGTGTAGAAAAACTATTGGCTTGGGGCCTTTGTATGAAAAGGCAGACACATATATTAAGCTGACAGCAAACATTAGCTTAAAGAGATCGATATAAATCATGGTTCGAAATGTTCACGTTTACAAAATATGAAGATGTTCTTTGAGTGGCATCTGTCGGTGTGCAGTTAAGTCATGTATGAACTAATGGGTAAATTCTAAGAAGAAAACATGTTGTGGAATCAGTCTTTTACAGTAAAAATGTCCTTGCTGTCAATCCAGCTGTGGTTCTGTTCGAAATTTTGATTTAACATAACCCAAACGCAACAAAGTACGTCATAAAGACGTGTCTGTCTATTTTCAAGTTAATCAAACACGTCCATCATAAAGCTTCCGGTTTCAATGTAAACGCGCACGTAAACCACAGCTACTGAATTAGACTTAATACATAATTTTTCATGGAATATAAACTCCTGATCAAAATCTTAAGATCAGTTAAGAAAAAATGCAACAATTTGGATTCATGAAGGGTTCTAAAAAATGGGTCTTCAACAAAACCCATTTCCGTTATTCTTTTAAATTAAATGGTTTGTACAGAAAGTTTGGTCTCTTGTCCCCCTTTTTTTGTTTTTTACTTTATAAAGTTTTACTTAGAACCTTGTTATAATCTAGACAGAAAAAAAAGCAAATTCATGCATTTTCTTAACTGGCCATCAAATCCCACTTTGACGAAAATTGTCTTTTTGTTGTTCTTGTGGCATTTGTATCATGATGAGGACATAAAACAAGAAAGTTAAGCTGAAAATTGCATTTCTGAGAATTTCTTTATTCAAATCGTTGTGAATCGGGAGCACACCAAAAACGCTGTTGGAAAAAGCTTGCAAGTGTGATGTAGAAGCTAAACCAGTACGCCTCAAGCTCCCTGCTCTGCTCCATTCTGATGCATGCACCTGAAGACAAATAGATCCATGTTTTGATGATCAATGTCATCTTTGTTTTCCTCGTCTGGGCTGGTATCTGGCTGTAAACTGGACGGCTGGATAGCTCTGACATTGCACACCATTTTTTTGCATAGGTATATTAGGTCGGGGTTGTGAGTTCTAGGAGAGGATCCCTCCTTCATGTGGCCATCCCTGAGGTTTCTTGTTTTGTTTCCCAGAATCCGTTTTTTTTTTTTTTGGAGTTTTTTCTTACCGAGAAGGCGGGTCAAAGGGCAGGGATGCCCAGTTTAGTGTAGTCTGTTTAGTTTTGCCATTACTTATTGAATTAAGTGACTTCATGTTCATTATGATTTCTTGTTTATGATACAATTACCGGTATAAAGCCCATTGAGACAACTATTGTTTTAATATTGGGCTATATAAATAAAATTGAATAGATATTGAATTGAATAGACATAAATAAACATGTTTATTATATTTTATATAGGATGATCATCACAAGTTCAATCGCAGTGTCACCTCAGTCTGACTTACCCACAGGTCTTTTATTTTGAAAGGCAGGGACGGAACAAGCTGTGTTTGGGTGGAACTTGATGCCGGCGCAAGCCGGACGCTGAAGCGGATCTGCAGACTTCTGGAAGTTGGGATCCCTCTCTTAGGTAACGGCCCGTCTTCTTTATCTAATTTGAACCTTTTCTGAAGCGATAGGTGAATAGTGACCCACCATTAAAACCCCATTCATATAAAATCATGTAGCCTGTTCTTCCGGCTGATATTTTCCCCAACAGCAAAATGCATCTATTTAATTAATGTAGAGAGCTGCAGCTAACCTAGCTTAGCTCATTTTCTAAGTTATAGTTTAATAGTGAATGAGGACAGTCTAACAATCAGTTTGTTAAATGTCTTATATAGTCTTATTATCTTTCAAAATGAAAAATTGTTTGCACTTATCTTTAGTATTTAGTAGTTTCAATTTGTTTAAGTGTTGTATTAATGTTATAGTATTAATTCTTATGTTGTTTTTTAAGAAGACACTGCATATGAGTTTCAAGTTTTCTAATTGTTTTTTATGTTTTAGCACGATAATTGTTAATTGGAGACTTTTATTTTGGTAGTACTTGTCTAGACAGGCATCAATTATACCAACGAGAGGTTTGGTGAATTTCTTTGTTAGATCTTTTTTCCCCACACCTTGCTTCTTCCTCTGTAATGTGGCCGGAAACAGTGGTGGACTGAGAAAATAAAAGCTGGGGGTTAATTGCAAACTGCACATCCACAGTTGAGAAAAGGATGAGTCTTAATTGTAACTGGGGATGTGATGATTAATCGACTTAATCAATGAGTTGATTTATTTTTCCTATAATCCAACCAGATCGACCTGCAGTTTGTTAATCGAATTGAATTTCCCTATACCATTAAAAAATATTTCAAAATGAAATAAATCTATTATTATGATATTGGAAAATACCATTTGGATTGAGGCATACTTTACTATAGTATAAAAACAAACAATGTGCTAGAATGTTCTACTAATGTTCCCTTTGGATTATGTTGATGTGGAAAAACAACAGTGGGCTGAACTTCAGGAAACTAAAATATGAATGGATTTGACATTAGTTCTTGTTTACTTGTTTGTTTGTGCAGATAATGAATTTACACTTGATTATCTTGCAAAAAATCCAAGGAATCTGAAAAACCTCACCTGCACTGTTCAGTAGCAGGTATTTATCTCTGAGTCAGATTTTAGGTCAGTGAATCGGATCGTTCAGAATGAACCAATATTAACTATAAATTGTATTGTCAACCACAAATTATGATTTGGAATTGTTCAAATGAATCGTTTCACCCCTAACTATAACTATCACAAGTTCTGGAAAAGGAGCTTTAACTGCAATCTAAAGGAAATGTGTATCTCTGCTGCTGTGTGAGGTAGATGAGCCGTGAAAAATACAATCACGGTTTAGTTTTTTTTTTTGTAGTTTCCCGTAATTAGAAATGTTTTGGAGCTCTTTAAATTCTGCTGTGATTTAATGGGACTTTAGTGCAGATCCAGCAGCTGTTCTGATGGAGCTAAACAGCTGTATCATCATCCTATGGTGTTTCCTGCAGGTGTCTGGTTTGGCAAAAAAGACAGTTTTCAAAGATACCCATATCACTAACAATCATTTAAAAGCAATCAAACGAGATAATGATCCCACACAGATAATTCTTCCATTTTTTTCCTGTTTGGTCTAAATATATTTTGCAAAAAATGTCTGACATTGACAGGATATGCAGAAGTTCCAGGATGAGGTTCCAGAGGGATGTGATGTCATCACTTGTCTCAGAAGGCTGACTTTTTCTGTGATGAGCTGGGATTTGGATCCTTAACTGCATGATGTGACATGAAGCACCAAAATAAATTCAGGAAGAGGATAGAGGAGATTTCAGCCGCCGTCAAAGAAGAAAAAATATATCTCCGCCTGATAAAACTGACGCCTAAAGAACGTTATCAGTCACCAACATTTTGAAGGGCATCAGGCAGGCTCATTCTTGAAGGCTAGTACTTTAAAAAAAACAGAACTCTCATTTGATTGGTTAATAAAGTTGTATAAAGTTTTTTTTTCATGCTTCTGCACTTGGTGTCTTTTCACAGCTGAAGAATCTGAACATGCTTGTCGTTTCCTCTTGCAGGAGATTTTCTATGAAGGCTTTGAAGCTCACTGCCAAAATAAAAGTACTGCATAAGTTGTGAAATATAAGAAAAAATGCAGAAGTTCCCCTTAGGAAGGATATTTTCTAGCTCAGCTGCAACAAAGAGTGTTACTGGGTTATGATCTCATACAGCAGGTTCTTAATCAAACAGGCGGTGAGGCTCATAATGTTTTCCTGATGCGGCAGGATGTGCTTTGCTGTCTGTTGAAGTTCACTCACTCTTGTGAGGTGGTGATGCCTTCAGGGCTGCCATCTTTAACGGTTCCTCAGTGGGTGAACGAGGCTGCCAGCGCCAATAAGCTTTGAGTTGTTTGTTACAGGTGGAGCCCCGGTGATGGAGAACAGGTCGGCCCTCGGGGCCCTGCGGCCTGTCCAGCTCATGCGGCTCCCGCTGTTGCTCGTCATCCTCCTGCTGGCTGCGGCGCCCGCTGAAGGAGAGTCGGACTACTACGACCTGCTGGGGATCAGCAGAGACGCCACCACCAGAGAGATTCGGCAGGCGTTCAAGAAGCTGGCGCTCACCATGCACCCCGACAAAAACCCGGTAAGCCCCATAGTTCTGACTCGGCCTTCACCGTGAATCGCAAATTTATCGCCATGGCGATATCAGCCTGTGCGATACCCGCATCGGTAAAGACGATGTACATTGCGATAAATGGCAACTGTTGATGTTTACCAACCTTCTCATGGCAGCTTGAAGTATTTAACCAATCAAATGGAGTCCTTTATCCATTTGACCAATCATTGGAGCCTTTTTTTGTAAGACGAGGATCATTTTTAGTACAATTTAAGTTATGTTTACTTTTATGTCAATGAAACGGTTTCAATGCAATGAAAATGATGTATTAATATTTTTTGTTTTACTATATGATCATGTATCGCAACACATATTATTGATCATTCTTATTGAGCATCAAGTTGTACTCATCATGCAGCCCTAGTTCTGAGCCAGGAGTATTGCACATGGATTATCCCCAAAACACACTTTGGTTTTCAAAATAAAAGCTGCCCTCACTCAGAAAAGCCCAATCAAACTGATTGATTCTTCTCAGGGTGACCCGTCAGCTCATGAAAAGTTCCTGAAGGTGAACCGTGCTTATGAAGTTCTCAAAGATGAAGATCTGAGGAAAAAGTACGATAAGTATGGAGAAAAGGGTCTGGATGAGCAGCAGGGAGGACGCTATGAGAGCTGGAACTATTACAGATACGACTTTGGTGAGTTTCCTCTGTTCAGACGCTCCAGCAGCACATTACTGTTTGAAATGCTGAGACGTTTGTGTCTTTAGGTTTTTTAAAGTTCTAATCTGTTGACAGGTATCTATGATGATGATTTGGAAATCATCACCCTGGACAGTGGAGACTTTGGTAAGATTATTCTAAATCTGACATTTATCTAAGACAGAAGATAATTAAAATCATTCAGATGAAATGGAATCAAATCAATTGCAGTGAATAGACAGCTATCTGTTTGAAATAAATAAAAATAAATCATAAAACAAAGTAATATGGAAAATGCCAAATTGGAAATAGATGAAAGAACCCCTTGACGCCTTAATTTATTTTCAGTTATAAAAAAAAAGACTTTCTGTTTTCAGGTAGATTCTAAAATAAGGTAGCTAAAGTAGTGTAGTGCATATTTGGATCAATGGGCGTCAAAGGCTTAAATGCAAAAATACTTTTGGGTTTAAACACTTTTTTCATGTCCATGTAGTTTATGGCATGAAAGTATTTGTTGTTTTTTTGTGAGTTTTACTCTGTGGCAAATGATGAATACATAAGAACAAAGTTAATGTTAAAACTAACAAACAACTAACAAATGATTAATCACTTATTGAAGATTGTTAAATTGATCGATGTTTAATGATATTACTTCACTTGCTCCAAAAATTCATTAATTGATTCAAAAATCTTTCCTAATGTAGCATAATTTTGCACATGTTTTTAACTTTTGATACTTGATGAAAGTTTGCTATGAAAATTCCTGAAACAGTGTTGTGTCTATTTTACTGATATAGTATTATGTTTTAATCATATGAATGACTTTTATAAGTAACATAATCTGCAAATATTTCAGATGACTGATCTGCATTTGCCATGTTGATTTCTAAAATAGTTATTTTTTACATAATAATTAAGTAATTCATCTTTGTCATGGGCTTTATCGATACCTTATGATTCTTAATTCTGTCTGATAAAAGCTAGGAACCGGATATTGATAAATCATGTAATAAAATGGTTATAGTATAACGGGGTGGAATTATATAAGTTCGCTTCCTTCCACTCCCTATCAAGCAATATTTATTAATATGTCTAATTATCCTAAGTTTGATTAGTTACTGTATGAATGTACAATTGATGATTATATTGCTTTGGTGTATTATTTCTACTTAATTGCTTGAAATAAACCATTTCAAATTAAAAAAAAAACTGGATTTTCTTCTAAACACATTAGTTCTATTGGTAATTCTTTAGCGACATTTCTCCTATTCCCCTTCATTCTGACAGTTGGAGTTTTTCATTTTCATGGACTTTAATCACATCTCAGCCGTCACATAAAGTAACAGTTGTTTAATTGATCCACAGGAAGGAAAATAATAATACAGAAGAAATCGGTTTGGAAAAAGAGCCAGTGGCAGCAGTTTAGTTTGAACAAAACTTTCCTGATGGATTATTCTCTGTCAGATCATCCTTTAAAGACCCACTTTGATGAAAATGGTGTTTTAGCATTTTCTTGGAGCATTTTTCTGTTGATGGAGGACAAACATTAAGAAAATTCTTAAAATAGCATTTCTGAGTTTGTCTTTCTTCTAATTGTTGTAAGTCATTAGCAGACGAAAAAGTGTAGTTTTAAAAAATGGCTTATTTGGGACGTAGAAAATATACTGGGTGGGCCACAAGTTCCTTAACCCAAACCCTCAGCAATGGGGAGGGGAAGAGGGGGCGGGGTTGCTCTTCGCCAACGATCCCACCCACAACTCTGCAGTAACCATGTCCTTGAAAACGACGGTCTTTTTTATTTCTTTATTTTGTCCACAAATGGGATCATCATAATTAAAAGACCACTGGGTACACTAGATCAAAAGATGATCGAAGTTAGACTTTAAAAATAAAAATAAAAACACAACAATGGAAATGAAATTGATTTAAATGACGGAGTCATCTTTTAATGTCATGAAAGTGCTTTAAATCTCTGAAAAATATGACTGCTATGAACATAACAGGCATCTTAACTGTGGGTATTAAGGTGGAGTGTGTCTGTTGCAGAAGCGGCAGTAAACTCTGGAGAACTCTGGTTTGTCAACTTCTACTCTCCACGCTGCTCACACTGTCACCAGCTGGCTCCTACGGTAATATAACACTCTAATACATAAAAAACGCTCTTAACATGCAGATAGACTTTTGCAGGAAAATATCCCAAGACTCTCATCTTCATTTTATTGCCAATTTTTTTACAACAAGACTAGGGATGGGCCGATATCATTTTTTCTTATCCGATACAATAACAGATTTTTCCCCTGCAACTGTGGCCGATGGCCAAGATTTGCAGATACCAATACTTAAGTGTCTACAGTCACACAAAGTTTACATTTCCTGGATATAACGGTAAAACATAAGCTCCCTATTGCCGGGGATCTAATTGGACCAAGTATACATTTAACAGAGAAAGGGTGTCAGAAAACAGTCAGAAGAATATCAGCAGATTTTTTTAATATCGGGTAGATACAGATAAACTCAAATTATGCAAATATCGGCCAATACCGATACTGACACCAATATATCGCCTATCCCTAGATACAACAGTTTGGGCAACAAGTGAAGACAGCTACAGAGAACCAACCATGAAACCAGTCAAAAAGAAACTGAGACTGATCTCACACGAACATATGCGCACACACACAGGTACACAAACATGCACATAGAGACATGGATGCAAACCACTGACTGGATATGAGAACTGGACAGAGTGATTGTAACACCACTAATGGAAAATGGCTTTCTTCTGGCTCCAACCAAATGACGTCAATTCAGTCAGTAAGAAGTGATTGATCTGAGTCGAGCTACGTACACACCGGCCTTGGCACCTGGTGTTCTAGCGACCGCTTTAAATGAAAAGTCTATGTAAATGCCTGTAAACCTGGGTCTGAAGCCTCAGCGTTCAAAACTAACGTGTCCACGCATGGCTACACAATTCTTTAAGTCCGTTTTGGGCGTTCATTGAACACGTGTTGACAGTTCAACCAGTCGAACTTATGACTGATGGAATGTCAAACAGCTGAACTTTGACCAATGAAGGGCTGGGAGATGGTAGCGACGTATGGATGGCGTCCTTTTTCAAAACACGGAAGTGCCAACTGTTTGAACATTGATCATGGAAGAGAAATTCAGTCCATTACAGTCAATGATGCAAACACTCACATATACAAAGATATGCACACAAACGTCTGCACGCATAGGCTTGCGAACAGAGACGTGTGCAGACGTGTGTACAGTTGGAATGGCACAATTCTGGGTTTAAAACTGAACCGTTTGTTAAACCATTGAACCAAATCTTGGGGAAAGTGAGTCTTTGCATTTATACTGCATACAACGGGTTATGTATTGTTTTATTACATCACACCAGGTTAAATAAAACCAAATAAAAGGCTTTTCTTTGTTGTTACTCCTTATTAGAAAAGGATAATAAAAATGTATGAGCTCTTAGTTCTTTGTTGTTTTGTATTACAAAAATCATAAATTGAACCCATCAAACCTATTTTTTGTGTCACAGTGGAGGGAGTTCGCCAAAGAAATGGATGGAGTGATCCGGATTGGTGCAGTAAACTGCGGAGACAACAACCACCTCTGCAGGAGGAAAGGCGTCACCAGCTACCCAAGCCTGTACATTTACAGAGCAGGACAGGTGGGACCATCCACACAGCAGCGTCAGTGTTTCTAAACTGTGATGGATGGATGTATTCAACTGATAACAATTCATGCAAACTCAGAACACCCACTCAGCCAGGCCCAGAGAAGGCCCCCCTTCAGGGAGCCCCCCAGCGCCCTAAGGCATAGGCGAACCCTCTGAGAATTTGAGAATCCTCAAAAGCATCCACACAGCACTAGGCTCTGACGGTTCAAGTGTCGTTTGGAAAGTACTAGTACAGTTACTTGCAGCTGAGCCTATTTATAAGTTTACATACTCCGCCAAAATGTATAAAGCTTGTATCATTCTTTATGAAAAACATCAGGAAAAAAAGGGGTTTATTTTTCATGGAATTAAAACAAACTACAATGCATCTTCCTGAATAACACTTAGAGAGCAATGCATTACAATAATGACGACGTGGGGGGTAGCCTTTGATCAAGCTTGCACTGCCTTAGTTTGTGGTACTGTGCATTGTTCTGCGTGCAGAATGGCTGAAATTAGTGTTTGATCCTTTGCTAATTTTGTGGGTTTCCCCAATTAAAAAGTAATTGACAGTCTGTCATTTTAATGGTAGCTTCATTTGACAAGTGAGAGCTAGAAAAAAAAATCAACTTTGAAGAGTTTATATACATTTATTTGTATTTCATTGAGGAAAACCTCTTTCCAGATAAACACCCCCAGACCATAATGTTTCCACCGCCATGCTTGGTTGAGTTGATGCCAAAGAGCTCAGTTTTGGTTTGATCTGACCGTAGCACTTTCTCCCAATCACTCTCGAAATCATGAAGGCGTTCATTGACAAGCTTCAGTTGGGCCTGGTGTGGCAAGCAATACAACTGTTCTTATTCACTGATGTTTCTTTCCGATTGATGGTTCTGGTTCTCTGTTGTCATCTATTGTGTGTATGTTTGTATCTTGAGCCTAACGCTGTAACAACTTTTCCAAACTTAATGTTGGAAAAGAGTACAATAAAGCAATTCAAAATATTAACTGCTTAAATTAAGAAAAACAGGCGCGTGCAACATAAACATTAAACAAAGAATGACAACTCAGAGGTCCCACTTACACTTAAGGTTTGATCAGGTGTATTATATATTCAGCACGCCCCAAACCGTTCATCCAACAACACATACAACCACCACCGTATTTTTACATATATATATATATATGTAAGTCTCTGTTCATATCCTAGAGTCCAACTACTGATGGAGTTTGTAAACTCAGTCCCAGCAATGCATTGCAAAACAAAAAGGCTCGATCTCACCAGCGTTTTCCAGATCTATGACGTGTGGATTTCATGGGGAAAGTTCCATGCAATAATCCGCCCTCCAGGAAGTGGGGAGTATAATCCAGTGTGTGGAGCATGAAAACGGAGCGGCTCTGGGACATCCGACGCACTTTCTCAGACACGGCCCATCCGTTGTGTTTCTCTCTCGCGCTCCCAGTCTTTCTCTTTTTTTAAAGCATCAGCTGTTTGCCCTCGCTGCCTTTGCGTCATTGGCAGCCTCCCTCTCGTAGATCCGCCTCTTCTTAAAGGCGCATGCTGCTTTTTCTCGTCCACCAAATTCCACTCATAACAGTCCCAAAACATAAAGCTCTGTCCAGATAAAGTACATTAGCATACAAACCAAGTATTTTGCCCCTGCAAGGATTCATAACAAAATACATAAAACAGTGCTCACCATGCTATTTGTGGCAACGTCACAACGCCAACGCAGCAACAACGCAATTTCCCAAGCTGGGATCAATAAAGTATCTTTATCTTATTTATCTTATCTACTGGTCCGGCCCACTTGGGATCATACGGGTTAAATGTGGCCCCCAAACCAAAATGAGTTTGACCCCCCTGGTCTAACTGGTCTGTGTGGACCAGAACTCTTGATGGTTACTTGGGAATAAAATACTTAATTCCTCCATTGTATGTAGTTGTCACTGCAGTTTGCCACTATAATCTGTGGTGTAGAATGCGGGTTATCAGCAGAGGATTGTCTTTGTATTCCAAACATGTTTTATAGCAGATTTTGTTGCTGTTGTTTTAGCAGAAACACTTGTTTTCCACATCCTTTCTAGTCCGAACAGCCATGATTGGCCTCTTACTCCCCTTTAAATATTTTCTTCTGTCTGTTCTTTTTACAATTCCTCTGGTTTTCTAAATCAGAAGTCAGAAGTTAAAAAGTACAGATATTCACTGAGTTTTTAGTAACTTTTGTGAACAGGTAACGTGAGAAGAGCTAGTCTCGTCAGCCATGGAAATCTGTTTGAGTTGATATTATTGTAAGTGACTTTCCCCTAAATCATTGGTGTATGATGCTGAAGACAAAAGTGCTCAAGCCAAAAAAGTCTAAATGTTTGCTGCTTTTTCTGACATTCATTGACACTTGAATCTGTCTTGCAGTCTTTAGGTAAACTGCCACCAATGCACGTTCAGTTTGACGTTTTAGTTCTTTTTCAGTCCGAACCTTAAAGGGCGTGTGCGCATTTACTCATCTTGTCATTTTAAATGGTAGATGGTTAATGGCGTTTACTTGTAAAACACTTTTACCTCCCTCGAAGGCCCAAAGCGCTTTACAGTTACAGTCCCATTCACCCATACACACACATATTCACACACTGATGGCGGCTCCACTGCCAAACACTGGCGCCAACTTATAACCACCAGGAGCAATGTGGAGTTCAGTGTCTTACTCAAGGACACTTCGACACATGCAGACAAGGCGGGACTCGAACTTGCAATCTTCCAATCGGCGATTGAATACTTTCTTTAAAATGCGACTTATGGTAGTTTGAAAAATTGTGCTGGGCTGTGGAACCTGAGGAGCATAGCTGGATAAATGTGGTTGAGCTGATTCATGAATCTCCTCGTCCTGTGTTTACTCTGTACACAGTGTGTGTGTTTACAGCATTTACCACCAATAATCTTGTTTTTCACTCCGTCTCATGAACATTATATGGCATTTCCACCACTAGAAGCCCTATACTTTGGGTTTCTAAGGTGTTCCTGTCTTTCTCCTTGCCATGACTTAGCAGTCGTAGCCTGTGAACCATATTTCCCTGAAGTTTTGAACTGGATTTTGCAGCCACAGTTGGAATTTTCTGCCTACAGCGATGTTCTGTCGTGAATTATCAATAACTACTTTTGCTTCTGCAGAGACCAGAGAAGTTTAATGGAGAGCGCACCAGAGACGACCTGGTTGGTTTTGCCATGCAGTTCATCACCACTACCGTCACTCAGCTCTGGCAGGGTGAGATACGACTGTGACCCTTACAACCTCAGCTGAGATCCACTTTGTAAAAATCTTTTTCTTTGTAATGAAGTGTTTGTGACTAGATCTTCACCTTTTCAGGGAACGTCTTCACTGAGATTGAGAAGTCGTTTTTGTCAGGGCTGGGCTGGCTGATCACCTTCTGCTCTGACACAGGAGGTAAACATCAGTCTGCCACAAACTCTTCACAGCTCCCAGTGGAAAGTTTAGCTTCTGTGCTCACCTGGTGTCATGAGACACACGTTTACCATATAGGTGTTGTTTTGGGTTAAAAATACACTACCTAAACCTATTTGTTAAAAAAAAAGAAGATTTTTTTTAATGTCATTTTAATGTTTTTTTGTGTTCCTCATGTGTTTGTCTCTAAGATTGTCTGGAGCCAAGAACAAGGCAGAAGCTGGCAGGAATGCTGGTGAGAATTCTTCCCATCCAGTTTAGTTGAAAGAACCCATTTCCTAATTGATCCAGATGATTCCAGTGCAGCCAAACTATTAGAACTATAATGATGGCCTATGTTAACAACCAACAGATTACATGAAAGCATTTTGGGAGGCCACTGGGCATCTATAAGGAGAAACTCGCTCTAAATGGATGAATAGAGACAAGCCTACAGCAGAACCAGACTCAGTAGAGCAGCCAGTTGCTGAAAGGAACCAGTTGAGGTCAAAAAGAAAGAACTGGAATAAAACACCAAGGCCTTAGAACAACACTTGCCTCATTTTTCTTCTGCTAGTTTACAACATTATGTCAAAGACGGTCTTGATGCGCAGAGAAGCATGTGTCCTCAATCTGTGTATTATCTCTAGATAAGTGGCAGAGAGTCTGAAAACATCAGGATTCTTTAGACAGTGGTTAAGAAATTGATCTTATCTGATTAATTTGATCTATGTGTGTCTGCATGAAGGAAGGTCTGGTGAAGGTGGGATGGATAGACTGCACCGTACAGCCACAGCTCTGTGACAGTTTCCAGGTAACTGTCAAAAACTCGTTTCCTTTCAGGAATATTTGATTGTTTAGAGCTCTGTTTATGCTCTGCTAAAAGGTCAAATAAACCACATCATCATCTGCAAACTGCTTCTTTGCTTTGACATCAGATTTCTCTCATTTGTCCCATTAATTGTTCTGCTTGTTGATAAGTTTCATAGTGTTTTGGTGCATTGTGCAAAGCTGGTATTTAACATTAATCCTCCTGCTTGAGGTGGTGAGTGGAGCGACAGCCTTTTTCCCCCCTGGAAGCTCTCTGGATAAAGAAGGCAGTGTACTGGTAAGACCTGAACCAGTGAAGTACTGCAGAAGTGTATTTTCTATCGCTGCAGCTCTGCCTCTGTTTATGTGCTTCAGTGGATCAAGACTCTCGACAGTAAAGAGATCTACAACCAGGTCCTAAACCATCTACCAGATCTGAAGCTGCTGACTGCAGAGAGTTTTGAGGTACTCAAAAAAACCAAATCTCTCAGATTACCACTGCTTTAGCACACGTGTCTAGGTTAGCTTTAAATACATGTTTAAATATGTTAATGTGCAGGAGAAACTGGCCCATCACCGCTGGCTAATCAGCTTCACATTTAGAGACAGAAGTTCCACCACAAATGAGTACAAGAAGCTCCAAGCGTTTCTGCGAAATGACCACATACAGGTACCTTCAGTCCGTCTGTCCCACTCCACGTTTTTGGCTGCTTTCCTGCTAACAGACTGTTTTTCTGTGACCAGATCGGCAGAGTGGACTGTGTCGCTGACTCAGAGTTGTGTCATTCTCTCTACATCCACAAACCCTGTGTGGCTGTTTTCAAAGGTCTGGGGATCCACGACTTTGAGATCCACCATGGTCAGTACTGGATCTTCTCTGTCTTGCATCTGTCTAAGCTTCACCTGCCGGATCTTTTTATTCCTGCAGAATTAAAGTTCCACTCCGATCATCTTTTGATCTATTTACAAAGCATTCCCAGTGGGACTTTCATTAAAGTTATGCCCTATATGGTCAAACTAAAAAAAACCTGTGTCGTTTTCTAGGATGTAGTTTCCGCAGAGCTGCAGTAGTACATTAAAAATTCACATCAAAGTTGGGGCCGGGAACATTAGCATGGACTAAGCCTACTCCCACTTCCTGTCTAGGGCTAGTTTATAGCCCCTCACACCCCGAACCTAACATTACCGGTGCCGCAAAAATGACGAGCAATATTGGAGCTATCTAGATTTGAACCAGATCCCAGCTCAGACGTGGAAAACAAAGACATTCATGGATCTGTTTTTCTGCAAGTGCATGCATCAGAATGGAGCGGAGCACGGAGCCCAGCATATTTTTTACGATAGTTCAACACTCATCTGTACCTTTGCCCTCTCTGCCTGTTTTTGTGACGTGTGTATTTTTGTGACATGGTGTCTTCTTGTAGGTAAAGATGTGTTGTACAACATCGCAGCCTTTGCAAAGGACAGCGTTCGTGCCCATGTGACGACCCTGAGGCCGGACAACTTCCCCTCTGACAGGAAGGAACCCTGGCTGGTGGATTTCTTTGCTCCGGTTTGTACTTTGTTGGTTCAGCATGGAAATCATTTTATTCTCCTTGCAAAACTGTGCCTTAAATGATTGATTGCATTTTATAAAATGTTCTTATCATGCGAAGACATCCAGTATTTTTAATACAACTATATATTTTTTTTTAATCTAAAGAAAAAATGTCTAAATACAAAAAGGTCTTTAGTTGAGAAAAAATAACTTAACTAGTGTTGGCATGACCAGATCTGATGATCAAACATTAGTTCTGTGGTTGTTCATTTGAAGATCAACGTGGGACCCATCTTTGCGCTTTCAAGTGGCTAAATTCTGTTCATTCATTCTTTTGGATGGTTTTGGTTTAACTGTTTACATTCCCTGTTTGCTTCCACATAAGGTGATAGAGAGCAGCAGAGGGAGCAAAGGCACCATGAAACCTGCTTTTTAAAGGATACATAGGGACTATTTAGAATTTGAAAAAAAGTTTTCAACACCAGGCTATTTATATGTTTTGTTTTTGCTTTTAAATCTGAATCTTTAACATGGGAGTCAATGGAGAATTGCTCCTTTCTGACACCAGCCTTCAGTGGTCTTGGGAGGGACTGCAGGATTTGGTCCTTCCTGCTTTGTATCTGGTTTGAGAACACAAGTGGGAGTTTCACTTTGTAGTTCCACTCCGATCATCTTTTGATTTATTTTCAAAGTGTTTCCCTCGCAACCCCACGCAAACATTAGCGGTACAACAAAAAAGGTGTGCAATATCAGAGCTATCCAGCCGTACAGTTTGGATCCAGATTCCAGCTCAGAGGAAGAAAACAAAGACGTCCATGGATCTATTTGTCTAAAAGTGGATGCATCAGAATGGAGCAGAGCAGGGAGCTCCATCAGTCGTATTTTCTACGTAACAAATACAATATTTTTCAAACAGTATTTTGTCTTCTGCTCCTGATTTACAACAATTTGAATAAAGAATCATTCCAAAAAGCAATTTTATGTTTACATTTCTTTATATATGTCTTATATCATCAGAAAAATGCCACAAGAACATGTTAAAAACACCAAAACACAATGTGAGTAGGTCATTAAGTTGTTTGTGTGTGATTGTGTGTTCTCAAAAATCCTCCCCCCTCTGTGCAGTGGTGTCCCCCATGCCGGGCCCTGCTACCCGAGCTGAGAAAAGCCTCAATCCAGCTGGCCGGACAGATAAAGTTTGGTACTCTGGACTGCACCATCCACCACAACCTCTGCTCCACGGTAATGTCAAGGACCTCCTCCATGGTCCGCTCCTATGGAAGCGATTCTGTAGCATAATTAAAAATAAAAGTCAAAACCAGAAACGCTTTTTAATTTTCAAAATGAAGCTGCATCAAATGACTCAACATTAAAATGAAAAATCAATCCTTCAAAATGCTTTTTCATTTTCTTCCTCAACAAAGCATATTCCGTTACGCAATTAAAATGATATTGAAAATGGTATTTAACATTTCATTTTCAAAAAGTTCCCTGGTAAGTGTGTAGCAAAATTCATGTAGAAATGTCTAATTTGACAATTAAAATGGAATAATAGAAATACCTTTTCATTGTTTAAAATTTTACAGCATCAAATGACTCAAAATTAAAATGAAAAATCAATACTTCAAAATGCTTTTTCACTTCTACTTAAAAACGGCTTATTCTGTGTCATAATAAAAACGAAAATGCAAAGAGGGGATTTTATTTTCATTTTCACATCCACCCTGCGAAAACTGTTGCATAATTCAATTCAAATTAGCATTTCCAGAGGGGAGGCGGGGCGGCTGCCGGTCCGAAGACAAAGCTTGTCCGGTGGGGGGAGTTTCGACGAACCACGGTGCGTCCAAAGAAGGACCGCAGATAGCGGAAATGCTGCTACGTAGTCCTGAGAAGCTTTGTACAGTCATCAGAAGGTCATAAACATCACAATGCCCTCTTCTCTGCCGCTAACAGAGAGCTGCACTTCTCTTAGATATGTCTGTGTCTCTTAGCAGCCAGACACACGGAGATAGCACTGACGTCATCGCCCCGCCTCCCCTCTGGAAATGCTAAATCGAATTGAATTATGCGACAATACTCGCAGGAAGGATGTTAAAATGAAAATGCAATCCCCTCTTTGCATTTTAGTTTTAATTATGACACAGAATAAGCGTTTTTAAGTAGAAATGAAAAAGCATTGTAAAGGACTGCCATTTCATTTTAATTTTGAGTCATTTGATGCAGTTACATTTTGAAAATTAAAAAGCATTTCTGTGAATCCATTTTAATGATCAAATTAGATATTTCTACATGAATTTGGCTACACATATACCAGAGAACTTTTAAAAATGAAATGTCAAATATAATTTTTTTTATCATTTTAATTAAGTGACAGGATAAGCGGTGTTGAAAAAGAAAATGAAAAAGCATTTTGGCGGATTGCTTTTTCATTTTAACTTGCAGCTTCAAATCCAGCTTCATTTTGAAAATGAAAAAGCATTTCTGGTTTTGACTTTTATTTTTAATTATGCTACACAATCGCTTCCATACGCTCCAGCCTGCATAAAGAACACAACATGATTGTATCTTTTGGTATCTCAGTACAACATCCAGGCTTACCCCACCACAGTCATCTTTAATGGCTCCTCTGTTCACGAGTATGAAGGCCATCATTCTGCTGACGGCATCCTGGAGTTCATACAGGTGCTGCCTCCACTTCTTCCTCATTATGTCCTCCTCTTGACGTGGACTGGTGTTCAGTGAGAGCTTCTGCCTGTTTCTGCAGGACCTGGTCAGCCCATCTGTTCTGGCACTCGATCCTTCCAGCTTCAAAGAGAGGGTGAAAGGTAAAATTCTGCTTTGAGGTCTCCTCTGACAGCAAACCAGCAGCTAGAACTGTTGGTTTCATCCATAGTGTGTTCTAGTCCGGATTTAGAAAACTGCTAATATAAACCAGAATTTAAACGCCTGTTTTTGTAAGCAGCTGTCTGAAGAACCTCAAATTGTCTGGAAACTTTATGTAAAATCCCTGAGGGGCATTTTGGGGCCCCAACCACCTTCCTATCTTGATTTCAAAACAAAAATTGTTGGTCAGTCTATCTCCTACCATAATAAAAGATAGCTGTGGTGCTGATTAGCAGACGGAACAAGACCAAAATGAAGAAACCTCTGCAGCAGTAGCAGCAGAGAATTAGTCTTTAAGAAATCAAAGTAAACCGTTGTTGATCACAGAACTTTAGTATTTGAAAAAAAGGGGGGGGGTAATGTTAAATATGGAGCTGCTAGGTCAGTAAAACTCATTTGTGCCCACAGAACAAAACTACTATGAGTAGCATGCGCATTTAGAGATGTCTTCTCAGTGCCCCAACCGCCAATTTTGACTGCACCTTAGACATTTAGGGCCTCTTGGTGGGAGGGTGTTTGGACATCACTGTGAGAAATCAGCCAATATCCTCTCAGTGCCCTACATGCACCCTTTGCTACACACACACCTTATGCCTCAACCATATTAACTGGAACACAAATCCTAATTCTGATGTTACCCCCCATGGACTACAGCAAAAAATTAAATAGTGGATCCTCTCCCGGCATAATCCTAATAAAGACTTTGAGGGGTGCATCACACGCCTCACAGTTTTCGCAGCTGTGCTGTGTCCTGCACGTCTGTTTCTCATCCAGTAATAATTAAATAAAGCACATTTCTATGTCTTCTGCTGCAGCTATATATCTGCGTTATCTTTTCATCAATACAGAGTTCCCTCGTTTATTGCAGGAGTTGCGTTCTAAAAATAACCGTGATCGGTGACATCCACAGTCTGATTCCAGACGTTTATGGCAGTAAAACTCCTCACTGCCTAAATACACTTTTCTCAGACAGACATGAAAATTTTCACACTTTTCTCTCTTGTTTAAATTCTCAAACCTTCATAGAAATTAGGTCCAGGATCTTAAAATGAAAACAAAGATCTGATCGATCACAGATTTCTGATCTGAACAGGAAACACAGCACAGACGGAGGAGATTGATTGACAAGGTCTCCAGCCAATCAGGACACAGAACAGGGTGCGCTGTTTAAAAGAAACAGCATAATCGCTTTAAAAGAATGACCTTAACCAGGAAAGATGAACTGTGACATAGAAAGGGAAGTTCGTCTTCTCTTCTGTTTGACGGAGATTTTGAGAGGGTTTCATTTTGAAGCACAGACTGCAGAAGGGGGGAAGAAAATGTCACGTCTTCATTGTGTGGCCAGATTTAAAAAACAAAACAAAACATGGGTCTGATATTGTTCAGTGGGCCGGACCAAACAAGGAGGCGGGCCGGATCCAGCCCGCGGGCCGTAGTTTGCCCACCCCTGGACTACAAGGTGGTGGTGGGCTCGTTTGGGGCTGGGGGGCTCTCTGGGAGTGGTGTCCCATGCTGGGCATAGGGCTATCCTCCTGGCTGGGCTGAGGCCTGCTCTCTATGTGCCTTGCCTCTCTGCTCTTTGGCGTTGGGAACCGTGGGGCGGTCCTGCTAGCCCTGTTCTGGATATCTGACTGGATTGCCAGGCGGGCGGATTCCCTTTATCTGCTATACTATGTCAGTGGGAGGGTGGGGGTGGGGTGGCTGGCTACTGCTACCACTTTGGCGGGGGTCTTGGTGTGGGGACGGCCGGGCACTCTCTCTCTTTTGGCATTCCATCATCCACCTCAGCAGAACATTGACACCCACCTGAGCAGAGCTGTCAGCTCAGTTTACACAAATAGTATGTGTGAAATGCTTTACATGTGCTGGTTTGTATGTAAATGTGCGTAAAAGCACAAAACAGCATTTTGCATAAGCATAAAACAGTAAATATTGTTTGTGCTCAAAAACTTATTTTCCACTTGAAACAGAAAAGTCCTTGAAACCCCAAAAATATGGGCATGTGCATGATCAAAATTACTTTGTTTGCCCGTATTTTTGAGTTTTGAGCATTCACTGCTCAAACAGTGAGTGCTACACTTGGAATAATGGCACAACATCTGACTCTTTCTTGATGCATGCCAAGTTCCTCAGTCATGTCTCAGAAATGCATCCGCTACTTTCTTGAAGCGGCTGCGCCGACGGCGGACTTGAAACTTGCAAGCTAAAAGAGTTAACAAAAACCAAACCTGTTTGAAAAGTTTAAAAGCTATAAAGAGTCCAAACAGACATAACCAGGAGTTATTTATTGCAACAGTTGTTCTCACAGACCATAATAATGATGCATAAAAAAATAAATAAATAATGATGCATAATAATTATCAGTCGGCTGTCTGATATTATGAAGATGCTGCTTATAAAGTTGTTCAAATGGTAAATTCATGTCTATTATTATCTTTAAAAAATACCAGTTTTATTGACCTATTTTCTTTTTTTCTTTTTATTCATTGCACCTTAAAAGTCGGACGAAGTTGGCAGCTGATTTTATAGATCACATTTGAATGGTTCCTACAAAGAGATCTAGTGAACAAATAAAGTAAATAAGTGAGACAAAGATATTTTACAGAAACTTGACCCTCAAAAGAAAATGTTTGACATTTAACTGGTCCGTTGCCTGAAAAAGTTTGGCCTTAAAATATTTCATTTAATATTTGAAATTTTGAATTTAATTGATTAACTTTTCATTGAAATGCTGGATTTTGCAGTTTTGGGGAAGACCAACAAATTCAATTTGGATTCTGATGATTGACACGGGGATGCAGCTCTCTAGTGAGCCGACAGGAGGAGATGTGGGCCCGAGCTTTTTCGGCTTTGAGGCGCCTACGTTTGTTTCTTTGCCACTATGTATACCCGTTTAAATGAAGTCAGGTTCACACGTCTCTGGTGATTTGAGGGACATCCTTTTGATTGAAAACATCTACACATTTATGCCTGGCTTTTATTTATTTATTTATTTATTTATTTTTTGCTCACGGAAAACTTAAATGGTGGAAATCTGCTGCTCACAAACATGTCACAGCATGTCAAAAATGGACTGAAAGTCCTCCACTGTGTTGTTTCTAAAAAGGCCAACCAAACCCATCAGAAGGTTTATCTCACAAATGCACAAACTACTCTGTATCCTCCAGCGGCTGCGTGCTGAGCTGATTGATTACATTTGCAGGTGACAGTGTTGCCATGGAAACAAAAGTTTTATACTACATTTTACTCTCACAAACTCCAGAGCTTTAGCATTAGTGCCCTGCAGGTTTCCGGTGTATCTGCTCTACCTGTGACTTATGGCTTGGATTAGGTGTGTTTGCCGATGAAAAAGTCTAAGCCTGGATAGATTTGATTTAAAAAAAATCCAGACACTGGCTCCCCAAAACCTGCAGTCAGACACCCCAGTTTCTCCACAGAAACAGAAATGAGGTCTTTATTTGTCTGTTGCAGGTCGAGACGAGGGGCAGACCTGGGCGGTGGATTTCTACGCCCCCTGGTGCGGTCCCTGTCAAGCCTTGATGCCGGAGTGGAGGCGCATGGCTCGGGTAAAGCACACGGCCTCTGTACCGACGGAGCACAGAGCAGAAACCAGCACACAAGTCCACAGCAGACAAAGTCTCTGGTGTCTTTGTTGTACAGCTGGTTGCCGGTCAGATCCTGGTTGGTTCAGTCGACTGCCAGCGCTTTCAGACCTTCTGCCAGAGCCAGGGTGTGAGGGGGTACCCGGAAATCCGCCTGTACCCCGGCAACACTCTGCAGCCAAACCGCTACATGTGAGTCGCACTGACTCGTCCTGAATGTCTGGCGTGCATACACAACAAATACACAAACTGCAGAGGTTTTCACAGCACAGTCAGCTAGAAGAAGCTGGACACAGCAATTCTTTGTCCATTCTTGAGTTTACAGGAAACTTGGATTGACGACAAATTTCGAATTTCTGTCCTAAAATAGAAAAATACTTTCCTGAACAAATGGAGTATTCTTATATAGCACGTTACTACCTTGTCAGGCCCAAAGGGTTTTACATGCACACAGACATTTGCACACTGATGACCACTGGGGTCAACCTGTAACCAACAGGGGGTTTGGTGTCTAGGTGGACCTTTCTTAGCCCTTGTGCTATCCTAGGCACTTTAAGGTTGTGGCCTCTGGACCCCACAAGACAATGATTCCATGGACACCTCTGTCACGGTACACGTCAGATAGCACAAGGGTTAAATAATAAATGATACTTTATTTATTCTTCTCCGCATTTGGGTGATGGTAATTGCTCGCTATTGATATGATATATCGATATATACCCAGCCGCTATAAATGCAGCTAGTAATTCTTAGAATCAAAACTAACTGAAAGTAGCTTTTTGCCCGCAAAACCATTCAAGAAATGACTTCCCTGACTGGATGTAATGAATCATATAAGTAAAGATTGATTTGGTTTTGGGGTTGAGTCTTCAGGACTCTGAAGGCCAAACACATTCAGGGTTCATTCTACTGTTTGTCTGCAGGTCCTACAATGGCTGGCATAGAGACGCACACTCGCTCAGAGCCTGGGCTCTCAGGTGAGACTCATCTTCTCCTCATGTTCTGCTGGTTTTATGTCATTTTAGTCTGCATTTCTACCTTCTTTTGTTCTGTCCTTGCTAAAAACTTCACATCTTCAACCTTTCTGTCCTGCTTAAGCTCATCTTCTTTTCTACTGTCTTCGTTTCATCCCCACTTCCTTCCACTCTCCTCTATTTCCAACCTACTGCAATGAAAATGCTGGTTTTGGTGTTTTAACATGTTCTTGGTTTTTGTTTTGATAAAGAACATGTATAAAGAAAATTAACCTTAAAGTTGGATTTCTGAGTATTTCTTTATTCAAATTATTGTGAATCAGGAGCAGCTAAAAAAATGCAATTAGGAAAAGATTGTATTTGTGACGTAGAGAAAACGCTGGGCGGGGCTCAAACTCTCTGCTCCTCGCTGTCCTGATGCATTCACTTGCAGACAAATAGATCCACGCACGTCTTTGTTTTCCTCTTTCGAGCTGGTATCTGGATAAAAACTGGATTGCTCAAATATTGCTCCCCGTTTTTGTCCCACCTCACCTATTTACTTTTCTTACTTCTATTCATTTTTCTCTCTTCTTTCTTTCTTTTGGCTCCCATCTCTTCATTCATTCTTCTTTGCCCTGACTTTATTTTTATTTCTTCCATTTACGTTTGCTCTTTTCATCCATCTCTTTTATTCCCTCAGCTTCACTTTTTTCCATTTTATTTTCTCTAAAAAAGAGAAACTTCCAGTTTTTCATGAGAAATGTTACATCAGGAGAGAAAAACCACACCAGCTTAGCCTCCTTTTGGTTGTTATGACTGAATTCAGATGAGTCTGATAAGGACAGATTGTTCTACTTCTATTTTGATAATGTTAAATATTAGGGACCAACAAATGACATTGAAGGAATCTCTGTACTGATCATGAAAAGGGCGACGGTAGAGAGAAAAGTCTGTCAAAATGGAGAATTAAGTGAGTAAAATCTCCAGCAGGACGTCAGTCTTTCGTGTTCGGTTTGGGTTTCCTTCTTTTTGTTTTGAAAGGATTTAAAAAACTAGTTTTCTGGTGAAAGTTTTTGTTCAAATGTTTGGAGGTTTTTTTTTTTTTTGTCTTCAGTTCTTTACCCAGAGCCTCAGTGGATCTGAATCCAGAAACCTTTAGATCGAAGGTTCTGTCCGGCCAGCACCACTGGGTTCTGGATTTCTACGCCCCCTGGTGTGGACCCTGCCAGCACTTTGCCCCAGAGTTTGAGGTTCTGGCCCGGGTGAGAGACTTCTCTCTTTCTGGTCTGCAGCAGCCGTTCGGATGGCTGCATGACGCATTTACTGACTGGTTTTCAGAGCCGACGGTCCTCTGTGTGTGAGTGTGTGTGTGCGTGTGCGTGTGGGGAGGGCTTTTAAAGGGATGTGCTTCTTTTGATTGACAGATGCTTAAAGGGGAGGTCCGGGCAGGAAAGGTGGACTGTCAGGCTCATTATCAGACCTGCCAATCAGCTGGAATCACAGCTTACCCAACTGTTAAATTCTACCCTTACCTGGGATCACAGAAGGTGAGGACACACACACACACACACACACACACACACACACACACACACACACACACACACACACACACACACACACACACACACACACACACACACACACACACACACACACACACACACACACACTCACACACACACAGGCAAACCAACATGAAGTGTTAGTCACATATACCCGTAAAGGGGTTGACTCATACAGTTGCCGTGGCACTGCAGGTTTTTTTCCCTGCAGGCCCCGAAACTGGTTTGGCCATTTAGTAGTCCTGAGGCATTAGAAAAAAGGCCACGAGCCTGAGTGGTCTGTAGTGGGTTTCCTATGACATTCCATTTCTGCTGGTAATCTTAAGCGTGATTGTCCTCTTCCTGATTGGCTGTTACATGTGTTCAGAGGCAGCATCAGCCCAGTGGAGAGCCCATCAACAGCCGGGACGCTAATACCATTTCTGACATCATCAGACAGCGACTAAAACAGCTGGCCCCACGCTTGCACAGCACACCAAAGGTAAACTGTCTTGTCAAAATAAAAGCCTTTGCTTTAAGGGCTGGAATGCAACGTTTTGTTTTGGTGGTTCACAGGATGAGCTCTGACAGAGGTGGCGTGGTGAGGCTGAACTGCAGCCTGATTGGTCGGAGAGGAGTGCCTGTGATCAGTCAGCGCTCTCATGTGCACAGACAGACTGTCAGCCGCTGTGCTCTTCATCGTGATGAACACTCCTGCCTTCATTTCTTTGGTTTCTTCTGGTCTCCATTGTTTGTATTTACTCCATGAAGTAAAGCTGTGGGACGCTGAGGGTTACTGTAGGTTACTGATGCAGACAGATGTAAATCCATCACACTGTGCTTTATTTTTATCATTGGAACAGGATAGAAACGCTGTTTCTGTTGAAAACAGATGTTTCACTTTAACTGCTTCTACTGCATTTTTCATGTCACTAAGAAAACTACAAGATTTTTTCCAAAGAAAGTTACTGGCAACTATTATTTTCATTTCAACTGAGTTTATATTTGGCATTCTAAGCTAACACACCAGACTTTCTAAACATCCATGTTCATTTTGGGGTTTGTATTTTTAGTATTTATTCTAAAATGCTTTTGGTTTTCACGTTTAATAAATGACAACATTTCTGGGGGCCTTTTTGGTTTTAGTGTTCATTTGTAATAAGTCAACCATTAAAAACATGCGCAATGGTTGAAACTGTTAAAAAAGGGGACAGTTTTTATAGGGAGATGTCTGTGGAATATTAGGTTTTATGATGGTTTTTTTTTGTATACCGTTGCTACCTTTTTTTCCCCATCTCTGAAATTTCGACAAACATCTTGTGTATCAGTTGGTTGTCTGTAAAAAAGAAAATTGTCCATAAGGACGTTCAAATTTTGAGCCCTTACTCTTTTCAAAGATTGGCCAGCAGCACTGTTTACTCAGTGGGTGCAGAGGAAGACCGTAACCACAACAGACTTCTATTACAACTAATTTGTAAACACAAAATGCTATTAAAATTCTATTTTGTGGTCACAAAAGTGCCAATTTGAGTCCACAATTGCTAATTTGTGGCTACAAAATATTGAATTGTGAGCCCAAAATGTTTTATTCAAAACACAAAATACTAATTGGTTCCCACAAATGCTAATAAAATGCTAATTTGTGGCCATACAGTACTAAATTGTGACCACCAAATCTAAATTCAGCAAAATAATAATGTGTGGCCACAAATTAGTATTTTGTGTGCACGAAATACGATTTTCGTTTTTCAAAAGCTTTTACCGCCCTAAAGACAAAAGAGACAAAACAGAGATGTCAATTGTTGGTCCTGAAGCTGGGAGGAAGAGGGTCTCATTTGACATCAGTCAGCTCTTAGCTTCAATGTGTGAAGTAAAGTCAGTTCAATTCAGTTTTATTTAAAGCAATGAGTCTATCTGATGAACCTACTTGATGCAATTTAAAACCATTGGAACATACTTTAGTTTAGAAACTGCCAGATTGATTTTGATAAAAATTGAAGATCATATCAAAGACGTTTCAGCTACAGTTGCATTTGCAAAATAATAATTCACAGCAAATTTGGAGGCAGAAAATATAAAGTCGGACCTAAAAGTTGAAGGCCAATTCCACGTGAGATTCCAACAGACTCAGGAGAATCTGTCTGTCTAACAGAGCAGCTGTTAAACAAGTGGGGGTCAGATAATAAGAACCTGTTTGCCTGTAATAGTTGTTCCCACCTGTATGATGACCAGTTTCTTCTGAATATTTGCAAATCTAAAAAACTGCTTGAAGACATTAGTATAAAACATTCTCTGAACTGCTTTGATAAAATAAATCAGGATATTACAATTGAGGAGGTTCTAAAGGTCATTGAGAAAACTAAACCTTATAAAGCTGCTGGTGTGGATGAACTATCAAACCAGGTTCCTAAGTGTCCTTAAATGTTAAATATTTTACTTTTTTTTTTTAGATTTTGTTTTAAAAAGGACTTTATGCCATCTATTTGGTATAAATCGATTATCAAGCAGATTCCAAAATCATCTCAAACAGACCCAAGAGTCCCTATGAATTATAGAGGCATTGGTCTTCTGAGTACCGCGTATAAGGTGTTCTCTTTAGCGTTCTAAATAAACGGTTATCTGAATATCTAGAAATAAACCAAGTCCTTATAGAGAAGCAGAATGGTTGGATTCAGGAAATATTGAGCATGTATTGACCATATCTATGTTTTGTCCTCGGCAGTGGGAGCTACATTGCAAGAAAGTAAAAATATTTTATTTGTTTTGTGGATTTTAATAAAGAATTTGACTGGATAAACGGCGATCTTGTTTTGATACCTGACAAGGAAATAAAATAACAAGGAATGTTAAATACAATGAATGACTGGTGTAACAAATGGAGACTCACTATCAATGGTGATAAATTCGCACACTGATGGCGGCTCCGCTGACGACCACTGGCGCCAACCTGTAACCACGAGGAGCAACATGGGGTTCGGTATCTAGGTCCAATCCTAGGCACTTTGATGTTGGGAGTGGGGTCATCTGGACCCCACAAGACAATGATTTTTCAATGATTTGTGAGCTTAATCCACCTTTGTCATGGTACACGTCAGATAGATAGCACAAGGGGTAAATAACAATTGATACTTTATTCATCCACAATGGGGAAATTCTTCTTGACCCATCCCCTGGGGGAGCAGTTGCCAAATTGCACAGGAGGCAGTAGCGTTAAATATATGATGTTAACTGATTTGGTAATTGCCCCAGTACCATTGTTCATTCCCCTCTGGGAGTCGAACCCTGGATTCCTGCATGGTAGCTTCTCGCTTTACCATCCGAGCTTCCCAGCTGCTACAAATGTGATCAATAATTCCTACAAACAAAACTAACTGAAAGTAGCTTTTTGCCTGCAAAACCATTCAAGAAATGACTTCCCTGACTGGATTTAATGAATCATATAAATAAGTGACAAGGAATGTTAAATACAATGAATGACTGGTGTAACAAATGGAGACTCACTATCAATGGTGATAAAAAACATATAGTTCACTTTGGAAAAACAGGGAATTGTACGATGCCATGGCGGAATCTGTGTTATTTTGTGCTGCAGGAGTCTGGGGTTATGAAGACACTCCTGAGTGTGATAAGGTTCAAAACAGAGCAATGAGATACTTCCTGGGTGTACACAGGTTCACTACTAAAGCTGCTACAGAGGGGGACATGGGGGGGGGGAACCTTGTGTGATCAAACAAAGAGCAGAAGTTCTAAGATTTTGGAACCGGCTGGTGACTTTACCTGAAGAAAGACTTGTACGTAACATTTTTTAATGGGATAGAGCTCATATTTATCCCTGGTCTAAAGACGTCTTTAATATTTTGTCCTCCGTAAACTTACATTCATTATTTTTTGATAGTTAAAAGTGTAGGATAGTTAATGTTAATGAAAATTTAGTTATTTATTATATTAATGACTGGAAAGTGAAACTGCTTCAAAAACCAAAATTATGAACTTATTTGCAAATTAAGGACAAGTTCTCTACTGAGCCATCTGTTAGGTGCTCAACAGCACATGAGCAGCGAGAGGGCTCCCCCTACAGGTGAAAGTGGGGCATTTTGAAGACAGTGAGGTCTGTGAGCTAAATGTGGTGGAGGATGAATTTCCTTTTTTATTGTCCTTTGTATGAAAAACAGACTTTTTTTTGTATGCGGTAATAGAAAAGAAATGTCCTGATTTGTTTTGGTCATCTGAAAAGAAAATTTGACGTTAGTTTTTAAAAATAACATTTTCTGTTTGGCAAAAGCCCGGACAATAAGAATGGACACTTTGTATTCTGTTAGACTTTGATTGGGTGGATTTTTCTATATTGTTTTGTAGTTTTGTGATGGGCATTTTCTGTATTCTGTCTTCCAGTGTCAGACGCGGACTGGGCACATCAGTGCATGACACCTAAATAAAATCAAACTCAAACTATTTATACAGCCCAATATTACAACACAGTTGTCCCAACGGGCTTCACTTATTGTACAAAACATAAACTCAAATCAAACTTTATTTATAAAAAAGCAATTCTCATACCTTGCACAAGTCGAATCCCTTTAATATTTACAACAACAAAAAAACAAACAAAAAAACACTCAATATTACAATAAAAACCCAACCCACCCTTCCCATTCCCCTCTGTTACCACATTTGACCCATGACCCTATACAGATCGAATACTTATAAAAGTAACTTCTAAAAGAAATGTAAGGCTTGGCTCTGCTGTGGGGAAACAGCATTTGGGAATCTCTTCATACCAGGAAACAGCTCTGCCATAGGAACATCTCCACAGCGCCCACCCAGACCGGGACAGAAACGGGGTCCACTTCACAGCCGTGAGGCTGCAATGTTAAAGTCCAGCCGCCCCAGCAAGGGCGACATCCGCGGCAACAACCACCGACCAAGCCGGCAAGCCCTGGAGGAAAAGATCCCCACAAGAAACACTGGGGCTAAAATCATAATAATACACAAAAATTAAAGACATAAGATGTATATAAAAACGTAAAATTGAGAATAAGATTAAGTGCATACAATAAAAAAATAAATACATTAAACTGATGGAATAAATAAGCAGATAAGAACAACCAAAAGTGAAACTCAGTCATAAAATAAAACAGGTGATTGCGCGGGTGTCCCTGCCCTTAGACGGAGGTGGAGGTCTTACCTTTGAAGCCCCCACAAAGCATGTTACAAAGACTGCATTTTTCATCTTAGAAATATTGCCCAAGTCCCTTTCTCTCCAGAAACAGTGCTGAAATATTAATACACAGTTTTCATAACTTTATTGTAATTTCCTTTTTTCTGGTGTTGGCTGACGCTTGTTCAAAACTCGGCTGTGCGCCTTTTAACCAGGACCAGAAAGAAGGAGCACAATAATACAATTTTGAAATCTTTGCACTGACTCCACGTCAGCTTTAGGATTGATTTTAAGGCTCTTTGATTTGTAAAAGTCTCAATGGAATTTATAATCAGAATTACTTTTAGTTAGGACCCTCCCGGAGCCCTCAGGTCCTCATTGTTTTCAGGGTCAAAACAAAAACCAACGGCGAGGCCACGTCTCAGTACTGTGGACCTCTCCTGTGGGACAGTCTACCTGAGGATGTGAAGCCACGGACACACCTGGCATGTGACACCACGTCCGGCCATACAAAGGAACACATGGAGAAGATTGATCAGAATTTCCTCCAAGTTGGTTTTGGACTCCATCTGCTGATCATCTCACCAAAGCTGAGTTCCCGATTGGTTGCCATTAACATAGTAGTATTAGCAATATTAAACGGTATCTAAGTACATTATGTCGTCAGCATCGTCAAGTTTGCCGACGACACCACGGTGGTTGGACTCATCCCCAAGTGTCAGCCCTTGTATCTCTGAATTGAAGTCAGTGATTAAATGTAATACATCGTCTTGTTACACATCTTGACTCAATGATTTGTTATCTAAATCCATCATGCACAACAGACTACTTAAACTCCTGTGTCTGTAACCTTCTTTTACTGCAGCTACGTTCACACTGCAGGGCTTAATGCCCAATTCGGATTTTTGGAAAAAATCCGAATTGTTTGCTAGACCGTTCACATTTCCAAGTAAATCCGAACTTTTGTGATCTCCAGTGTGACCGTGACACGACCCAAACGAGACCCGCATGCGGAGAAGCCAGAAGAATACTCAACGGTGAACGACTTCACTTGTTGTTTGCTGAGCAAACGTTAACGTCAACAACAGTGTTGTCAAAAGCGGAGCTCTTTTTGTAATATTAAATTTATTTTCACGAAGGAGCAGCACAATTACAATCTTAATTCTTAACAATAACAATCTCAGTCCCCCGCGCTTCTGAGCACGGTCGGAAAGGGGAGAAAGAAAAAAAAGTTATCGCGGGAAAGGTTCAACACCACGCTCTGCCATTTATCTGGAATTTTTTTCAAAAACCGTCCAGTTGCGATAAGAACCCTGGAGTTTGGCCTGAAAAGAGCGATCAGCCCAAATATTAATCCAATCAGTGACCTCCCTTCCCTTCCACTGACTGGTCTCAGCAGCATCGTCCACCATGGTTGATGTTTACGTTTTCGTTCCCGCCTACTTCAACGCAAAATGATGACGTTTGTTGCGTGTCGATGACGTACAGTTCGGAATCAAGTCGCCTGGCCGGTCAGACGGCGGTCGCAATTGAAAAGAACGGCTACAATTCGGAATCAGGACGGCAAACCCACGGGGCCTGGGTCGCAATTGAAGAGATCGGATCTGTGTCATTCAGACTGTCATGAAAAGATCGGAATTGGGCCGCTTAGGGGCAAAAAATTCGGAATTGGGTCGTTTCAGCCTGCAGTGTGAACGTAGCTTTTATCTGCTAAAAGCAATATAACAAATGTTAAATTGACCAAAACGATATTTTAAAGTATGTTTTTGATATGTTTGAATCTTAGTGCTGGACTGGAATCTTACACATAAAACATATTCATCTGGCAGGTCTGTCTGTTCTAAGTATCCCCGTAGAAAATGAATAAGAAAGTCAAACGGAGCCATCCTACAATTTAAAGCCCTTTGTAAGCATAAACAAATGTACTGTAGGTATTTCATATTTTACAATACAATGTCTGCAGCCTGGTGTTGTACCACAAATGGATCAAAGCTGCTTGCTAAAGCTGCATTTCTTTATTTATTTCCAATTGCAGCTGTTTTCATTGAGATCAAACAGCCATTGAAAACCCACACTGATGAAAACTGTGTTTTTAACATGTTCTTGCAGCATTTGTTTCTGATGATGGAGGACAAATAAAAAAGAAAATTAAGCTTAAAACTGCATTTCTGAGTATTCTTTTATTCTCATGTCTGTGAATCAGGAGCAGACACAAAAATGCAGTTTGAAAAAGCTTGTAGGTGTGACGTAGGACCTACAACGGTACGCCACAAGTTCCTGCTCCATTCTGATGCATCCACTTGCAGACAAATAGATCCACGGACTCTGCTTTTCTCATCTGAGTTGGAATCTGGATCTAAACTGTACGGATGGACAGCTCTGTTATGGCTTGCCATTTTCTTTGCAGCTGTACTATTAGGATGGGGTGTGAGTGTTTATTTCAGAAAATACAGTTGTTATCAAGATTTTAAGGATGATGTGCGACTTGGATTGAGTAAATATCGGTTCCATTTTCAATGATTTAAAATAATAAAAACTTTGCCCAAAAAGTGTCCCATGGGGTTTTCCTGTCCTCAGGACTTTAGGAACTGTCCCCAAAGTTTTCTTCTTAGTTTAATATCAGTTTGTTATTGTTGCTTATTTGGGTTTACCAGAGCAGGGGGGTAAAAAGATTTCTCCTGTCTCGGCCAAATGCGGGTAATTTTGGCCTATGCAGCAAGCTAAGCACAAATGGCTTCAAAAATCTCAAAAGAAAACTTTCCTTTCTTGTGCCAGTCTTTAATTTGTAAAAAGAGTTTCTTCTCACAGGGCATCTCAGGGCTTTTACCATCAGAGCATGTGCGGTTTTTCCTGAATCAAGCTCCCTCACATTCAAGATGTGACCACCAGAGGGCAATGTGAAACACAAAACGTCCTATTTTCACAATAAAAGTAAGCCTTATTTCCTCAAACGATAAATAAAACAAACAAACTGATATTAAACCAATAAGAAACCTTTGGGGACAGCACAGGAACATTTCTGTGAAGACTCCCATTCATCCAGGATCGTTCTACAGCAGGAACATTTTGAAGAAGAGTAATCTGGATTTAGATTTTCCACTAAAATAAGTCCAGATGACCTTTCGAGAGGTTGATGCTGAGTATGAAAGGTGAAATTTGGTGCGAGGAAGCCTAACCTACAACACTTTGACATTTCCCACCGAGTCTCTTCTATGAATATGCTAGTAAAGAGTCAGAAAGGAAAAAGAAGTCCCTCCCTGCTTGTCTAGTGTGAACACCATAAGTTTAATGCACGTTGAGCACATTTAGCGCGTTCTTCATTTTCCCTTACAGCATTACCTTATTATAAAAAAAAAAAAAAAAAGTTTTAAAAAGTAAAACAAATGATTAATCACTTATTGAAAATTGTTAAATTGATTGACTTTTGATGATATTACTTCACTTGCTCCTAAAATTGATAAATTGATTCAAAAATCTTTCCTAATGTAGCATAACTTTGCACATGTTTTTAACTTTTGATACTTGATGAAATTTTGCTATGATAACTCCTGAAACAGTGTTGTGTCTATTTTACTGGTATAGTATTATGTTTTAAAGCATATGAATGACTTTTAAAAGTAACATAATTTGCATATATTTCAGATGCTGCATTTGCCATGTTGATTTCTAAAGTTATTTTTGACGTAGTACTTAAGTAATTTCATCTTTGGCACGTGCTTTATTGATACCTTATGATTCTTAATTCTGTCTGATAAAACCTAGGAACCGGATATTGATAAATCATGTAATAAAATGGTTATAGTATAACGGGGTGGGATTATATAAGTTCGCTTCCTTCCACTCCCTTTCAAGCAATTTTTATTAATTATGTCTAATTATCCTAAGTTTGATTAATTACTGTATGAATGTATAACTGATGATTATATTGCTTTTGTGTGTATTGCTCCTATTTGATTGCTTGAAATAAACCATTTCAAATCAAATAAAAAAAAATCAAAAGCACAAATCGCATTTAGTGCGAACACAGCTTATCACGTCCTCGGTCATTTGTGCAAATTTGTCAGGAAAATTCAAAGAAACAGACAACAGAGATGGATGGACTTTCTGTCTGCATGCTGTTGTACCAGTTTTTACATAACTAGAATTCCCTTTGAAATATCACAGTGGTACATTCATCTTGCAGTCAGTGAAAGTTTCACTGGAGTCAGAATCAATTTAAAATAATCTATGTTGAATCTAAAAAAAAAAATATAACATCAAAATGTTTGATTCACACTTTTATTCTGAAAGGTAAAAAATAGAAATGTGATTAAACATATTCAGGAATCAAAAGATCAGGAGCACAGAAGTCATATATAAAATCACTTCCAACTTATTATACTGACATAATCAATACATATAATATTTCAAATGCAAATGCAATTAACTTTTATCCCTGCAGGAACAGATGGTGGTTCAAGAGTTGATGTGTGTACCACGGGGAAACAAATGGTCAATGCTCAAGTAAGAGTCAACAGTACGACAATTTGAGGCGTTCAATTATTCTGTTCTAATTTTGAATATATATAACTATTATCTAATAGTTTTGGTTTTTCACCTATCACTATCTGAGAAGTGAATTGTTCTCTGGTTTATTTTTGTTTGATATGTTAGATGAAGACAGATTGAAACATTTATGTGTTGAAAAGGGCAATTTTTTTATTGACAGCTTGGGAACGCTGTAAGACCTTTAATTTATAATACTGGAAAACCTGTCTGTCTATTGTTTGTGTCTTTGTAAATGTTTCACGTGGTCTGGGCACCTTTGGTACTTGACACTAAAATAAATAAAAACTCATAATTAAATCAAAATCAATCTAGTATGTAAGGGATAAAGCCAGATGAGGTGCCTGTTATCAGAATTACTGGAGGACGCAGAGGCCTGATTGGGTCAGACGGTTGCTTCCAAGAATTCGTTTCTGATAATGCCCACCTTGATGAGCATTATCATGCTTATGCAATGGTCCCCTACAAACTCTTACAGCTTTTATCATTGTTTTTTCAGGGTTTAAATCGTTTTTTTACAAAAAGTGGACCATTTGATAGGCGTTGCATTGCATTGTCTTGGTACAGAACCTGCAATGATCTTGCTCTGCAGTGGTGAAGGAAAATGGGATGTATGCTGATGGTCTTGTGATCCAAGCATCATTTCAGAGGAAAAAGTTCACCTGCTTTTGTTTTTTGTCCAGATGAGGAAGCAAAGGTTTGTTTCAAAAAAAACAAAGTCCATAGTTTAAATAGTTCAGTTCCTCCTGTGTCACCTCCTCGTGATTCATCTCTTCTCTTCTACTGCATCCCAGTCTTCAGAATGATCAAATTCATCAAACAGGTTAAAGGAAAGTATGAAATCAGTGATGTATTTTCTATTGTATGCTTTTTGGATTTCTTAAAAAAATGTTTTTTTGATCAATTAAAGCCTTCTGTACAAGATGTAAATTTACTTTATACTTAATTATTTGAGAATAAAAATAATACCCCTTGGTTGTGTAAACGTTTTTGGAAGTCGATTATAATAAATATGTTCATAAAGCCTTTTACTGTGCGACCATGTCACTGATTTGAATGTAAATACCTCAAATGATGCTTTTCACAGCAATTATAAATTGGATTGAAATGTTTAATATAATTATATACAGATAATATAGATGTTTGATTGCAGCAAAATGTGATGTTTGAATATTAAAATTTTTAATTTATCAGGAAACAATTTCATGTTGGTAGTTTATTCATTTTTTTCTCTTTCAAAAATATAAGTTTACATTTTAATGTTTTCTCTCAGCTTTCATGGTGTCATGTTAACGATAAGGGTCATTTTGTGTTTGCAGTCATATTTTGCTAAACATACCGTTTTAAAGATTGGAATTCCAAACACTGTAACTTGCTGTGTTTGTACGTATTGATTTTGTTTAAAGTGTGCATGTTTACTGTTGCAGTATCGTCATACTGAAGATTAAGTTACAGAGAGTGATAAAAGGCCATAGTTTAAGTGACAAAACGGACAGTATTTTCAACATTTCCAAGGTTAGATATTTTGATAAATACCTTCATACTTCTTTTTATGCTTAATTCTTGTGCGTTTACTTTCATTTTTTTGTATAAAGCTGTATTTTACTCTGCTGCCGTTGCATTAACACATTGACAGAAGCGATTCCTCTGTTGACCAACACATTTTCTCAAAACGAGCTTACGTAATCGTGATGCAATCTGATGAACCAATCGGAGGCTGGTGGGAGGGACTTAGAAGCACATTTTTAGTGTCAATGCGCGCCCCTGTGCGCGTGTTCGTTGGTTATTTGTCACGTGACCGTAGAGGGGAGCCGGTGATTGGCCAGGAGGGGCAGAAGGCGTGCCAACGGTGGCGGCGTGCTTTTGCCAGTGTGACACAATTACAACAACTTTTAGCCACTGGTTGGGGAAGTTTGCTTTATTCACAAATAACACTTTGTCCTACAACCCAACATTATACCAACTTCACGCAAACATGGAACTGGAATACATACGGTCGTTTGATGTATAACAGGGAGTGTGGGAGAGAACTTGAAAGGATCATTTCCTTGAGGATTTGGCAAGAATTACGTTACGCCCCGTTTTAATCCTGGATAGGTGTGCAGCGGTGTCCGTGTTCCTGCTTTCTGTTGGAATCCATCAGCCCCGCTGGTCTTCCTGTTTCCACTCCATGAAATCGTGCGGAGTTTCGCTCCCCGCCGCTGCCTCTGCTGCTACCCGGAGTATCGGCGTTGCTGGTAATGACGACGAGAAAATGGCGTCGGCAAAAGCGACTGAAATCGAAAAGGACTTTCCGAAGCTAACAGCACAAGAGAAAGACCGCTTGGCCGGAATAGACAGGTTAGATATCTGCTTTGGTGTCTATAGTCTCTCTGGCCCGTTGGGGGGAATTAATATTTGTTTTGCACGCTCAAATACAGAAAAACCTAAAAAACAAAAACAAAAGCGATTGTGCACCCCCGCCTCCCCCAAGTAACACGGAACCGCCTGTGCGTTGTCTGTCCTCTACTTGCAGTACACTGTTTGGATTTCATGGGCTTCAAGAAGATGGCGCCAGAACGAAGGCCTTGTTGTTAAAGGTATGCCACTGAACAGGACCAAAGCCACGTCTGCCCGTTATCTCCTGTGATGAGCACATAGCCCGCCTGAAATGAGTGGTAGCGACCTCCCGACTAGCCTAGCCGCCGTCCCCCCCTCACCACCTCACCTCTGGCTGTGCAGCTGTGGGCTTCCAATTTGAGCCGCTATCCGTCATTAAAGTCAACACAAGGGAACTTGCAAGCACAAAACAAAACGAGCCGCTTTCTTCTGCCATTTCTATGGGAGTCCAGCACCCCTGGAATTGTCTGCACATAACTTTGTGAAATTGCACGCCTCTCTCAGCCCAGAGTGAGAGGTGTTACTGTTTCGAAGGGGTCATGCTAACCGCACATTGATGCGTTTAAGTGCTTTTCCCACCTTGTAAAGTTTACCTGTGGGTTTAGTGGCATAAAAGCGCATTGGGCTATTTTTCTAAAGCAACTTTACTATGCTGGTATAAAGTTAGACATTACATGAGAAATGCTTTGACTTTAACGTGTGTCCTGCAAACTTACGGCTTGCCGCATACAGACTCCGTGTTTTACTAAAGTACTGACGGCTAACCACACAAACTGACCGAATAAAGCAAAGCTTCCGTGAGAATCGGTCATCCGCAGAAACTAGAGTTGCTCGTGCGTCAGGTCGTCCGGCTAGCACGTAGCGGCTAAGTGTCCAGCGATGGATACCTCCCCTATTGCTAGCATCTAGACCGGACCCCCACCCCATTTAGGGGTCAGAATATATATAAGACGAAGGTTTAGCAGAGAGGAATATTTAAACAATAACCAAAAATGTGTGTGGTTTGGCCCAGTATGGTGGAGCCATATAAGTAGAGGTTCGTTAGCTAACTCGTAACAGGCTAGGTTAGCCTTTATAAACGAAAACGGAGTTCTCGTCAGTGTTTTTGAGAAACGTGGCCCGTACGAAGGACCTTACTGTCCTTGGTGTCCAGACACTGCCCGTGCTTATGCGTTGAACTTGAAGTTGCTGCTTTAGGACTGGTCTTCATGACTTCAACATGTGGCTCTGGGGTTGGGGGTTCTTCAACCCCTAAGTCCTCAGCCCACAGTCTTCTCTACACAGTGAAGAAAATAAGTATTTGAACCATTGCTGCATTTGTAGCTCACTCTGTCATCCTAATGGGAGGTTCATTTGAACAGTGGGAGATGGAAAATAAAAAAACTGACTTTAAAGTTCCACTCCAATCATCTTTTGATCTATTTATAGTGTTCCCTGTGGTCTTTTAATTATGGTTATGCCGTTTTAGTAGGGCTGGGTATCACCAATGATTTCCATGATCAATTAAATTTAACAGAGCCTGGATCAGTTCATTCACGATGTTTCCCATTCACCTTATTTGATGCTGAATTTACCCTGTTCATACATATAGACATATTTGTAAATAAATATAATGATAATATATATTGAAGATATTCATATTGATCTGATCCAGTTCACATACAGTAAAATTTGTCAGTGTAATAATAAACCGATGCGATTGTTAACACCGTAGAGTGTTACAGGATTTCTCAAAAGGAGAACAACAAAAATGTGCAGATCATTAACATCTTAAAGACTCTAAACTGGCTGATATCATAAAATAAACTGTTCTTTAGACCCCGAAATGTTTCCTTAAAAGAGTTTGGAAAATTCCTTTTCATTAAGGCTACGTTCACACCGCTGGCTGTAACGACCCAATTCCGATTTTGTTGCCCCTATGCCACCTGTATCTGATCTTTTCATGACAGTCTGAACAACACAGATCCGATCTTTTCAAATGCGACCCAGGCCACTTGGGTATGTGTTCCTGAATCCGATACTTATCCGATCTTTTCAAATGCGACCGCCGTCTGACCGACCAGGCCACATGAATCCGACCCGTACGTCATTGAGAGACTACAAACTTCATAATTCTGCGTTGAAGTAGGCGGAAAGAAGAACCTAAACATCAACCATGGCGGACGATGCTGCTAAGACCAGTCAGTGGAAGGGAAGCGAGGTCACCGATTGGATTAATATTTGGGGTGATTGCTCTATTCAGGCCAAACTCCAGGGCTCTTATCGCAACCGGGCGGTTTTAGAAAATATTTCCAGCGAAATAGCCGAGCGTGGTGTTAAACCTTTCCCGCAATGACTTTTTTTTCTTTCTCCCTTTCCGACCGTGGTCAGAAGCGTGGGGGACTGAAGGCGGATTCCGGGGTTCACTTCCCTGTTCTGACCATTCTCCAGAATGGGTTAATAAGAACGGGTTAAAAAAGAGTCCATAGCATTTGTTCTGGGGGAAGCCTTCTTTAGGGCAGTACCTCGCTGCACTCGCTCTTCTACTCTCTCTTACACACACACACACGCACGCGCGCACGGCCGCACCACATACACCTCCCCATTCCGCAACAGTGGGTCCAGACAATCCGGGCTCCATTGCCTTCTTAAAATGAGAAGATTGTAATTGTGGTGGTTCCTTTGTGAAAATAACTTTAATAATGCAAAGGAGCTCCGCTGTTGACCACACTGTTGTTAACGTTAGCTACTTCCGCAAACGAGTTCCGTCGTGCACCGTTGAGTACTGTTCTGCGCATGCGGGTCAGTTCTGGGTCATTTCACGGTCACACAGGAGATCACAAAAGTTCGTATTTAATTGGAAATGTGAACGGGCTTATAAAAAAATCGTATTTTTTCAAAAAAATCAGAATTGAGCATTAAGCTCTGCAGTGTAGCCTAAGTCAGCAATGTCTGTTTAGCGTTAGCATTAGCTGTCCTATGGGAAATTCTATTATACGTTAGCCTTCTCCTAGCAGACTTAGGTTTTACTGCTGTTATGCGTTAGGTCACCGTATATCACTGAATCAATCTCTACTTTTATGGATCGATTATTGATCTATTAAGCTTGGATCAACTCAGATCGATTAATGTTGTTTTCTAGGACAAGAGTTCATTAGAAATTCGCTTTTAAGTTGTGACTGTTGGCATAGAGTAAGCCTGCCCTCATTTTCCATCATCCCTTTGTTTAGACTCTCTTTTGCTAACTTATAGCCCCTCACACCCCAACCAAATTTTAGCAGTGCAACAAAAAGGCCAAGCAATATTGAAGCTATCCAGCTATGTAGTTTTGAGCCAGAGACCAGATCAGACGAGGAAAACAACGATGTACACGGGTCTTGTCATCTGCCAGTGGGAGTGGGGCAGGAAGCTTGTGAAGTTTCTTTCTATATGTCCTCCATTATCAGAAAAACGCTATAAGAACATGTTAAAAACACCAAAAAAGCCATTTACATTGGAGAGGATCTTTAAATAATTAATACACATATGTTTGCATTTCATAGAGAGAAATAAGTATTTGATCCTTCTTGTTATAAAGACTGAGTTCTTTAGAGCAGTGTTTTTCACCCTTTTTTGAGCCGTGGCACACCAGCATCCCAAAAAAAAAGGGGGTTAAATAATTCAAATGAAACACAATAACTAAAAATAGGATGGTATGAGTGTTTTGGCTACCACAAGCCACATCCATGAAGCTCTTCACTGGTCTTCCTCTTTCCCTGAGGTAGCTCCAACCTCAGCATCAATGTTACCAACATCATCACTGTTCCTTCTCTCAACATGTCAAAACCATCTCAATCTGCTTCCCTGCATTTATCTCCAAAACATTGACCCTGATCTGTTCCTCTGATGGATTAATTCCTGATTCTATCCATCCTTCTAAAGAGAAACTCAGCATCTTCATCTCTGGTACTTCCACCTCCTCTTATCTCTTCCTCGACAACATGGCTGCTCTTACCACAGTCTTCTACACCTATCCTTTCATTCTTGATGAAACTCTTTGGTCACACATCACCCCTGAAACCTTCCTCCACCCATTCTAACCTGCTTACACCTACCTCTTCACCTGTTTTCAACTTCACTCTGTTGACTCTAAGATCTTAAAGTCTTCCATTTTCACAGAGAGATTCTCTCCACCATCTCTTGATGTTCCTCCACCATCTCCCTGCCCTCACTACAGAGCACCAAACTTATCCTTTACTTCCTCATCTCCTCTTATACCTGCACTCCTCTACAGTATAAGGATACCCTGGATTACACGATCTACTTCTCTCTGGAACTTCTCCTTCTCCTCTAGCTCACGTCCTACCTGGGGGCCATAGCCACTGATGACATTCAACATCACACTTCAAGCTTCCAGCTTCAGACTCATTATTTTATCTGGCAAACTCCTCCTTCCTGCTCTCTCCTCTGTTCTTCTTTGCATCCACACCATGATGATACAACTTGAACCTGCTATCAATCTATAAACCTCGATTTCTTTTCATCTTCTCTCTTGAACACACAGGATATCCACCTTTTTTCTATCCATTATGTCAACCAACTCTCTAGATTTTCCTGTCAAAATCCCTACACTCAGAGTTCCAACTGAAAGTCCTACAATCCTGTCTTTCCTTTTCTCACTTTGCAAACAAACACACTGTCCTCAGGGCTCCGGACTAACTTTTTTCACTAGGAGCACTGTGGCCTTCAACTGAAAATTTTAGGGGCACAACCAGAAAATTTAGGGGCGCATACCGCAAATCAACATGCTAACCAAATCTACTAATGTCCACTGTATTACTAATAAATATTTTAATAATAGATGCAGAAATTACAATGTGCTGTTTATAATTCAATGTCACATTTTATTCTGCACTTTTGAAGATGCAACAAGAAGGTAAACTGACAGCACCATAGCTGCCATGACAGTACAAATAGTAAAGAAAACGGATGGAAATTCATCTTGGTGACACCAAATAGGTGCAGCCAAGATGCACAATAATTTGAGATCACCCAGGTGGACGCAACGCTGCGCAGATCACCTGGTGTGAGACATATATTTTTGTTTTTGCTCCAACATCACCTGTCAATCATCACAAAAATATCACGAGAAAGGGGTGGGAGCAAGGTGCCAACCTGAGCAAACGCAGCTGGAAATTTAGTACTGAACTGACTGAAAGCTGCCCTATTGACTACAAAACAATGCATTATGGGACATGTGTCCTGATGGTTTTTGTAGTTGAGTGATCATTTAAAATAATTTAAAATACCAACTGATTTAAAAAAGGCTACATACGTTACGAAACATTCAAATAAATATAATATATATAAGAAGCCAGATCACACAAAGGGGGAGAGGCAGATTAAAACTAAATTGAATGTTAAGGACAGCTCCAACTTCCTGTTCTCCTTCAGTGTCGCTGCAGATTCGCCTGGTCTCCCCAACGATCCAGGCGAGCCGCTGGTTCATCTTAAACACGGCTATCGTTGCATTTTCCCAACATGTTTTAAATTCTTCTAAGACTAATCCAGGGAGGGGGCTGTCAGGTGTCCTGCCTTAAATGTTCTCCTGCTTTCAAGCCCGGTCATTGTCACGCCCCCAAGGGTCATATACCCCACTGTGATTGATTGCTTTGTCAGCTCCACGCACGACAATGAAAAAGTGTCATTCATACAAACTGGCGGGCCGCATAAATATTAAACTTTCATGTTAAGGCGGGGGCCGCAAAATATCATCTTGGAGGCCGCAAATAGCCTGCGGGCCGCGGGTTTGAGAGCCCTGCTGTACACTCTGGCACTGGTACGCTAGCCGCAGGTCGGAAGAACGAATCAATAGTTCGCTTGCTCGTAGCTCAGACGCACGCACACATCATGTTGTGATGATATTTGTCTCCGTTTCCTTCCCACAGATGTTTACGCGGGCTCCATTATCTCTAGGCCCCTCCCCCTCCACGCTTTTTTTCCCTATTCTTTCACATGCATTGGCCGCCTCACAGACAGGCATCACTCAATGAAACGCGAGTGTGCGCTCGCGTTTCATGAGTATGTGTGCGAGTTTGAGTGTGTGTCTGAGTGTGTTTGCATGCGTGTGCGCTCGCGTCTCATTGATGATTTCGTTGCTCATTTCATTGATCATTGACGTGCCCCTTCCACGTTTAATGTATAAAAAATACAGAGGCAAATTTACTGGTAGCACATGTGCGACTGGATGTAAAATTCAGTCGCACACTCTGAAATTTTTGGTCGCAGTCTGGAGCCCTGGTCCTCTTCTTTCTTTCACCAACACTAGACCAATTTCCATCAGTACCCTGTAGGTCAGTGTTTTACGACCTTTTTTGAGCCAAGGCACACTTTATCATTGACAAAAAGCATTCAAACCAGCATTCAAAAATGGAAAAAAGGAGAAACTATTGTCTGCATTGATGGACAGTCCCTCTGCAATCTCACATGCATTTTTGTGGTAATTGTGGCATAAAAAGCTTGAATTTGCTGCTGTTTTTTCTAAAACATGCAAAACAAGTTAAGTTAGTTTTCCATAATAATTTTCATCTAAATTATTTGAAATTTTACCCTTGTAATTGTTTTTTCCTTCAGCTTATTAACATGCAATTTTATCTAACCTCACAAAAAACAAAATATATTCTTTCTAAATAGTGATTTATTTATTTTTTATATTTATTTCAATGTTAGTGCAAAGGCAACTGTAAATTTTTTCAACAATTGTATGATCGCAATAGGTTTGATAAAATTTACACAAAAGACTAGCATTATATTTATGTTTTCTGTAGCTACACAAAAAGTAAACATGTTGAAATTTTATTAGTTTTTCTCTTTTCTCAATCAAAGCTGAAGTCTTCAAAAACTTTAACAACATTTTTTAATTTCTTTTTAGATAATTAAATTGTTTCAATTTAATTTAATTGTGTCTGTTGGCCACTTCACCTTAATCCTGTTTCTTAAATGTTGTTATTACTTCTTCTTAAGTTTAACATATAAAATAATTCAGACATTTTTAGAAAAGTGTTTCAGTTAGAAAGATGACTTGGACCAAACTCTGGGATGTTTGGCTGTTAAGAAACACAAACCTTGAAGGAGAACTAAACTGTTGACCTCTGATTTCATCCAGAAGATTTAAAAACTGTTTGTGTGTTCGTTGTGGTTTCAAGACTTTTAACAGGGAAGACTCATTGCACACTGAAACGCTGTCACTTTAACCCAATGCATCATGGGAGATGTAGTGCAATAACGGCCGGATATCGCTTCTCTGAGCTTCATTGTTTTGTTCACTTGTTCCACGGTCTGACACCAGATTCTGTGGAAAGCTACACCGCTAAAGACGAGCTTTAGCTTGTATTTTTGTTGGAACTGAGAGACTTTATCAGCTAAATCGGAGCAAGGAAGTGAGGACTTTAACCACTTTATGATTGGTCAGACTGATGACGTGTGATTAAGCCTCCAAGAATGATTGGTGGTTAAAGGGCTGGGACTTTTCTGAAAACAGCTAAAGCTGCAGCTAAATCGCGGTACCGTCATTCTTATCAAAATATCTTTAATAGAATCAAATAAACACAAAGAAAAAAGTATTTTATGATTTTTTATATTCCTAACTGTTTTATCAGGGGCTGTTGGGATGAAAATGAGCTGATATCCTGGAGATGGGAAATGTCTTTAGATCAGTGAAAATGGGTAATTTCCTACGGCACACCTGACCATCTCCCATGGCACACTAGTGTGCCGCGGCACACTGGTTGAAAAACACAGCTGAAGGTCAACAGCACCAGTGATGGTCATAGTTAAACCAAAATCCCCCACTGATCCCTTTGCATTTATGTGCATGCGCAAACGCTGGACGGTGACCCAGTTCCTTGCGTAAATTTATGATTTCATAAATACTGCAATTTTATCATCTTGCTTCAATTTGCTGTTAGAAGTCTTTGTTTGATGTCACAATAGTCTTGAAGAAACAACTACTTGATGACCTTATCCAGATAGTCCTCTCCCTCGCTTTGTGCTGCTGCTCCAGCAGACGTGGATAATCCAACTGTTGTGTCATTGATGGCTGAGCACTGAAATGCTCATTTACAGATCAGTCATGTACTTTATTATTTGAGCACTGAAATGCTACAAATGTGAAATTTGAACAGAAGTAGTTTTTTTTGTTTGGCCTTTGCTTAAAGATCCACATGGAGATCCATATTTGAGCATAAAGCTAGTCAGTGCGATATGGCTAAAAATTAATCAAACAAAAAAACATCTCTTTGGTAGAACGAGTCAGCCGTCAGTTTATTACATTTCACAAACCTCAGTTGCTGAATGACATACTTGGAAGTAGTAAACAATTTCGGTTACATGGACTCAGATATTTTTTCCATATTTATTCCATATCATCTTTTTAATTCTATACTGCTGCTGTTTTTTCAGGCTGTTGGCTGCTTTGAAGGCCTCATTCTGAAAGCAGAGGGGAAAGTAGACCCTGGTGTTTTCTGCCAGCTCGGCCACTTCAATCTTCTGCTTGAGGACTATCAAAAAGGTTGGAACCGCTTTTCTTAAATGTTCACTTTACTTTGTTCTTTCTTAGAATTTAAACCAAATTAAATGTTTTTGTTTATTAAATTGTTTTAATGTGACATTTTTGTGGTTGTAAAACTCTTTGTTCTTTTTGTATGTTTTTACCACTTTGGGAATTTCAGTCTCGTTCACGGTCAGAGTTAGGAGTAACCTACTACAAAAGTAATGTATTACAGTCACAAGTTACTTTTTCACTGCAACAAAGTAGTGTAAGAAATCACTAAAGATGTTTTTGAATTCTTTAAAAGTTCAGTAACTTTTGTATTAGAACAGACGGTTCAAAACTTGAATGATATTAAACAAGAAGACAAAAAAAAACGGTTAATGCTGCAAACAAAATATTTTTCTGCTCATTGTCAGTTAGTTTACATCCTTGACTTAAATTACGAATTTAAGAACCGTGCTCTGTTCTTGCTCTTCCAGTGCCAACAGTTGACTGTCTGCAATGCATCATAGTTTGGAAGGAATTTGCACTTTTATCATTTTTACACATTTCCATTCATTTCCAGCATTATCTGCATACCAGAGGTACTTCAGTTTACAGTCGGACTACTGGAAGGTGAGTTTACATGACAGGACTCTTTTAACCCAGTCAGAAAACATGTTGTTCTTTAACAATAAGTATTGTTCTCAAGCTCATGTCTTTCATAACGCTTGCAGTTTAGTTAAACTCACTGTATATAGCAAAATTTTCCATCCTCCTAACAAACATTTAGTTTTGAAAGACCCACTCTGATTTAAATCATGTCTGGGGTGTTTTTAACGTGTTCTTGTAGCTTTTTTCTGATGATGTAGGACATGTGTAGAAAGATATGAGCTTAAAATTGTGTTTCTGAGTATTTTTTTAATTCAAAACGTTGTGAATCAGTAGTATACAAAAAAATGTTGTTTTAAAAAGCTTGTAATTGTGATGTAGATAATGTACTCCCTGCTCTGCTCCATTCTCATGCATTCACCTGTAGACAACTACATTCATGTACTTCTTTGTTGTTCTTATTTGAGTTGAAATCTGGCTCCAAACTGTGTACAGCTGGGTAGTTCCAGTGATGCTCAGTATTTTTGTTGCACCGCTAATGTTAGGTTGGGGGTGTGAGGGCTGGAAGCTAGTTAGAGTGTGTGTAGAATAGGAAGTGGGGGCGGTGTAAATCTGTGCCAACTCCCAAAACACAGAGGGGAATTTTTAATAAACTACTGCCGTTCTGCAGAATCTATGTCCTAGAAAACTACCCAGGTTTTTTGATTTTGGCTAAAAATTGCATAATCATAATTAGAAGACCATTGAGAATGCTTTTACAATGGATCAAAAGATGATCGGAGTGAGACTTAAACAATATTCTGAAAGATTTCAGAGAAATATTCTAGCAATAAACCAACAATCCCATTTTAAGTTCCTAAACTAACGATAAGAAATTATTTTGACGTTGGTCTCAGGAATCTTGGTTTAAAGAGATGATGCAGTGCAATGACCAAAATAAGGAAGAATTTTGTTTCTGCATGCTGGCTGTCCACTTCGGCTCCCGAGTTGAGCCCTTTCTGACCTTGATAATGTGACTAAAAGGAATTGTGTAAAGTTGTTACTTTGTGGTGGAACAGTGGTATTTCATTTCTGGAGCAGAAAGAGATTTTCTGTAAAATCCTAGTAAAAATGACTGACTCATAAAGTCAATTATTAATGTTTTTTTTATTTCTTTTTTCTTCAACTGTCATAACCAGTAACAAGGATAAAAAGTTACCGATGTTAAAATGGGAATTGGAAATGTCATTCAATTGCATAGACAGTCAGACAGTTGCATTGAAGAAGATTTGCTATAATAAATTCACCTAATGGAAACACGACAATTAAAAAAAAAACTTGCATTGATAGGAAAAAAATGTTTTAGGTGGTTTTTGAGGCGTGTTGAAATGGACATATTTAGCAAAACTGCCATGGGTTTTGACACAAAATGGAGTTTATTCATTCAAATCTTAATATGATAACAGAATAACTTTTGGAATCTCTTCCTCTTATTATGGAATCATACTGACGTCCTTGTCCAAATAAAATTGGACCAAGCACAGGGCCCTGTGGTACACCACGACTGTTGTAAAATTAGAAAGACTCGTGTGAAAAAACTGGAATCAGTCAGAAAAAAATGTTTTAAATATTATGCCATGATTTAACTTAAAGACCACATCACTTGAATGAAGGAAAACCTTCATCAAAGTCATCATCAACTTATTAAAATGGTAATATTTTCCTTTTTTCTCCAGAATGCTGCCTTTTTATACGGCCTTGGAATGGTTTATTTCCATTACTCCGCGTTTCAGTGGTAAGTGTTTTTTCTGCTCCGTGAAAATTTGACCTCAAACTGTCTGCAGTGTGTGAATCGAGCTGCACATTTCCTCAGATCCGAAAAAATCCTTTTGGGAAAATCATCTAATAGACTTTCTGTAGCCACTTTTCTGTTCAGAGCAATAGTGATAAATAACATTTTATGTAGCTTACCGTTTTTAGAATCAAAGTATTGAGAATTGAAAGAATCAACTCAAAGGTAAGGACATTTCATTTTTGACCCATTTAAAAACATTCATAGATTAGATTAGCAAATATAAAGGACACACATTTACAATTGTGTACTTGTACTGGAATTAGATGTTTATGATGCTGGGAGAGACTGAACTTCACTGTTGTTGACTGTTTGTCATTGTGCATTATGGATGCAGATGTCATTATGAAGGAAGGTGTTTGAATGCAGCAAGAGTTAGAGAGGCAGAGACATGGCTTTTCAAAAGTCACAAAGTCACTTCATCCAAATGATTACATTTCAATCAAATGAAAAAAAAAAAAACGCAAAAAGAGAAAACCAAACCCTGTTTGTGCCCAAAGTGATTTAAAAAACCCACTCCAATTATTTTTAACTATTTATTAAGCGTTTCCAGTGGACTTTTAATTATGATTATGCAGTTTTTAGCCCCCCCCAAAAAAACCTGTAGTTTTCTAGAACATAGTTTCTGCAGAGCGGCCGCAGCTCTTTAGAAATTCACCTCTGAGATGTGGGCAGGACTGCTGGCGCAGAGCAACCCCGTCCCCCATTCCCTTCATTATTGCGTAGCAGGGACCCTGTGGCCGGCCCATTGTATTTGTGATGTCACAATTACAATATTTTTGATTTTCTGTCAGTTCCTGATTCACAATCATTTGAATAAATGTTTGAAACTGTATTTTTTTCCCCCTGGGAAATACTCAAAAAACGGAATTTGAGCTCAATTTTCTTAACATGTCCTCCATCTTTAGAAAATTGCCACAAGAACATGTTGACCGAGTTCATTCCCTACCCCTCTGGCTCCTCCCATTGCTCCGTTTGTCGGGGCCTTTGGAGCTGTAGTGGCGTCCAAACTTGTTTTTTAAGGGAAAGCCGTAGTGACTCGGGGCTGGGTATCCCTCCGCCGGTAGGGTGATCCGCGTTCCGCTTGTGACGCGGAGAAGAAATGCATTTCTTCATGTGGGTGTGCTCTAAAGCATAGATGTTTACACCTAAACGTAAGTAACTTCCTGCGTGACTTTTTAAAGTGATAAAACCGATGGTATGTATTTTCCGAGCGCTGGTAGCTATGCGCTAAAGTAACTCACCGGCGACTATTGATGACATCGAGTTTGTAGCTCACCGGCGACTATTGATGACATCATCCGAATTTGAAGACACTACTTTTCCCTATCACTTCCACATGGAGGACTAAACGTAGGTACGGTAGTTGGGATAAGCTGCAGGTGTAGGGAAGCAATTTGAATTCGGCTGTTAAAAATTGCGTTTAAACAAAAACACAATTTTCCTCAGAGCGAGTCTTTTACATAAGTTTTCATTTTATTAAATTTTTTTTTTACAGAACTGGTGCAGCAGATCCATTCAAAGTTCCCATTTTAATTTTAAAATACATCACCTTTTTTAAATATATCCAATTGAACTGAAATGCGATGATATGCTGGGAAAAAGAATCAGCTGATGGAAAAAGCCATGATGAAATAATCATTAAATATAGTAAATACTGAAATTGCGTTTCAGTGTAGTGTATTTCTTACAAGATAATTAAGTGTGAATTAAATGTGTACAAACAAACAAGTAAACAAGAATGAATGGTAAATCCATTCACATTTTAGTTCCCTAAAGTTCAGCCCACTGTAGTTTTTCCACATCAAAAATAATCCAAAGGGAACCTTATTAGAACATTCCACACACTGTATGGTCACATGTCTTTGCTAAATTCAAAGGCTTTCCACACATTGGTCTGGAGTGATGGACTGATTATTATTTTCTGACATCGCGCGTGTTGTTCACTGTGGTGGTCATTTTTATGTTCTGGTAAAATAAACCTACCGTACCTCAATCCAAATGGTATTTTCCAATATCAACAATTGATTTATTTCATTTTGAGATGATTTGTTAATGGTATGGTTTGATTCGATTAAACATACAGATCAATCTGGTTGCATCATAGGAATAGAAATTGATTCATCGATTAAGTTGATTCATTGTTCCGCCCCTAGCTTAAAATGTCTTGGAACATGTCAGGAAAAGCTGTTGGTTACAGTGTCATCAGCGGAAAAGAGCTGTGTGAGTTCTGCTCTGGAAATGCAGACGTCAAATCCAGCGTATTTGCTGAGGAGCTTCAGTTTGGCTGTTGAGGGAGGAGAGAATGAATGCAGAGCGGGGAGAAAGCAGCAGAGGGGTGATGGAGTTCATTCCTCTGTGGGTGTGTTTGTGTGTCCTGCAGAGAGCTCTGCTGGCTCATACAGGATGAGAGCTTCATGCTGACATGCAATAGCTCTTGTTGTCATGGCGACACAGTGAGCGCCTTCCATTAGAAACTCCTTTGTTTTGTGGTGTTTAAACACGTTTAACCCTGAAGACGCAATCATTCCAGGTTGTATACTAAACGCATCGGTGTGGAAAACAGAGAATAGGTGCGTGTTGGTGTGAGGGCCCTACAGCTCATGCGTTTGGGAGCAAACATAGCCCTCAAACACCTGCCGGGCTTTTCTGTTCTTAGATTGGTTTCTGCCTGGGCTAATGGAGTCACTTCAACAACTACAGGATGGTTCCAACAGAAATGCTTATATGTGGAAGTAGGCCTGCACAATATACAGTGATCCCTCGCTATAACGCGGTTTACTTTTCACGGTTTCGCTACTTCACGGATTTGGATCCTGCATTGTGTTCTGCATTCTGATTGGCTAAAAAGTCACTCCGCTTCTTCTCTGCCTGTGCGTCAATAACGTTTCAGTTTAATATGTACACATAAGTAAATCAGCTTACCAAATTTACATTACGTACGTGCAAATCATCTTGCAATTTGGAGTTTCTCTAAAACCCATAGAAAAAGAGCGACATCTGCCTATCACTATGTTCTTCTCCCGAACAAACACACCTGCACCGCGGGCTTCAAAAGAAGAAAACACTGCAGAGTGGAGTCAGGATGCAGCGGCTCAGTGTGAATACCAGTGAAATACACCTGAGTCACTATTTGACCCACTGTACTTTGTATTTTTTTCATAATAATTTTATATTTTCTCCCGTTTAATCCAAAACTCTGGTCGCGGTGGGCGAGGCTAATCTTCACGATTTTGAAGCCTTCTGTTCACATTGATGATTAAAATTATTATTTGACAGTACAGTACAGAAGTTATTTGTTGAAAAAATGTTTCTAAAGTACTATTATTTGTGAAACAAATGCTAGAGCCTGTAAAATGGTTTGTTCTTTCTTTTCAATGTATAATAGAGTATTTAATTGTATAATAATCGTAAAAAAAAATAGAGGTTTCTACTTCACGGATTTTTCACGGGTTCTTTTTGGAACGTAAGCCCCCGCGTTTACTGTACCGCAAATTTATCGTTATCGCAACATTAAGCTGTGCAATATGCATACCGCAAAAGATGGCGAAAATCTCAATAAATGGTTACCTTAAATGTGCTAAAACAATCTCATGGCAGCTTGAAATATTGAACCAATGAAATGAATCCCTTTATGCATTTAACCAATCGGAAGGACCCGTTTACGTTGTTGATCAATCAGATGAGCCCTTTTATGTTTCATGTTTGCCTCCTAATGACGAGGGTCATTTGGAGTATAATTTTTAAACTGTTGTAGTGAAATGGAATTTATTTTTTTTGTTATTTTGCTATTTGTTTATATACCGCAAATTATATCGTTATCGCAATATTAATCACCAATATCGCATATCGCGAGTTTTCCTCATATCGTGCAGCCCTATGCGGAAGTATGTTGGAGGAAGCTGTATGTTTTTTCCAAAAAGCGGAGGAAAACTTCTTTATTTTTCTCATTACGGGAAAGAAACTGAGCTCAGGCTTTTTCTATACCTTTCATGTGGTCTTTTTTTTAAAAACACTTTGTAACAAAGCTTTTTAAAAAGCTCTTGATTAAAAAGAAGCAAATATCAAAGCTAACACCACAAGCGTTTCAAGCTAAACCTGCTTTTTGAAATCTTTGAGGTTTTCATAAAGTTCTTTTTATTTTCATTTCATTTATTTATTTATTTTTACAACTTTTCATCAACCAGGTTTCTAAAGAGGTTGATTCTATGCTGTTCTATTGAACTTTCAGTATGTCAGTCATGGGGAACATTTTTCTCCCCCGTAGATGTTTGACAACGATGTTCTGCACAGGCAACCATTAATGATGATGGACATATAAACTAAATAACAAGTTGAAGAAAAGTAAGAAGACATAAGTGGTAAACTGCATGTATGCTGATGATTGTAAGTAGGATGGAGGGATTTAAAGAACACAGATTTGGTTTAAGCCAAAGCCAATTTCTTAAACCATCATTTCCAGAAAGGGGAGAAGAGCCAATGATTTGCCTCATTAGTCCAAAAACGAAGATGCTCCCTCCCGATTCCAGCCCCATCAAAAGACGTTACTCCTCGTGCTGTAACAGCTTTCTCCGTGTCCACTCTGAACGACACAGTGGGCAGAATCTGGGCCCACCACATACGTGAGTTGACACCCACCCATCCTGGCGTTCCAAACAGGAAGTACCTGCTGGCTCCAAGAAGCCGAAACCCGATCGACTTCTCTTGAGAAATTAAGAGCTGTTACTCTGTCATATTTGCTAGAATAACCATTCTTGCTCTGCATCCTTTCTTAACATCATTCTTGCTAATAACGTGTTCTTACCAACATTTTTTCTGTAGTGCAAGTCATTCAAGTTATAAACTGGCCAATCAGATGCCTCATTAAAGTTGCCCCAGTGTCTATCATTTCATGTAGCCCGCTTTCAGGTGTTTGGGGTGTGGACTTCAAACAGACTCACTCCTGATTGGCAAGAGTGGTTGCCATATAAAACGTCGATTCAGTCTGACGTTGTCTGACTTCAACGCGGCGGCATTCATATCACAAAAAAATGGCGACAAAATTGACTTCCTTTCATTGAAATTTTAAAGTGGTGACATCACACTCCCACTCCATGGACTGTGCTCACCGGACTCCACAATTTTGTGCCAGTCTGCTTCCTGTGGGTCTAAATAACTGGAATGAGAGCCAACAGCAGCCAGTTCTTTAAGCAGCAGCTCCCCATTTGGAGAGAAAGGAGCAGCTTTCATGGAGTTATGCCATGTATCCCCAAGAAGCAGAAACCAACAAGATTTCTCCTCAGTTTATGCTTTTAAACACATTTAACGGATGGTATTAAAATGCAAAGCAGCTCCTTTTAGCCTAATCAGTATCTGCCAACTTGGATTTAGATTCTGAACATTTTCATTGGAAGCACACGTGTGTTTTTATTATTTCAAATTCAAATTCAAATTAATTTTATTTATAAAGCACCTTTCATGTCACACAGACAGCTCAAGGTGCTTTCCATTAAAAAAAAAAAAAAAAAAAAAAAAATACAATAAAAACAAACCCCACACATGAAGTAAAATAATTAAATAAGCCCCTCATAATCAAACACACAAAAACAAGCACAAGTAAAAGAGAGATGACAGAGCTTAAGAAAAGAGAACCCAGAAGGCGCCGTCCGCCCCGTCCTCCTATTGGCCGGGGCGTCAGCATCTAAGCAACACAAGCACAACTCTTCCCCAGTACCCCCAACCCCAGAGACCCCCAACCCCCAGGCCCAGAGCACCAAACATGGGCGCACCAGGCCCGGCAGCCCGGGAAGTCGGAACAAGAGATGCCAGAGGGCAAGTATGGACAGAATCTCATCGAGCCCGAACATTAACACCCCGGCCAAGCGTGAGAAAACACTCATTAACAGTCTAAAATGTAAAAGAAATAAAATAAGAAAGTTAAAATATAAAAACAGGTAAAATATGCAAATATTAATTAAAATAAGATAAGATGATTTAGTGCCTAAAAAAGTCTAAAATATAAATTAGAATAAGTTAGAATATAAAAGACTAAAATACATTAAACAAATAAATATTTGATAAAATAGCATATAAAATATAAGAGTAAAAATACCACATATAAGATCTAATTAAAAGCTAAGTTAAATAGATGAGTCTTTAGTTTCTTTTTAAAAACCTCAACAGAGGATGAGGTCCTCACATCCTCAGGCAGGCTGTTCCACAGACGAGGTCCGTAGTGTTTAAACGAGGCCTCGCCGGGGTTTTTTGTCTTGACTCTAGGGACCCTCAGCAGGCCTGCGCCTGAGGATCTTAGGGCTCTGGGAGGTTCATAATCTAAAAGCAAATCTGATATAAAAGAAGGACCAAGGCCATGGACAGTCTTAAAAACTATTAAAAGAATCTTAAAATCAATTCTAAATTTCAAGACTGTCTCTGTAATAATGATGGCCATTAAATAGAAATACCCCATGCCTCCTAAAAGCAGGGAGATTTGTGGTGAATATAAATGGAAAAACATTGTCTGAATGTGGTCTCTGCATTTTTGCAGCATCAAACATTGACGCCTTATTTTCTTGATTTGACGCATCAACTGAACAGCAGAAAAAAAATCAATAGATAACTCAGACAAAAAAGTCAAAAGGTTTGAAGACTTTGTTGAACTTTTAAGTGTATAAAATGTTTTGCAAAATGAAGTAAAGAATTAACTGAAACTTGTCTCTGATGAATTATATGTGATGTACATTTATAAATGATCCTCACTGTCTCAAGAATTTGAATTGAATCTATGGTGGAATTGGCTGCTTTGCCAGGAATAACGCTGTCTTGACTTGATGAATTATCTGCTTCTGTCAACGAACCTGGTTTACGGAATGCAGGAGATTCCTGTAAACAGGGGACTTGAGGTACATAATCAGAAGGTAGAGTTTTATACTCTACTTTTATATTGTGCTGTACCTGAAAAGAAAAACAGCCATCCTATTAATCCTTCACCTTTCACAAAATGACCCGAGCAAACTTGCGGATTTCTCAGAATCATTTGAGTCACGTCCTACCAGTTTAGTCTTCCCAGCCATTCCTCCCGTCGTCTTTTTCCCTCCCTGATGGCTGATGACGATCTTTTATATATACGATCTGATTCACATTTTTCGTGTTGCAACCATAAACACCACATGCATTGAGCATTTTTCTGCCTCAAATGTAAAAAATTGAACCCCCTTGAACAGTGTGTTGATGTGTTCCTGGTGGTTGTGAAAGTTTACTTGTCCTTTGGCATGGCGGACAGGAAGTGGCGTGACGTCTATGATTGCATGTCTGAAATGGAACCCATTTTGTCAAAAGGCCACGGCGATATGCTGATTGTAAATGGTTTTTTGTTTTCTGTAGGGCCATCAAAGCCTTCCAGGAGGTGCTTTACATTGACCCCAGTTTCTCAAGAGCTAAAGAGATTCACCTGAGACTGGGGCTGATGTTTAAAGTCATCACGGACTATGAGTCAAGCTTGAAGGTATGTATGATGGCTAGGTTTGATAAGGGAAATGCAACAGCTGTGAACCACCATCACTGCAGCTGCTCCGAACCCGCTGTTAGCTTTTAGAAATACTGTTGGGAAAATGTAAAGCTGCAGTCGATGCTTTTGTAGTTGTGGCAAAGGCTTTGTGGCCTGCATGATAATAATAATAATGCAATGATAGATCAACATGGGATTTAATTGGGGGTTTAGCGATTCATTTTAATGATTCGATTGAAAATCACAATTTCTGGCTGACCATGCAATTCATAGTGGACATTGGTTCATTTTGAACGATCCGATCAGATCTGATTCCCTGACTTAAAATCCATCCAGGACATCTTTACTCCAAATTCAACCAGTGAGACTGAGATAAATACCAAATGGTGTTTTCCAATATTGATATTTGGGATCTATTTCATTTTGAAACGATTTTATAATGTTATAGTTCGATTTGATTAACACCTTTTTCAGAGACATCTGGTTGGATCATGTCGACTGATCGTTACACCCCTAGAGTTGAGGCATGTGCTTTTGTTTGGGATGCTTCAGAAAACAAGGGATACTCTCCCCTGGATGATGCTCTCTTGGTGTGGCTGTGGCCCTGCAAACTCCCTCAGGTTTGCAGGGGGTGGAGTGTGCACTCATCCAGAACGAGACAGAGAGAAATGTGAAAGAAAACACAAAGAAGAGCAGCTCTCTGCAGCCTGAAGCCTCTGTAAAGCTTCGACTTCCTTCCCATTTACACATTATGCTTTGAACGAGCCTCCAGCAGTTAGACAGATGCTCATGAACATACAGACTCCACTCCATTAGTGGTTACTAATTCAGCCATGAGGATAGGAGGAGGAGGAGGACTGAGATGATGCACGAGAAACAGGAGAGGAGGCGCGCGCCTCCTCCTTCCTGCTCGCTGGGATTGCATGTCATCTTTGCACTCTCCACTGCAGCCGTCGGCCGAATGGTAATCAGTGACACCAGGATGGAGGAAGGAGGGGCAGCGAGGGAGAGTAAAAGAGACTGCTGAGAGACTGTTGAAGGGAGTGAGGAGAAGGAGACATGACGAGAGAGGTGGAAAGCCAAAATGATGGCGCTGCTGCGTTATTGTGGCAGGGAAAGAGGGAAAAGGGAAAAGAGGGATAGAAAAGACGTGCCGGGATGTTAAAGCCAAGGTAGGGGATTTAAGGAGTGTTTGAATTGTGTCATGTGGCTCTGCTTTTTAGGCTGGTTTATTCTTAGCAGTGCTGTGTGTGTGTGTGTGCCTGGTCTGGGTGAAGCCTCCACTGATGGACACCCCCCCCCCCCCCCTTTTAGTCAGTGAACATCTATGTCACTGCTGTTGGGTTCCTGTGGACTCCTATTTATAGTTTTAGTGTTGCTGGTGGTGTGTTTGTCAGACAGTTGTGCTGCAGGGAAATGTTCCACAGACCGGTGGAGTTGGCTGATTGTGTGTGTGTGTGTTTGTGTGCTGCATTCCTGCTGCTGTGGGTCTAGTCTCAGCCGGCTTCTGCGCTCCATACTGAGTGGGATGAGAGGGCTCCCTCATTCAGGAAGAAAGCAGCACAGTCAAACCTGTGACTGTGACGGTTCCACCTTTACAGTGTTGCAGGAATAGTCACCTTAAACTGGTGTCTGGTCTTGGGGTTGCCTCTTTATTGTCTGTTTATTTAAACTGTCCAAAGTACTAGATAGACAGTAAATATTTGACACGTTTTTTTTTGTAAGAAATCCCTCTGCCCCCTGCAGCTGTGTGTGGGATGGAGCTATTGATCGGTTCTTTGCTCCACCTTGCTCCAAGGTTAAGGCAATCCTGACTTTCACTGGGATGCTGGGATAAAACGGCATGGATGCTGGTGGACATGTGGTTTCAGTTTTCAACCTTGGATCAATGCACTTCATTTAAAGACCCACTCCAATACAGATGGTATTTTTAACATGTTCTAATGGAGGGAAATGAAGCTGAAAATTGAGTATTTCTTTATTCAAATCGTGGTGAATCAAGAACAGACAAAAAAGTGCTGCTTGAAAAATATTTGTTATATAAAAGAGACAACGGGCAAGCCACGTGTAGACAAATAGATCCATTAACATGCTCTAAATTGCTCGCCGTTTTTGTTGGAGGTAATGTTAGCTTGGGGCTGTGATGGGCTGTAAGCTAAAGCGGAGCGTGTAAACTTGGAGCTCTCAGCATCTTTGCACAAACGGTCCCGTTCACAACTAAGAGGCGATCTTCTGATAAACTCCTGCCGCTCTGCAGAAACTATGTCCTAGAAAAGGAGAAAAGTTGTACTGAATTAGACTAAAACGGCATAATCATGATGAAAAGACCACGGTGGACTAGGGATGCATCAGCACACGGTTCAGTTTGGACTTTGATTTTTGGGTCACAATTTTGTTTTGGTTTGTTGTACAATTTATGCATGACAAAACGATGACAGAATCATTTGCCAGTAATAAAATACAATGAAGATTACCCTTTCAGTCGCCTTGTACTAAGTCTTGAATAATGTAATAAAGCAATAAATAATACATTCTTAAATTTAGCACAAAGTGTGTTTGACACTCAATGTAAACATTTGTGTATGCTCTGGGGAAGCAACAACTCGCTGTCCCCATGATTTGGTTTAATGATGCTTCAGTTGGAGTTCGGAAAAGTGGCGTCTCTACTGGGAACGCCTTTAAAACGGCTCCAAAGATGGTTGGAGTAGGTCTTTAAAGCCACGCCTTCTTCTGTGATCACTGTGTGGGGGGTGTGGTCTCCAGACGTCAACTCCAGATGTTTCTATTGTAGCTTGAAGCTCATTTTTCTGGCTTGCTGTAGAACGATGCAATGTTTATTTAGATTGATTTTTGAGCACCGGGGGAAAACCTTAAGCTGACTTTAACGGAGGAACTGTGTACATCTGACAGATGCCACTCGAGCATAAACTAATAAAAGTAATGTCTCTGTTTTTAACCCCTGCAGCATTTTCAGCTGGGATTGATTGACTCCAATCTCTGCACTTTGTCCAAAGCTGAAAGTAAGTAGAGCACACCCTCAACTCTATAGCTGCGGGGGCACACAGCCATTTCAGTACATTTCTGGGGGTTGGGGGAGGGAGGGGGGCAAGAATATTTCTGAAAAGTCATTTTCTCTTTTGCTGTTGTTTCCTTGCTGACTGCCCAAGATTGGTGTTGCCATGGAAACTGAAAAAGGGGTGGGAGCTGCTAGGGCTTGGTTTAAAATTATGTCTAGGCTGTGAAAAAGGTTGACCCACTTCAAAAACCATCTGTGCTCCATCATTTTAGCAATCTGCATCAGAGGAGGATTGTGGGTTGGATTTTTAGGTTTGTTAGATCATTTTTTGTTGACGTCTTGAAAGCTAATTCTGTTTTGGTGTGCTTGTTCTCTGCTCTCTCCTCACAGTTCAGTTCCATATCGCTCATTTGTATGAAATTCAGGTAAGCTGGTGGTTTGCATACAATATTTACATTAGGACTGAAAATAATTACATTCTAATTTCATATGGCCTTATCCATCTGTTCAGCGGATCCCTGAATGTTGAAATCTTCCTGCTGAAGTCGTCGTTTTTTTGCGATTTTGCTTTCCTGATTTTGCTCACTTTTGTGGAATTGCATGTAATAGATTTATTTTTCTTCTGGGTTTTGAAAGCTGCTTTCCTGCTTCTTTTCCAAAACAGCCCGATTCTTGTAGATTCTTGTTGGAGAAATCCACCTGATCCTAGTGATCAGCAGCTGCTAGAACAGGAATATCTGCCAAACAATTTAAAGGAACAAATGGAGAGCCAAAAAAATGGCATTTATTAGCTGCTCTCACTGGTCACTTTATTAGGTACTACTAGTAGCAGGTTTTGCCTTCAGAAAACATTCTGGAAACATTCCTCAGAGACTTTGGGCCATATTGACATAATAGCATCATGCAGTTGCTGCAGATTTGTCTGCTGCTCATCCATGATGCCAGTCTCCTGTTCCACCACATCCCATTGTCATGTTCAAGAAACCAGTCTGAGAGGATTCCAGCTTTATGACATACTGCCTTTTACTGCAGCAGAAAATTTGACCACGTCTACATGTCTAAATGCATTGAGTTGCTGCCATATGATTGGCTGATCAGAAATATAACGGGTGTGCCTAATAAAGTGGCCAGTGTGTGTGTATTTCATTCAAAAGTTTTCTTTCAGCTTTAAAGTGTTCTTCGTAGCTTCAAAAGCTTCAGAGCTCAGCATTACTGTTGACAAACTGAGCTGCATTTCTTTTGGCTGAGGGATTTCGATGAGAGTTCAGCGAGGACACAGACTGAAGAGTCTGGCAGCTCAGGTTCTCCTAAAGGACAAAGCATGCGCAGCAATCGGCACCTACACCTTTCAAGTGCAGACACACACGTGGAGCTCCCAGACAGGTGGAGTCTGGCCTGTCCTCCACCCCCACTCCATTTCTGTGTGTGTATCTGAGCTGTCAGTAAGCCAGGAGGTCTTCAGAGCTGTTGTGTCTGTCTGAGGAAAACCATCAAGCTCCGTGGTTACAACAGCATCCACGGTTTCATTTTCTGTGTGTGTGTTTTTTTATATCTGCAGAAGAAGTACAGAGCAGCAAAAGAGGCTTATGAGAGTCTGTTGCAGACAGAAAATCTTCCTGCTCAGGTGAAGGCAACCACGCTACAACAACTAGGTACGTGTCTTTGGTCTAAAGCCGCACATACTGGATACCACATGAACTGAAACAGATTTAAGTTATTTAGATCTTTTTTAGTAAAGTGGTTGCAAAGAAGTGTTGCGGTTGCTTCTTTTGGATTTATGGAATATAATTCGTATCATTAAACTTGTTGTCACTTGTGTGCCTGTAGTTCTTTTATGTTTCTCAACTTCTGTTGCTTGAAAGATGTTGATTCATTTTTGAAAGTTCCATTTCTAGTGGTAAATGGCGTTTTTCTAGACAGCGTTTTCCACCATGTTGCAAACACTCTCATATATTCACACACCAATGAGGGTAATGAAAGGCACTGGCACGCGTGGGCAGGAAGAGCGGGAATCGAGCATGTGATCTTACAGTTTGAAAGGCCGACTGCGCTACCCCGGCACTACAGCCATTCCAGACTGTTGCAGTACAGAGCTCTGGTCTTAGAAGTATTTCAAATACAGGAGTTGATATTGAGATGTTGACTTAAGAGAAACATGAAGTGTTTGGCACATGCACCTGTGCGGGTGCAGCAGGGTTATGGGTCCGGACCGGACCTGCCGTATCTTAAGTGGAGCGCAGGTGTCTTTTGTAGTTCCCCTTGAGGCTGTGCGACCACCTAAAGGGACATAAAGAAAATGGAACATGCTGTTATCATGCATGTGGTAAATGAATGTGCAGTATTTATTTTAATGTAAGTTACACGCACCTATGACGTACAGGTGATGCGGTTATGTTGTGCCCTAATGCCACACAGACTGGTTCCTGACTGACCACGCACAAATGCAGCACGTATGGGGTGTGCAGGTGCTACATAAGTGCCTGTGGGACTCCTGTAGGACGCTCACACAAACTACACTCTGCCTGATTTCCACATTTCTAACAGTCAGGCTGCACACTTATCTTCTGAACTGCACTAAGGGGCTCCTTGCACAGTTCACAGGGTTTGCGGGGGCTATTAAAAGGACAACCCCATACAACACACCCGCGTTTCCCCTTCATGTTGTATAAGTGTTTGCTACAACCTGTCCCTGTCTCCTGTCCCCTGTCCCTGCCCTGAGAAAAAATGTAAATGAACTCTTTCTCATGGTTTCACTGAGCTATCTGATCTTAATATTTTGTGCGGTCCACCTGCTTGCAACGTATTGCAAAGCTTCTTGTGGAAATCCTGCTCTTGCTGTCCACTGATGAGTCCTTCAAAGACCCCATCAGAGCTGAACTTTATGCTTTGTGTTTTATGTGAGGTTATCATTATTAATATTTATATCCACAAGCTATTTAGATATTGCTTGTATGGGATTAATAAACATATTAACAGTGTTCTTATTAACAGTTTATTGAGTGTTTTGCTGCCCCCCCCCAATCTAAAGCGTGACCAAATATGGGGTGATCTTTGCAAGCTATTTATAAATTGCTTGTGGACAGATTCTGAATGCATACATTTTGAAGTTTATTAAAATTTGTTTGGTCTGAAATGTTATAAGGCACAATCTGTAAATGACAGTAGCTGTGTCTCTTGTTTCACATTGTTGTTGTGATGTGTTGAAGAGTTGGTTAGTGTTCTAAAGGTCACCGTTCCTATTCTGTACTTTGTGGGTTTTTGTGGCAAAACAGCCATCTGTTTAGGAGGCTGCAAAACCCTTAAACTGTCAATGAAGGTTCTCGTTCATCCATGTGGTTTAGTGTTGAGGTTTAGTCATATCAGATGGACTTAAGAAAGTGTAAGTCCAGCTTGACATGGGAACTGTTAATACATTTATTAATTCTATACAAGCAATTTATATATTTTTTTATAAACTTAATTGCACATTATGCCATTTTACTAGGATTCACTCTCAGGTATGCCATAAGAACATAATTGCAAATATCAAATAAACAAATATATAAAAAAACAAGAATAGAAATAGAAAAGAACCAGGGGGTTAAACTCTACGAGAAAATGTTGAATCTTTCACAGACAAGGTTTTGACTGCTTTTTGCTTCTCAGAATTACTATTACTATTAATATACTGATTTAACTCGGAATAGAATACAATGAAACAGGGTTTTCAACCAGAGAATTTATATTTATGAATATGAAATTTGGCCAAAATGAGCAAGAGATTTAAAAGTAAACCAGAGTCCTTTTGTATATTTTTTTGATATCAGACATCTTTAATACAAGACATCTTTCCAGAATCAAACAAAATAATCCATTTTATCACTAATGAAATCACACATCTTCTGCCAAAACACTTTAACTTTAGGACAATACCAGAAGAGATGAATGACTGTTTCAGGGGAATTGCAGCAAAAACTACAGTGTATCAATGTTTAATTTAAATCTATTTAGATTTAGATTAGGTCACACTTTAGATCTTTAGATTCTTGGGGGGGGGGCTGCAAAACACTCAATAAACTGTTAATAAGAAAACTGTTAATATATTTATTAATCCCATACAAGCAGTTTATAAATAGCTTGTGGATAGGATTAACAAATGCTAATAAGTGTCTTTCTAAGCTGCTTAATACCACACTACTCTTGCTTGTTAATGTCTTAACGTAGTTTATTAAGAAATATTTTAATATATTTATAAACAGCTTATTTAAACTTGTAAGACATTTACAAATGCTAAATAATGTACTTATAAGCAGCTTACTAAAACAACTAGTTCTTGTTAATGTTTTATAAATAGTTTATTAAGGACTCTTATTATATAGCGTTACCAAGTTATTGCTGTATTATTGCCGGCTGAGGAACTAAATACTTATATGAAGTAACTGAGTTATTAACTTAATTACTTTTGGACAATGTAACTACTAACTATAACCAATTCCTTTTTTTAAGGTAAGATTCCCAACACTGGTAATCATCCATCATTGTTTGCGTGGACTGATTTTATGTGTTTGTGGAATTGGTCATGACACGGGGGTTTGTTTTGGAAAGTGCTTCTGCACTCAGAGCTGAATTCTGGAATCCGCCATGCTGGCTGCTCGCTGAACTGGAATATCTGTTTTGTCACATTCGGTTCTGCTCGTCAGGCTGGATGCATCACACAGTGGAACAGCTTGGAGACAAAGGCACCAAGGACAGCTATGCCATCCAGTGTCTGCAGAAGTCTCTGGAAGCAGACCCAAACTCTGGCCAGTCCTGGTACCTCCTTGGCAGGTAGGACAGATGACGACAATATGTCAGTGCTAAAGAGTTTTTCTGGATGCTGATTAGGTTTTCTACATTGATGCACTCTCCCTGTTTTGACATCTTCATCTGTAAGAAAAACTCATTCTAGGTAAAAGAATGAAAAACTATAATTATAGTTATGAACTTTGAACCCATAGAAATATTTAAACCAGTTTCTCAGCTTCCATTTAGTTTTTGTTCATAAAATACTCCAGTCTACTTCAGTGTTTGGTGAGATTGAGGGCCCCATTTTTTTTCCCCTACAATGAAAAGTTGTGATGTCACGATCCAATCACGTGGTTGAAGACTTGAAATCGGATGTTTTCTCCTGATCAGTGATCGGATATTTCATTTATTCTTATTATGATCAGCTCTTTAGGTTTCAAGCTTATTATTCTGGATAAATCCTCTTCTAGACGTCTGCACATCATGACCGGATCACGGCATTTTGTTGCCGTAAAGCACAGCAGAGTACGGCAGCAGTTCAAGCTGGATGGAGGCTAACAAAAGCATTTCAGTCAAGCTAATGAGAGGTTCATAGATTCCGACTTTCAGGATCAATAAATCCTTTGAAAAAAAAGCATTTTAAACTGGCAGAAAGTGTCTATTGGTTTAAACCCAGATGAGAAAAGTTCCTAACAAGCAGAAAGCCAAGTGTTCTGTTTACAGTCAGTTGATGAAGTTTCGTTGTCATCAAGAATGAAAGGGAAGGTGGAGAGACGGGAGGCAGAGCTGGAGGCAGCAGAGATGAAGATGTTGAGGTTCTCTTGGATGGAGCGGATCAGTAATGAATTCAGGAGGAACAGATCATGGTGGATGTTCTGGAGATAAATGCAGGGAAGCAGATTGAGATGGTTTGGAAACATTAAGAGGAGGAACAGTGATGATGTTGGTAACATTGATGCTGAGGTTGGAGCTACTGGGGAAAGAGGAGGACCAAAGAGGGGGTCATGGATGTAGAAGGAGGAGGTGAGAGCAAGTGGGATACAGAGGATGAGGAGGCGGATGATTGACTGTGGCGCCCCCTAAAAGGAGCCGCAGAAAGTTGAAGATAAATTAACCAAACATAAAGAAAACGGAGCATTTTAGTGGTGTCAGTAAAACCGCATAACAAATATTGTTTTCCAAAGGTCACGAGAGAGAAATTCCTTAGTAACAAAATGAAGCATTATTTATCGTGGCTTAATCTGTAATTAGTTTAAATCTGGTACATTTGTAGATAAATGAATTTGGATGTTGTAGCGATGTTTGTCATTTATTTTTATTCTTTAGAAACACCTCCTCACGTTTGCTGTGACTGGATCACATGCTCCAAACAGACTGATGATTTTAACATCAGAAAACTGAATTTTAGGGTTTTGTTTTCAAAGAGTCCAATGTTAGCCACACAATGACCAACAACTTATCAACCTTATCATCTACAATAACTGTGCCAGATTGCAATGCAAGTTCTGTGAATCCACATTTTAGTTTCTGTTCCAGAATATCAAGTTACTATTGAATTAAATGTTAAGAAAGCAGGATGAAGCCTTGGCAAATAAGCAACCTAAAAGCTGGGATTTCCAATATATTCTTAGGATTCAGGAACTGACTAGATGTAATGTTTGACTTTCAGGTGCTACTCCAGTATTGGGAAGGTGCAGGATGCCTTCATCTCATACCGTCAGTCCATTGACAAGTCAGAGGCCAGTGCTGATACCTGGTGCTCCATAGGGTAAGAAGAAGTTCTCCTGTTTCTTTGCTAGGATCCGCTTTTGTTTTGTCTGTGCAGGAGCCAGATGTTGTTCTTTTGGTTCCTGCTGTTGCCAAAAAGCCTGAAGGTATTACCAAAGTGGATATTTTTCTGTTTTGATCCCTAAAGCAACAGACCAAACAGATTTCTGCTGCATTAGCAGTCAGTCTGCTCCTGTCGTCCTGCTGCTCGTCTCATCTGCGTCTCTTTAGAGCGATCGCTCTTTTAGTTTTGGTCCAGGTTTTAGTTCTAGTCTCGTAGCATCTGGCCCCACAGGTTTCTCTGTGTAATGGTGTGACAATTATGAAGCTTTTAAAGACCCACTCTGATCCTCCTCCTTTTACTTTTGATGATGCCGTTTTTAGCCGAAACCCAAAAACCTCTGTCTTGTCGTTTTCTCAGAGCGTTTCTGCAGAGCAGCAGGAGTTTCTTAGAAATACTTGTCTGAGTTGTGGGCGTACCAGCCCACCCCTACTTCCCGTCATTCATCTGTTTACGCGCTTTTTCGCTAGTCTGCAGCCTCTCAACAGCAAAAATGGCGAGCAATAGCCCAGTGTGTGTTGTACATCACATGTCGACTGCCTCACTCAAAGTCACACTGCAGCTCACTGAGCTCCGTCTGCAGGTGGCCTGGAATGTCATCACGGACAAACTGCACTTCTCTCAAAGACACGAGCGGTGTCGGACACGTCTGAGCTTTCATCGCAGGCTAATGAAAAAAGCTCCAGCTGTGTTCCTTTTGCCTCCGACTGTAATATCAGATGAGATGTCTGCAATTCTCCAGACCTCAGTGTTCTGAGCAAACATGAGCGAACTCCTGCTTCTTCTAAGGACAGATGTTCTTCACCATTTTCATCACGCAGTCTTTCATAAATTCCTTATCAGTAACAGGTTTGCAGTTCTTTGCATTCGGAGTTTCCACGTCCTATCTCGCTTTGAGGTACTTTCATTTGACTCGCAGGTTCCTGTTAAAATTGCTGCTGTGCCGTAAAACACTTTCCAGCTGCTTGAATGTTTCGCACCGTTAGTTTGTCAAAGTTGGCCTGTCTCTACTGGTAACGCCTCTTGAGATTACACTCCTTAAAAACAATCACGCTCTTGGCAAAAAAAAAAAAAAAAAAAAAAAAAAAAAGCCAATTTCTACTTATCCTGGGAGTGACGGCTTGCCTTACTAATGCTGATTCGGATTCGGATGACTGACACAGTGAAGGCGGTTCAGCAGAAGGTCTTGCAATACCAGAGTTTTGGGGGTCAGAAGAAGGAAGACTTTCTCATGAAATCCGACTGGCATAGAGGTGGGATTCAGAAAGATCTGTGCTGTTTTTCCCCTGCAGCGTGCTGTACCAGCAGCAGAACCAGCCTATGGACGCTCTTCAGGCCTACATCTGCGCCGTTCAACTCGATCATAACCACTCCGCCGCCTGGATGGACCTGGGCACCCTTTACGAGTCCTGTGGCCAGCTGCACGACGCCATGAAGTGTTACATCAATGCCACACGCAGCAAAGCCTGTCTGAACACCGCTGCACTGACTCAGCGCATCAAACTCCTGCAGGTGGGGCTGCTGCTGCTGCTGCTGCTGCTGCTTCCGCTGCCACCGCCGCCACATCCATCACTCAGCCACCATGTTTGCTGTTGTGGTGGATTCCTAGCCTAGCATTGCTAATAACTCGCTTTTGAAATTCAGATTGTGCTTGTTGTGATTTGTTTTGTGAAAAGGAATTAATTGAGGTGTTTTTGTTTTTTTTGTTGTCTTCATGCTTCAGGCTCAGTTGTGTAACCTGCATCCAGGTAGTCTGCAAAATAAGAGCAAAATGCTTCCTAGTATTGAGGAGGCATGGAGCCTTCCCATCCCCGCTGAGCTCACGTCCAGGCAGGGGACCCTGAACGCAGCACAGGCACAGCAGGTGAGATCCAGGGATCAATACCGAACACCAACAAATGCGGATCTCTTAGTTTAAACACAAAATATAGACAGAACAATTCTAAATGTTCATATTTTTGGAATATTATATTTGTATATATTTTGAGCATGTTTATTGATTTAGCCTCTCTGATTTGTAATTAAAGGTTATAGCATGACCTGAAATCTCTCTTTCCCTTTAGTTTAACATTTAGCTGTGATATTTCTTATGAAAACTGAATTCATATACAGTTTTTCCCCCAAATTTCAATACAATAGAGCAGGTATGGAATAATGGATGAATTGTATAACAAATATAATGCATTAGTGTCTAATGTCCATTTAACTTTCTGCAGAATATGAATTTTTTTGCCATTTTAGTTTCAACAGAGTTAACATGAGATTTCCTTAAACAACATTTAGACTTTTAGCTTTAGTTAACGTAATTTCCGGACTATAAGCCGCTACTTTTTTCCTGCGCTTACAGCCCTGCGGCTTATTCAGTGAAGCGGCTAATTTATGGATTTAATTGAGGGCCACCATACATGTACTTTCAGCATCGCTGAATGGTTTGAATTCTCTATCTAACACCAACCAGGAGTCATTTGTTTTTCAACACACTTTTGAGCAGCCAAACAGCATGGACCTCACTTCAGGTCTTAGACACTTCAGTCATGGTTCAACAAAAAGAAACACACATGCCCGGCCGCATCCCAGAATCCTTTGGTGCCATTAGACCCAACGTGCACGTGATCGCCGCTACAATATGATGCAGCTTTCAAGTTAAAAGCAATCGTTAAAGCAGCGTGAAAAAATCCACCATCAGTAAATGGAAAAGCCGGTCAGCTGCGTGACGGAGAGAACAGCGCATGCTCAGAAGTGTATTTACCTCTAAGTCATAGTGACTCGGCTGGCTGCACGTAAATATGTGTGAATAACATCAGCCTTTATTTTGTCGGGACACGACTGGAAACACAAATCCATGTGGTCGTTTTTATGGTTTCTAAGGACTGAGCGGAATTTTGCATTGAAAAGCTCACAGCCGCCGTGTGAGCTTTTCGGATAGGAAGGGGAGACAAGGAGCCCGCTTGGCGAGCGCGGAGCGCAGAGGCGTCCGCGCAGCAACAGTGTTTGTTGTGGAAGGAAACTTCTGACGCACGCGCATCGCGCTGAGGCGCGCACTTTTCAGTCGCCGCTGCTTTATTTTACTGGTGTGTTTTTTAACCAGCCCTGTTACTCCCATAACGCTGCCTCGACACAAGCTGTTCCCGTTCACCCCTCCATGCACTGCTGCTACTTGCTCATTCTTAAACACGTACAACAGTGTGGCGTTGGCCCCGCCTTTAGCCCCTAAGACTCATGGGAAATGGGGGATCGCGAATGTAAATTTCCTCATCATAACTGAGGGATGTAATGTTGACTATATGGTTACTGTTTGCAATTTTATGTATGATACCTAGATTGTCAATAAGTAAAAAAAAAAATAAATAAATAAATAAAAACCCATAACTGAGGAACTTGTGAACAGAATAGAGGTCCATGCTGTTTGGCAGATGTAGGTGTACTCAAACACATGAACTTGAGGCAAGGCTGACCCCTCCCACAGTGCGGTAGTGAGTCACACTCATTCTGGGAGTCAGGATGTGCATTGTCAAGTTGATTATGTTGCCTAATACATGCGGCTTGTACTCTGATGCGGCTTGTGTATGTACAAAAGCAATTGAACACGTGAAAATGGGTGGGTGCTGCTTGTAATCAGGTGCGCTTTATAACCCGGAATTTACGGTAAATGTGCCTAGATGTCAAGCCTGAACTCTCATATTCCACCAACATTATCAAAGTTCGTGTATCACAACTGTTGACTTGCATCCTGTCAGCATCAGGTGCAGGTGAGGAGTAGATGTTGAGAAATGGAAACAAGGTGCACATCCTGTTTGAGCTCTTCCGCTTGCGTCAGCATTGTTTTAAAGTTACTGTCAGCCTCTTAACGGGGTTACATAACATTTTTCATCCTAACCCTAACCCGTTTCATTTCCACACTTTCATTTTAAAAGCAGCTTTCTAGATGATCATATCTGTTAGATTGTCGTGTCACGGATGCTCAAAACCTGGACCTTTAAATCGGTTGCATTCATTCACAGTACTTCTGTTGACATTAATGCTGTGTTTAGCATCACCAAGAGCGGTAACCAAGTGTGGATGAATGATGTATATATATATTTTTTTACATGCATAACCCTTAAAGTCCATCTGCCTGGCATATGCATGTTTGTGCAGACTCCATGATGTCCAACATTTGCATCCATGTTTGACCCTTTTGGACTCACTTGTAACTATGGCCATAGAACCAGTCTCACCGCAGTCTCTCTGATGGATTTCCAGGCCTGTAAAGGTGGGGAGACCCCACCTGCCAGTAATCACTCAGACCCACAAGCTAGTCCGGCCAAGAAGAAACGAAGTGCCAGCCCAGAGAAGGTACGACACAGAGCTTTGGCTTTCACCATTGCTGAAAGTTGGGAGTTTAAGAGCTTCTTGGTGCTTTGATCTCATTGACAGAATGCTAGAGACTCCATCAGCTCCAATCAACCGCAGATGTCCAGCTGCTATTTACCACCGCACAAGCTTAAGGTAATAAGAACTTTATGCCGATGTCATCACAATGCACAGGACATGACAAATTCCTGATAGAACCACAATTCTAAAAGAAATTAACAATAAATGAGTCCAACCATGTATATCATTGTTATGTAAACGTATATAACCAGACGGAGGCACAGAGGTGAAGCACAAATGCCATGTTGTTTCACCTCTGGGTTGTGGGCACGACCATTAGCATAGAGCAAGCCCGCCCCCTCTTCCTGTCAGCCATAACCGAGCTCTCTGTTTACCTGCTTTTCGGCTAGCTTACAGCCCATCACAACCTCAAACTAACATCCGCGGTGCAACAAAAATGGCGAGCAATATTGGAGCTATCCAGCCGTGCAGTTTATCCAGCCGTGCAGTCTTCTACAAGTGGACACGTCAGAATGGAATGGAGTAGGGAGCTTGTGGCCGCTTCTATGTCTAACAGCATTTTTTCACAGCAATTCAAATAAAGAAATAGTCAGAAATGTTATTTTAAGCTTTATTTTCATGATCAAAAACATGGCACAACATGTTAAAACCAACTAGAACACTTATTTCATTGGTATGGGTCTTTAAATCTATTTTTCTGCTGCTGTCTGTGATGTATTTAGGGTTACTTTTAGAGTATTTGATTACTTTATCTCCGCTGACTTGCAGCACCTGGATCACCTGCGCGCCCACCGGGTAAACCTGAAGCCTCCGGAGCTGCAGATGCTTCAACAGCTGGAAAGGCAGTTCTCCTCCATGCAGCAGCAGCAGGTACGTCTGCAGCCTCCCGTCTGAATGCTTGTATGGAGATGTTCATGACAAATGGAACCCTGAGCTGCTCTGTGTTTCAGATGAGGCAGTCGGCAGCAGAAGGAGACCAACCACGGCCTGGCCTCTCCAACGGCCCGTCGGGTCACCCGCCTCCCCACCACGCAGCTCTCCTCCACTCTTCCCCCTTGGATCACACAGGCGCCCGCCCCCTTTCTGCCAACGGGGCCTGTTCGATGAGCCCTTCGGCAGGGCACCCGGACAAAAGTCCCAGCTTGTGGTTGGGAGGCGGCAGCACGGTCAATGGAAATGTGCCTTACTCTCAGAAAACCTCTCTACCTCACACCTGTGAAGCCGCCAACCATCCCAGCTCTGCCACCAGCGGCAGTACCATCCATGCAGATGAGGCCTGGAAGAGCCAGCAGCGCAACACTACCACTCAGGTGTGTTTTTCAGCAAACCTGCATCTGTTCGCTTCACTTAGATTTTAACTTTTGGTGAACTTTGACTTCTTCCCTGTCCAGGAGCTTCAGAAAGATCCAGGTTCACATTCGGCAGGTCCTAATGGAGAACGCCCTTCCTCCTCTTCCTCCTCCCCCCTTCAGACATCCCTCTCCTCCAACGGCATACTGAATCAGGTTGGACATGGTTCTGGGCCCTGCACTGTCTCTTCCTCAGCCTCCTCTTTATCCCCCACCTCTCCCCAGACGACCCCCAACCACTTGTCCTCGCCTCCTCACTTTGCTACTATCTCAGGTGTCCACGCCAAAGACAATGCACCTTCTGGGGGCAAAAATGGAAGCACCAGTGGAGCTTCAACCTTAGCGTCAGGTTCAGAGGCCACCATCAGGCCTTCTGGAGAGGCTCCACACAGTCCTAGCACCCCCCCCATGGAGGGATTAGCTAATCACATCCAGCCGGGGGGGGTGGACGGCTCCACTAGCTTGCCTCAGCCGAACTCTTCTTCCCCCCCCAGTATACTAAGTTCTGACAATCCTCAACTCTCAGCCTTGCTAAAGGGAAAAGCCAATACAACAAGTAATGACAACACTGACTGCAGTAACCACAGAGGGTCTTCCTCAGAGAAAATCAACAACATCCACTCGGGTCTCCATACTGCCACAGGGCCGCCCTCAGAGCACGTCAGCGCCTCATCTTCTCTGTGTTCTGCCACAACCGGGGCCTCCCCGCCTTCAGCGGACCCTCACACCGATGGCGGCCTGTCCGGCCTGAACAGCTCGCCCAGCATCAACGGTCAGGGACCTGCTCTCAACGGGAGAGGGCTGGAGGACTCTCGGAGCCCACTGAAGGCTTGGGGGGCTCACAGACAGTCTTCTGGTTTGAGTCCCTGGTCTTCGGTGTCCATTTATCCTAGCTCCAGTGAAGTGCTGAAAGCGTGCAGGTAAGAAGCTCAGGTGTGGTTTTCAGCAGATGTTTCCGTTTGGAAGCCTACAGATGATTAGAAAAATGACAACCTCAGTCTTTTGAAATGTTTTCCAGAATGGCTTGTTTTTGGTCGTTTATTCCATCCTCATTCTTGCATAATATATCTATAACAATTGCCTTTATGCTGTAAGGTGTGCAGGCTGGTGCAGGAATATGTGAGGTTTGGGGAAGTTAGGTTTGTTCTCCAGCAGGTAACTGCACTTCTCTGTAAATTTCTACATTGCACATTTGCAAAACATGCAGATGTTTTCCTTTTTTCTAGCCACACCCTCAAATCCAAACCCGCACAGCTCAGCATAAACATTCGATTTCTGTCCAAGTCTCTTGGATTCAGCCCATTGAAAGCCATGTGGCAGCATCTCGACTAGACTCAGGTCAATACTTTGGCTCTGAAACTTCGGTTTTGTTGTTGTGTTGTTCTGAGGTGGTGTGTTTATGCATCCTGCTCTGCTGCAGAAGCCTAGAGACTTCAGCTGATGGACTTTCAACATGACGTGGTTCAAAGCAAAACTCATGTTTAACTTTACTAAAGTGAATTTTCCAGATCCTGAAGAATCGAAAACAGCCCAGACATTATTCTATTATTATTCTAAGACAGTTGGGATGCTGCTCTCTTTGTGAGGCTGTGTGTAACTGTTACACTCATTGATTGGATCTGATCACTGGACAGACATGCAGTCAGTTCAGTCTCCCCTTTTCTGTGAAACAGATGCCACGTTGGACCATTCACTGCTCACTGACGTTGTCCTGCTCCGAGTCTGAGTCAACGTGTCTATGGCAACCACTTTCGCCATTAGGAAAGAGCCTATTTGAAGTCCATAGCTCTAAAGCTACGGACACACCGGAAATGTGATGCATGTTCACGAATGCGCTAAACATGTTTTCTTTTTCTTTGTTTTCTTTTTTAATTTTTTTTTTTTTTTTTTTTATACCGGTACATGTTTTCTTGAATGTGCATTTAGCCCCGGGGCTTCTTTTTATGCGATTTACTAGCACATATCCACTACATACAGTTAGAAGAGGCTTGGTGTGGAATGTCAAAGTGATGAAGATGTCAAAGTGATGAAGATGTCAAAGTGATGAAGATGTGGTGAATCTTGCTCCAGGCTTTTTCTTTCACATCTCGATTGCGACATATGGAAGTATTGGTCTCATAGAATTCCAGACAGACACAAACCGCAATTATTAATTTCTCCTTCATGATCAGTTGTACACAGTTGGCATGAAAAGGCACGCCATCCATGTGCCACTGCTAAATCAGAGGCCCTGATTGGTCAAAGTTCAACTGGTTTAACTCTGAACACGCGTTCTGTGTCTGCAAGCTTTGTACGTAGAGCCCAAACATGGTTGTGGAAACTTGCATGGCTGCGTGTGAATGCAAGAGTTTTGGCCACGGGAGTCAGAATAGTTATTCTGTCCAATAGAATGATTGAATAATAGCTGTTCATTTCTCTATAGAGAGTCTATATGCTTCTTGGAACCAGCAGGTACTTCCTGTTTGGCATGCCAAGGGGGAGGGGGTCACTCAGTCCAGTTCTTAGATACAGCTGATGGTTACATCTGACATACCTAAACAACACAACTCCCAAAAGCCTCTGCCAATCCAGATGTGTTAGCTGGAACTGGAAAAAAGCTCTGCCGTTTCAGAGAGGGTTTTTAGTCCTGACCTCTGACTCTAAGTGTGGAGATTATGGGACCTTCTATGAACTCTCCCAAAGCATGAAAAACATGTTCGTTTTTCAATCTAAACTCTGTTTCCCATTGTGGATTGCAGCGTGTTGGCTAACGTTTGAGGATCTTTCAGTTTGCTTCACATCTGCTTTGTCTCATTTATTGAGGCTGGTCAAGATATAAAAAAAATGTGATTAGGCACGAATGTTTAACGTTTTAAATAAGGGATTCCTCACATTTTGTCTTTTGAGCTAAACACAGCTGGTTTGATTTGCTGCAGCTCTTCAGAGTAAAGAGGGAAGATGAAAAAAAAACAATATTTGCTTTGTGATGGTGTTGAGGAGATCCATCGCCATGGCAAAGGAAACTCGTGCTTCTGTTTTGCTGTCATGTTTTGTTGTTGCGGGAAACCGTTGAAATAGTTTGTTCACAAACGTCTGACAGGACTGTGGAGTCTGAGAGGTAGAAATATTTGATCTCTGACTCTTGTAAAGTGGGTTCCTCTGTCCACACTTGCATACTTAGTGTGCTGAGGGAAAAGGTGGAGCTGTGGGAATGTCCCACTCAGGAGAGTAATGTCGTGTTTACACTCCAACAGGAATCTGGGAAGGAACGGCTTGTCCACCAGCAGCATCCTCCTGGACAGGTGCCCCCCACCTCGGCCCCCTGCTCCTCCCTCTCCTCCGCTCCCAAAAGACAAACTCAACCCCCCCACACCCAGTGTTTATGTAAGTGCAGCATAGATGACTGTGGGGTTTTCCAGCCTCTCCCATCCCTGATGCCCATCTGTCTCCTACTTGACATGCAGCTGGAAAACAAAAGGGATGCCTTCTTCCCCCCACTCCACCAGTTCTGCACCAACCCGGCCAACCCGGTTACGGTCATCAGGGGGCTGGCTGGAGCGCTCAAGCTGGGTAAGACGCCATCAGCATCTCACATGTTAGACGGGCAGCATGGTGTCCGCCGCCGGTCTCCCATGGCATTCTGGGAGTTGGTGTGTGAGGTAGACTCGCAGGAGTCTACACTCTCCATCAGCATGAGTTCTTACACTTGTGACATGAGCACCACTCGCTGGTGAGAAGTGTAACTGCACTCCACAGGTCTGTGGTTCCTTTCATCTTCTCCCTGAAGTTTTTTGGAACAGATTTGGATTATAATTATGTTGCAATGGTCATGACATGCTTTTATTATCTTTAATAATACCTAATCTTCGTAATGTGTTGTCAAATAATCTGAACTGTAGTTCATTATCCCCTAAATGTTCTGATGGGAAACAGTTTGTCTTTAGGTCAACATAAAGTCCACAACTGACTTTTTCCACAATCCAGGAAAGACTCAGGTCCAGAAGCATCGTTCACTGTGAAACCTTTACTACTGATCCCAGTTTTAACCTGAGGAGTAAAATTCGAGTCTGTAATCTGCTTGTTTGTTTCTTGGGGCTTCCTGCAGCTCCTTAAAAACATGAAAATAGAGCGTTTGTCAACTGGAGATTGAGCTGCTACATACATTTTCATTCCAGCTCTATAAACTGTGCAAACATTTCTCCACACCACATAACTTGGCATGAAAAACGTGTAAGATATGGAAAATGTTCTTGGAATGAAGACCGGAGGAAATAAATCTTTGTCCATAGGACAGCACAGGGCTTCATCTGAGCAGAAAACCCAGAAGAAAGGATGAGGAAAAAACAATTTTCTACAAATCAGACAAATTTAAAATTTGTAATCATTTTAGCGACGGATGTCATATTTGAGATGTCAGGACCACGTTTTTCATGCAGTGAGTCTGTGTTGGCTGTCATTGTTTAGACAGGCGTCAAATGTACCGCATGATGCTTGTAGAAAAAATGTGACGCTCTCGCTGCGTGTGGGAGGAGCTACCTTCCAGAGTTTTCAGGCTCGTCGCTACATGGAGGCATGGACTGTATCTCTGTAGATTTCATGTTCAGTCAATGCATGGAAGACACGAGTGATGTTAAGAGATCAGGTTTATTTATTTCAGAGAGCTTCACAAAAGCATCAGTAATCACGGATCAGGACCTCGTTCAGAGATTCTCTCAGCACGGCGAGCTTCACCATCTACTGCAGAAGCCGCCTCTGAATGACGAGCCGTTCAGCGCTACTTCCGTCAGTTTTCAAAAGAAAACATAAAACACAAAATTCTCTGTTTCTCTTTTGCTTAGAATAAGAGGATGATGGTCCTAAAAGACCCAGTCTGATGAAAAATTGTTCTTTTTCTGATGAGGGAGGACATATGTAAAGAAAAATAAGCGAATTCTAAATTGAAAAAAGATGATCAAAGTGGGTCTTTAAAGTTTGTGAACCTCATCTATATCCGTTTTTATTAATGTAATGCGTGTTTTAGTCAAAGTGGTTTCTGAGCCATCCTGTCATCTTCCTCAGATTTAGGGCTGTTCTCCACAAAGACTCTGGTGGAGGCCAACCCCGAACATCTGGTGGAGGTGCGGACCCAGCTCGCTCAACCCGCTGACGAAAACTGGGACCCCAGCGGCGCCAAGAAGATGTGGCGCTGCGAGAGCAGCCGCTCCCACACCACCATCCTCAAATACGCGCAGTACCAGGCCTCGTCCTTCCAGGACTCCCTGCGGGTGCGAACGCTTTCCAATACTTTCTGCCCGAGTCCCTCAACATCCAAAGGAGTTTGCTAAAACATAACCAGTTCCTCTGTATCTTTTAGGAGGAGAATGAGAAAAAGAAGGAGGTGGAAGCAGAAGCAGGCTCCACAGAGAGGTGCTTTGTTGTTTTTATACTTGCAGATTTCCATTGTATGTTTGTGTCAACCTTTCCATGCCTTTGCTTTCTTTTCAGTTTGATGCGCAGAAGAAAAGGTCTATTCAGACACATCAAGTTTGGAACCAACATCGACCTGTCAGACGAGAAGAAGTGAGTTCAGCAAGTTCCACAGCTTTTTTTCCCGTCAACGTCTTCCTCTTTCTTTCATTCTAATGGCTGTTTTCCAGGTGGAAGCAGCAGCTGCAGGAGCTGACCAAGCTGCCCGCCTTTGCCAGGGTGGTTTCGGCCGGTAATCTGCTCAGTCACGTGGGACACACCATCCTGGGCATGAACACCGTCCAGCTTTACATGAAGGTGCCGGGCTGCAGGACGCCAGGTAGTCCTTTTTCTTTCCCCGCCTCTCCTCCTTTCCTCCTTTCATTCTGACCTGCTCTTCTGCGTTTTTGTAGGCCACCAAGAGAACAACAACTTCTGCTCAGTCAACATCAACATTGGACCTGGCGACTGCGAATGGTTCGCTGTCCCTGAGGCGTACTGGGGCGTCATCAACAGCTTCTGTGAAAAGTATGGCGGCAGGAAGAACTGAGCGGTGTGCTGATCGGTCCCTGGTGACTGATGTTTCTGAAAACCTTTTTGCAGGAACAATATCAATTTTCTGATGGGCTCCTGGTGGCCCAACCTGGAGGACCTGTATGAGACCGACGTGCCCGTTTACCGCTTCATCCAGCGGCCCGGGGATTTGGTGTGGCTCAACACAGGCGCCATTCACTGGGTTCAGGCCATCGGCTGGTGCAACAACATCGCGTGGAACGTGGGACCCCTCACAGGTGAGAGCAGCAGATCCAGAAGGGGATGCAGAACCGGAAGTTGACAATGAAATCTTTTTGGTTTTTTCATCATCCTCAGCACATCAATACAAGCTGGCAGTTGAGCGCTACGAGTGGAACAAGCTGCAGAGCGTCAAATCCATTGTCCCCATGATCCATCTCTCCTGGAACATGGCGAGGAACATCAAAGTATCGGACCACAAGCTTTTTGAGATGATCAAGTGAGGACTTGGTGGTTTTTAGGGCCTGTTGGCAATCTCTGCGCAGTCCTGAGCTCAAAGGTCCCATCTGTTTGTCAGGTATTGCTTGTTGCGGACTCTGAAGCAGTGTCAGATGCAGAGGGAGATGCTGCTGGCTGCTGGGAAGGAGCTGGTGTGGCACTGCAGGACGCAGAGCGAGCCGGCGCATTACTGCAGCGTTTGTGAAGTAAGCACACTTGTGCAGAAGCTCCGCTGCGGCGCCCGCTGCTGCGCTCACGCTGCTCCTGTGTTTCAGGTGGAAGTGTTCGACCTGCTCTTTGTGACCAGCGAGAGCAACAGCAGGAAAACGTACATCGTCCACTGCCAGGACTGTGCGCGGAGGTCCAGCACCAACCTGGACAACTTTGTGGTGCTAGAGCAGTACAAGATCAGCGACCTCATGCAAGTTTATGACCAGTTCACACTAGTAAGTGGATAACAGAACCACACCCAGCCATTGGTTGAGGTAGTCCCTGACATTTTAAGGCTGTAAAACCCCTCACTGTGGACTTTCTGCACTTTTCTCAGAAAGACATAAACATTTTTACTTTTCTCTCTTGCTTAAACTCTCAAAGTTTAAACCTTCATAGAGAATAATTAGAATTATAGAATGAAAACCAAAAATCTGATCCTGTTTGAAGCTTTATGTAAATGCAACAAACTGAACACATTCCGTACGGGAGATACCGCATGAAGGAGAATGAATCGAAAAGGTCTACAGCCAATCAGGACGCAGAACACAGTACAATGTTTTAAAAAAAAAGCATTAAAAGTTGCTCTGAAAAAAATCCACGAAGCTGCAAAATGTCATCTGTGATATAGCGAAGGAATGCCAGAGCACAACACCTATAACCTTACAGAAATCCTAAAAGGCCTCCCCCCTACTGAGCATGTGCAAGCAGGAGGAAACCAGACCCGTTACCTCTCTTTCCAAAAAACACTGGACCAGCAGCAAAGTCTATGAAAGCAGCAACATAATTTACTCACAGTTTTAATCAAACCTCAACACACGGTTTGACATGTATAGCACCCCTAAAGAACAAAAAGAAAGTTCCATTTCACAAATTATGTTTTTTTATTTAGCTAAGAGGCAAAATAAACCAAAACATTCAGAGAAGATCAAGTGCACGGCTTTGATTCAACACTCACTATGATTGGATTAGAATTGAACTGTGTACATGGTCCCAGGAAAACGTCACCCGATTATTACACACATTCACATACGCCACACTTCCGGTTGTAATGACTCATTTGGACACGCGCAGGAATGTCTGAAATACCGAAAACAGCTGTAGAAGAAGAAATGGCGAGTTCCGTTGTAAACAAACAAAGCTGCAGCATTGAGCGAGATGATCTTCTAAACATCTCATAAACATGTTCGCTCATTATTTTCTCAATATGCGCGGCTGATACTTTATTCTTAGCCGAACAGACCCGGAAGAAGGATTAGGATAATACGTGCTGACAACATTTGGCTGAGGATGCACTTAAAAAATCTGTGCGGTCAACATTCGTGTGCGTCTTGGCTGCACGTAAATATGTGGGAAATAACATCAGCCGTTATATTCTGGACTCCATTGGAAAAACTTCAAGACTGTGCGGAGCGACATTTCTGCATTCAAAAGCCGCCTCCGCCTGCTCACACACCGTCGGAACAGTGTGTTTACATGACGCATTTTATCCTGATCAGGCATTCCTTCTGATTACTATTGTACACGGAAACGCAGCTACAGGCTATACAGTGTTTCCTCATTGATCGCTGGGGATGCCTTCCTATACAGATGTTTTAACCCCTCACTAACCACACAATTTGTACACTTTTCTCAGACAGACATGAACATTTTCACACTTTTCTCTCTTGTTTAAACTCTCAAAGTTCAAACCTTCATAGAAAAATAAGTTTAGTTTTATAAAATGAAAAGAAAGATCTGCTTGTTATAGAAGATTTGTGTAACTCTGGTGAACTGAAGCAGTGTGTCGGTTCAAGAGACATCACACGGAGGGGATTGACCATATCGACAGCCAATCAGGACGAACATGCTTTTTTCACACGCTCCAAACCAACCAGGGACATCTTCATGAATTTGACATCACGTGTGTCATGTGTGTTCTCTGCCTCCTCTCTACAGGCGACCCCTCTGCCCTCTTCCTCTTGACGCTGACGTTTTCTTCTTCAGAAGTCGTCTCAAAACCTCCGTGAAGAAGATCAGATGTTCCTGAAAAACTGTCAAACCTTTCCTGATATTCAGGAAGGGAGGTGACAGTCCTCCAACTGTGTCCTGTAGCCATCCCAGAAAGGCAGCTGTGTGAAAGCTGTTCGTCTATGCAACCCGCCCTAAGCGCTACGGCTCCCCCTGTTGGACCAGAGGGAGATCTCACCTCCTGTCGTCATGACTGCTGGGCCAGCTGGACTTCCCCAGACGACTCGTAAAAGCATAACAGATACAACGGACTGAAGTTTTGTACATAAGATAACAGAGACTACTGATTGGACCGACGCTGACACCAGAGCATTGCTCCATGAGAGGACTAATCAGCCCAGCAGGTCGTCTGTATGTACGACACCGCAGTCCAGATAAAGATGTGAACGATGGGCGATGTGACCTTTAACCCCCCCCAAAGTCGATTAAAACTTTACTTTGTTTGCTAAAAAGTCTGTATTTTGTTACCTTAAGTGAGGCGAAGACAGAAGTCACAGAGAATGGAGTTGCACATGGACAAACAGGGGAATTTAGTTAGTTTCTTTTCATTCTGATGTACATTTACAATATTTATAAATGCATATTTATTGCTTGAAATATTTGTTGATTGAATGCTGTCGGTTTTTTTTCCCCCTCCAAAGTGTCTGCCATGAAATTTTTAAGGAGCCATGTGACATTAGCACGCCCCCCCTCCCCCCAGTATGTTTTTTTTATATTAAAGAGTGAGCATTGTACGAAGACCTTACCTGGAAATGAGTTTATTGTTTGAAGGATGTCATCTGCATCAATAAACAAAAAGGTCTTTGTTGACTGCTGCTGCTCTTTATTGCTGGTCAGGAACCACTTGATGTTTCTGTTGATGAATTTGGCTTCTGTGGTTACATTAACATGGTAATCAAGTACCAATTCACAGGAGAGGCTTTCTCAAAGAGCTGTTTACTAAATGTTGACCGAGGCGGCAGCACCATGCCTGTCAGATGAGATGTTAAGAGAAGAAATGGATTCTGTAGCTAAAGTTTAAGGCACAAGCAGCTTGATATTTGTCAGCCATCATAGACAGTTTTTCATTAATCAGCTGGTGTGTTTTCTTAAGCTATGCTGCAGAATTTTGGAACCCCAATAAAGTTTTTTTTCTCTCCCAAACATTCAAAGCCTCACTTGGATCGTCTTTTAATATATTAAAAAAATGTTTTCAGTGTTTTTTTTAGTATAATTATGCTGTTTTTAGCCCAAATTAAAACCCTATCGTTTTTGAAGACCGTTTCTGTAGAGCGGCAGGAGTGTGTTAGAAAATTTGGCTCAGAGTTGTAGATGGGACTGTTTGTGAGCAGTAAGCTTCTCCGCTCTTCCCATTGTTAAGAGCTTCAGGCCCTCACAACTCCAACCACATATTAGCGGTGCAACAAAAATGGTCTGGCTATCCAGACGTACATTTTAGACCCAGATTCCATCTCCAAGCAAAACAGACGTACATGGATCTAGTATCTAGCGGAGCAGGGTTCTAAGCTCTTTATCCATTGGCAACTTATCATCTGCTCCTAATTCACGACAATGTAACCCTTGTGCTATCCTAGGCACTTTAACATTGGGAGTTGGGTCATCTAGACCCACTAGACAGTGCACTGAACCTTTTTTCTTCAATGATTTGTGATCTTCACTGGTGTCCATGGATTACATGAAATCTTTCCACCTTTATCCACCTTTGTCATGGTAGGGAGAACACGTCAATGGAAGGGTGGGGTCATCTAAGATAGCACAAGGGTTAAGTAAAGAAATACTCAAAAATACTAACTTTATCTTAATTTTCTTTATATATGTCCTCCAAAAAATACCACAAAAGCATATTAAAATCTGTGGGGGGAAAAACTGTGACATTATAGTTTACATACTTTCAAGAACAGCCCTGATGTATATGCTCTTGAACATGTATTAAAGTCCACAGGGCGGCCGTGGTGCAGCGGTAGGGCGGTCGACCCATGATCGTTCGATTACCATCTTGCACGCCCATGAGTCGATGTGTCCTTGGGTAAGACACTGAACCCCACCTTGCCTCTCTCTGGTGGGAGGTTGGCGCTAGTGTTCGGCAGCGGAGCCGCCACCAGTGTGTGAATGTGTGTGTGACTGCCTGAATGGGTCTGTGACTGTAAAGCGCTTTGGGCCTTGTAGGTAGAAAAGCGCCACATAAGTATACGCCATTTACAATGTATTAAACTCAAATTTATCTCTTTCTGTTTCTACTAGCGCATCTACAGTAGGAAGAGGCTTTATGTGAAATGTCAAGGCATTGCAAGTTTTGCGAAGTTCACTTCTGGTTTTTTCTATGACAGCTCTGTTCCAATACATGAAAGACTTGGGCCCAATCTGAATTATTCCCCTACCACAACATTTAGTTTTTCAAACGGAGAGTTGTGTAAAAAGAGTGGAAATGTCCAAAGTCCCATCCTAATCTCTAACTGCTGACAATGTAGTGTCCTGGATTTTTAATTGTAAATTAGACACTATGCTCACATCTTTTTTTTTAATCCTTGTGCTATCCAAGGCACTCTAACATTGGGAGTTGGGTCATCTAGACCCACTAGACAGTGCTCTGAATCTTTTTTCTTCAATGATTTGTGATCTTCAATGGTGTCCATGGATTACATGAAATCTTTCCACCTTTATCCACCTTTGTCATGGTAGGGAGAACACGCAAGGGTGGGGTCATCTACGACAGTGGTTCTCAAACTTTCTTCAGTGATGTACCCCCTTAGAAATACATTTTTAGTCAAGTACCCCCTGGAAGAAAAAAGAGGTACAGTGCAGTAAAGTCAGATTTATTCAAGCCAAACAACAGTGAACCTGACAAAAACATTCATATGGCAAACATTGCATGTTCAAACAAAAAAGAAAAACAGAAGACGTTGACCACCAGAAGGCATAAAACCAGTCAAAACTCAAATGTGCAAAATGCTGTTAATAATGAATAAAATAAAAAATTATCATCTGTTCACAGAAATAAATCTATAACTTAATTATAAATACATAATATTTAGTTTACAAAATAAATTAACTTCATAAAGATTCGCTCACAAATAATAATTAACGTTAACTCTTTGAGGATAAAAAAAAGAATATTGCATGTGAATCACTTTGCATTGAACATTTGACTTGAATTGAACAGCATGTAACATTTATGAACTGGAAATTAAATGTACTCAATACATTTCAATGAGAAATATGAGCTTGCAGCTCACTGAGGATCTTTGTCATTCTTGGTGGCAAGGAGGCAACTGCAGTGATCAAGCTCTTCTCCAAGCACAGTCTGTTTCTTTGCTTTGTTTTGATCAGCATCATTGCTGAGAAGGAGGCCTCACATAAATATGTGGATGCAAACGGTAGCAGCTGCTCCAAAGCTTTCTGTCCCAGCTCAGGGTGCTCCTGCCTCACACACAGCCAAAACGGTGTGAGAGTGGATGCACCAAACTTCATCTGCAGGCCACGGTCAGATGCTACTTCCATCAGTTTTTCCTGACGAGTGACAGGAAGCTTGCTTCTGTTTGCTTCAGACAAGAGAAATGGGTTTCTCACCCAATCCAGCTGCACAGATTTCTCATCCATGTCAGGAAAGTAGGAGTGAAAACCACTGATCAAGTTAGCCAAATGTCCCACTATGACTAACTTCACCAGAGCTGTCGCCACATCCTCATTTGAGAGAAACACATCCAACTGAGGAAAGCAGGTGAAATCCTCCTGATCACATGGCCTTTTCCACATCTCTGCTTTCTTCAGGAAACCACCCACCTTGTCATCCAGGTTCAGGATGCTGGTGTCCTTGCCCTGCAGGGACATGTTCAGTTCATTCGGTTTCCTGAATATAGCTGCCAGATTATAGCAAAGCTTTGCAAGCCAGTCCGTGTTCTCAAACATGGTGGCATGGGGAGATCCGTGCTCTGTCAGGAAGGTGTGCACTTCAGCTGGCAACTCAAACAGCCTGCTCAGTACTCATCCACGGGACAGCCAGCGTACTTCAGGATGCAGGAGCAGTTCTGTGTGTTCAGCTCCCGTATTTTCCCAGAGGCTGCGGAACAAACGTGCATTAAGTGGCCCTGACTTGAGAAAGTTTAGAACTTTAATGCTGTCGTTCAAAACTCATTTTCTTGGACGCTAGCGCTTCCCTGTGTATCACACAGTGCGACCACTTGATGTGCGTGGGGATTTTCTCTTGTAATCCGTGCTATGAGCCCTTTCGCGCTGCCCGTCATTGATGCAGCCGCATCTGTGCAGACGCTGCTGCAGGATTTCCAGCTGATAAACATGTTAACCACATTAAAAACGTCCTCTACGGTTGTTCGCCCCTCCATTTCTTTGCAGAATAGATCGTGTTCACAGATGTCGTCCGTGTCAATGTATCTTACAAATGCAACAAGTTGCGCATGTCCACTCACATCTGTGGATTCATCCAGCTGCAGTGAAAATGAGTCGCCAAGTTTCCCCACAACTTGTTCGATAATGTCTGTGCCCATGATATGTATTCTGACTTGAAATCAGAAAGTTTTCTCCTGAAGAACTCTGGTGCCTTACCAACGTGACATCCATGTTTTGTGGTGAGATGCAGCTGGAGGTGAGCCGGCTTCATGCTAGCGTCGGCTAACTTCTCCCCGCAAAAAACAAAACAATAACACAGTGCCTGGGGTGGGTCAGAGCTCGTGGACGTAAATCCCATTAAAACATATTCTTCCATGTACTTTCTGGAATTCGTCGCCTCTTTTTTGTTTTCTTTTTCACTTGTCCATCTACTTTCAGCAGCATGGCTGCTGCGCTTTAACCACGCCTCCATAGTTACAGTGTTATGGTAACGACAGGTCGTTGACGAGTGCGTGACGTCAGTGGGTCAAACTAACTTGGTCTGGGGGGAGGGGGGCAGTTTTATTTCAAAGGATATTGAAACTAAATACTGAATATAAAATTCAGTGCATGAATACATATTTATATTTTATCAAACTTTTTACAAAATATTTTTTCTCAAAATTTACTGTTAGGATGAGCCTACTGATTTAGATGGATATTTTGAAAAGCTTCACGTACCCCCTGCAGTACCTCCACGTACCCCCATTTGAGAACCACTGTATATGATATCATGCTGATTACATCAATATGACATCAGCATGATGTCTTTGATATCTTTGATATCTGTGATGTCATTTGATGTCATCATACAAGAGTGTATGTGTGACCACAGATTACATCATCAGACCAAAGTCTATATATACCGGTAGGAGTCAGGTTAGTGTTTATTCTGGTCTTTCTTAGTGAAGAGTGAACACGTTTGAAACCTTTACGTTTTCAAAAACTCAAATCAAGAACCAGAGTATTTTTACTAAGCAGACTATTTTTACCTTTCATTAAATATTAAACTAAAATGGATTGCATCACACAAGACCAACCGGAAAAATGTTCCCTTTGGAAACTTCTTCACACAAAAGAAGTTTCTTCTTTTAAACTGAATCAGATCAGATCCATTCTGCGTCGAGTGGCAACTGCTTTTCAGGACCCTCAATACGCTGATGGAATTCTGACGCCGGAACGAATTCAGTTGGTTGTTAAAAGAAACCAGAGACAACAGGTCATTTCAACTAAATTTAGTGGAGTTGAGAATCTTCCTGTGGATTCATGCCAACATTTCAGGTGGTACATGGCCCCAGAGACACTTCTTGGTTTAGAGACCACTGAAAAATCCCATGTCTGGTCCCTTGCTTGCATTGTTGCTGAGATGTTCCTTGGGTCTCCTTTCTACACTGCCAATAGTGATTTTGAGATGATCAAGAACATAACAAAAACTCATGGCCGCTTTCCAGACCATCTCTTAAATGCTGGATCCAAAACCAAAGATTTTTACTTCAAAACCTTGAAAAAGCAGTGGCTTCTGAGGACACCAAAAGAAGATAGAAACAGGAGCCTTAAAGATGTCAGCTTTGTTTCAGCAGACGACTTCAGAAAACACCAACAGAAGTCGGGAATCTGTTCAGAGATCAAACAGATGAAACTGGAACAATTTATTGATCTGTTCAAAAGAATGCAGTTATTGGATCCTGCAAACCGTATTCCTCTTGATCAGGTGCTTCAACATCCATTTGTAGCCAGTAACATGGATCTCCCAAGAATCTCTGTAGGAAATGTTACCAGTTTTACTGGCCAGCAAAATCTGTCTTTATCAGAAAAGATAAAAGAGAAAGACACACCGTGCCATTCTGGTAAAGAAAGAAAACCGCCTACGGTCTGGATCATGGGATCAGAATATTACATCAACGGAGCACAAAAAACAGCAAGTGAATGCTACGGGGAAAACTTTGGACTCGATTCAAAAATAAATTGGATTGGAAAAGTAAACATGCGCTGGAGGGATGTCTTCAATCATTTCAAAAGTGAGGTTTCCCAACAAAGGAGTATACCAGACATTTTAATTCTCCATGTTGGCAGCAACGACTTGGGGAACACAAATGTGTCTGATCTTCTCTGTAAAATGGTGAAGGACTTGAAATGGCTGCATGACAATTTTCCCACAATGAAAATTGGGTATTCCTTCATAACTCCAACATCAACAGGGGGAACAGAGAAAATAGATAAGGACAGGATCAGGATCAACAAAGCAATTCAATCCAGCGTCGAATTATTCAATGGCTTTGTGATAGAGCATCCAAGACTGATACCATTTAGCCATCTGTTTAAATCGAATGGAATACATTTCACCATAGAAGGATTTGAAATGTTTGTAAGCTCTATCTATGACACGCTTGAGCAAATTCTCAACTCGACCTTTTCAGGAGGCCAACCTCAGTCAACCCCAGTCCCACACATCCTTCCAAAGGTGCAGGTACCAACACCAGAGAAAGAAACCCCTTCAAAAGAGTTTGTCAATGGAATGTCTGCAACAGTGAGACAGCTGGAAATGGAGACATCCTTGCCAAAGCACGAAAAGTGTAATCTGAAAAGGAAACACATTTCAGAATCAGACTCAGAAAGCTACTTACCTGCACCAAAGATAATAAAAAAGATTTGTCTGAAAATCACAACAGAAAATGCACAGTCACCACCTGAGGATGAACACAGGCCTAACAACAAAAAGCCTTTACTGAAGAGAAAAAGAAGTTCAGAGGAACCCCCTTCCCCAGTAAAAAAGATCAAGCTAATCTATCAAAATGTCTCTGAGGAGGAACTGGATTTTGAAAGTCCTTTTGCCAGTTCACCAGAAACTGTGATCCAACCTGAGGAGATGGAAGAGGATACATGGAGCATTACATCGGACAGCTCACCAACAACCAAAACACATCATTTAATAGGAGCACCTGATGTCTGGATCGTTGGCTCACAATACATTTCCAATGCAAAGCATTCAGCGGTTGATGAGTCCTTTGGAAAAAGCCTTCATTCCAACTCCAATGTTAAGTGGATTGGAAGTAAACACTCGGCCTGGAAGGACATTGTTAAAGCAGTCCATCAAACAATCTCTAAGGAAAGTGGTCCCCCTGAAGTTTTGGTCATTCATACTGAAGGTGAGGAATTAGGAACAATTCCTCCAACGGTGATTGCAAGTCAGATGGCAGAAGACCTGAGGGTTCTAAAAGAAAAGTATCCTCAAATGAATGTAGCTTTATCCCTCATCATCCCAAGAAGACATTGGAGATTTGGAAATCCTGCTGGAATGAATAAACTCCGGACCTCTGTCAACAAAATGATCAAGGGGTATACTGACCTGTTCGATGTGGTGGTTGAACATGAAAATTTGGTTCCAGCTGAACAGAACATCTATCTACCTGATGGAGTAAATTTAACCAAAAGAGGGACTCAGGTATTTTTAAATAACATTTGGACTGCCATCAAGACATTACTCCCAGAAGAACAACCAGACTGGATCACTTCTTTTCTTGATGATTTTAGTGAGAGCGATTTTCTAAATTGGGTGAACCAAATGATCACAGGAGATTAGATGATGAGCTGATGTAATCTGAATTTTTTTTTTTTGTGTGGGTTATTATTTCTCTATCGTAAGGACATGTTTGTTTGGATTAAAAAAGACCTATACTTTAGGTTCAGAATGTTTGGGGTTTCTTGTAGCACTCTAGTTTAATGGGGATTCTGGAAGTGACTTAAGTGTCTTTTTGTATAGTATAAAAAATATA
>CM074501.1:29146127-29171398 GCA_037389245.1 Oryzias sinensis
TATATATATATATATATTTAAATGTTATCCACTATTCTTTCTTTCTTTTTTTCCTATGATGAAGCATCAAAAATACAAAGACATGGATTAAATACAACAATCATTTTAAAACTTTACAACTTTACAATTTTACGACATGAATGGAAGATGGAAGAAAATTTGAGTTAGCTCTTCACAATCCAGATAATGATGATAACGTTGTAATGGGAAAAAAAGAAAAGGCAGTGAAGTATAAAGAATGAAGTAACAGTGTATCAAAATCCTCAATATGATCTGTCTTATGTTTTTCTTAAACTGAAGGATATTTGTTTTTTTGGATCTTTGTGTGTGTATGTATGTGTGGCTGATTATTTTCAGGTGTGGTGCATGAAGGCGTGGCTCCCATTGGACCAAGCTGATGGAGGCAGCCTTCTAAAGCAGTTTGTGGTCCTCCAGCCTGTGAGAAGGGAGCTTGGCTGCAACCAGCCTCCACTGTTGGCCCTCTTCTCCATGTTGTTTTGTGGTTCTCCATTTGTTTTAGTTTGTGTTGCACTTTGTAATTCTTTGTGTTTAGGCCCACTACGTAGATTTGTTTGGTCTTATTTTGTTTATCCCTTGAGCTATCCTATGACCCCACCCTTACTTTGACGTGTTCTCCCTACCATGACAAAGGTGGATAAAGGTGGAAAGATTTCATGTAATCCATGGACACCAGTGAAAATCACAAATCATTGAAGAAAAAAGGTTCAGTGCACCGTCTAGTGGGTCTAGATGACCCAACTCCTAATGGTAAAGTGCCTATGATAGCACAAGGGTTATGTGAAGCTTTAGGGGTGAACTGCCATTTTCTTTAGTACTCCTTTTCTCCTGTTTATGTTAGTCCAGGGAGGTTAGTGCTTGTCTTTGTTTTCTCTTTTCTTTTGGTTCAGGTAAGATTGTTTTCCGGGCTTAGATAGGTTGGAGTTTTGTTTGTAATTTTGGCCTTGGTTCACCCTGAAGCTGTGTAGCTTCACCTTAAGTTATAGTTGTCTGTTATTTATTAATTTGTAAATAAATTTGTTATATTTTTATGGAGACATTCGTTTGGTGTTTTTGTTCATTTAAATTTAGTGACAAAAGCATTCTTTTATGTTATGCTCCTCCAAATACCCCTAGACATGAAAATGGAGCGTAACATCAATATGTTGTGAGTTCCTGGGGGGAAAAAAGTCTTAAGGTATTGTAAATGACTGGATACTTGAAAATAAATCTGTCTGTGATTTCGATCTTTGAAAATCTATACATGAAATGCTTGCTTCAGAAAAGTCAAGTCATTATTTATCTATGAAAAGAAATGCAATGAACTTCAGCTCCGATCAGCAGTCCAATTACGGTAAAACAAATATCAGTAATGGTGTTGTCTGGTGCTTATCAGATATTTTCAAACAAAATTGAAGTTAATCAATCAAAACACCCAAAAAGCTGTTAAACAAGACAAGCAAACTAAAAAAAACTTATAAATCACAACATTTCAAAGAAAAGTCTTTTAATATGTTTTCCTCCCTTGCTTCTGTCCTTGTGACCTGGTGAGTTGGTGAATTTCACACTTTCTGTTTTGAAATCTGGCTGTTTTTGGTGTTTCTAAGAGTTCGTCATTGTTTCCAGTCTGCTGTTGTGTTTTTGTGTTGAGGACCTCGTCTCCTCTTCAACCAGAAACCTTTGAAAGCAGATATTTTCCTTAGTTGCATTTTCCCTGCATGATTCAGGGCTGAGGTCCACACCCACTGATTCCATCTGACATTCTTGAATTGATCATTTCTAACAGGAAAATCCATTCAAACAAATGTTGTGTGTTGTTTTCCAGTGTCTCGACAAAAGACGGCCATGTTGTGTCCACACGCAGCAGAATCAGGCGTACTCCTCCGCATGTTTTGGTTCCAAATCAGTGAAAGTCAAAAGGCAGGACTGGAATTGAACCAAACGTGACAAAGCTGCCTTCATGCCTGTACGGTTTACGCAGTGAAGCGATAGTGAGCACAGAACCAGTGACAAAGCGACGTGTTTGAACTGGAATCACTTGGGTTGTAAGGAGAGCTGTCATTTTGAAGGAGTTTCCTCCTCAGATTCAGGACTCCTATAAGGAGGGACCATGAAAGCCGTAATCCCTCAGATAAAGCAAACCTGCATCAATCGTTCGTTCTGATGACACAAACACAACACAAGCTGAAAGTTTAGGACTTTGTTCCGCTAACAAGGGGCTGTACAAAAACCAAGAAGGGCTTGACGAAACGCCGGAAAGTTTGTGACGATTTTTCTGATCCTTGTTTGGTTGGATTTGTCAAAGAGACTCATGGTTAAACTGCTCTGGAGGTGCACTCAGCTTATGTTCCTTCAATATTGTAAGTGTGTAGCTTCTATTCTTTCATAAGCTTTCTCTCATATAGCCACACAAATGTAATGGAAATGAAAAAGGAAGCTGCTGAATAAGAAAAGATGAAGGATGCGATCCCAAACATGAAATACAGTCAGAACTGGTGGATAGTTTCCAGTGTAAAAGACAGAGATGGTTTCTGGTCTTAACTTGAGGCAGGAGGAATAAAAAGAGGACCCTGGAGGCTCATGAGGATTCTCAGTTTCTCTACGGTTCCTCTTCAAAGCTTCCCTCATGTTTAACTTTTGTCTTTGTCTTTCGAGACCTTCCTTTAGGGGGCGCCACAGTAGATCATCTGCCTCCATGTAATCCTCTCCTCTACATATTCCTGACTCACCTTAACTTTCAATGTTAATTGCATTATAAAACAGTCCCGTGTTAAAGACTGATCTCCAGGTTACTTGTGTGACTCACTAAAGTCCAGTCCTCTTTTGGTCTTTATTAAAAGTGTTCCCAGTGCTCTTTTAATTATGATTAAACTATGTTTGGCCAGAAACAGAAAACCTGTATTGTGTTGGTGTTTTTATGATTTCTAGTTCTTTTTGGAAAATTTAAGTAAAGGGAATCCTTAGAGGTGGAGACATTAGACTCGACCTGGAGGACTTTAGACTTTGGGACTCATTTTTGTTTTCTCTCTTCAGCACATCATTGTGAAACCTGACAAAGACAGAAAGAGAGTTTTTTCGGCACTCTACCCTGCACCACAATAAGCAAAATCTGTATTTTAGAGTTAATTAATGCTTTTTAAATAAACTATTTGTGACAACAGAACATCTACCTGAACTATGACAATCAAGATTTAAAGTTTCACTCTGATCACCTTTTGATCTATTGGAAAAGCGTACCCCTAGGTCTGTCATTTAGGATTATGCTCTTTCTAGCTCCTGGTTTTATGCTTTTATTAAAAACACAGTTTTCTTTGGAGTGGATCTTTAATTCAAACTATAGAACATGAAGCTAAAGCAACATTATTCAAATTCTTCTCCTAGAGCAGAAGCGTGGTGATATGCAGAACAACCAAATCCCTCAGAATACTAGACTGTTTAGCTTCTTGTCAGATTTTGCTGCACCTCCTCCTTGGATGTTGTGATCCTTCACAGATGAGCGTAGAATCAGGAAAAGTTTACCTTAAAGAAGGTGAAAAGAATTCATCCCTACATGACCAGTAACTACATTATATCGCCTTTTATAACCAAACCAAACAGATACCAGAAGTAAACAACCAAAAGCTCTGACTATGTCCCTATCTCTGGGAATGCCTGTAAAACCTTTCGGACAGAGATTCTAAAATAAATGCGAAACAGTCCACAGACATGGCTGTGCTGAGCATGAGCACATGTGCAGCACAGGACGCAGCACTGAGGAGCGGGTGCTGGCTCTGCCTGGACCCGCCACGTTGCCCCAGAGAGACTTCTACTCCACACACTTATCACACAGAGTAAGTGTGCGCAAAATCACCAGAGACTCGTAAACTTAAACCAAAGCTTCCTGTGACTCACATCTCCAACAGCCTCAGACTCATTCTAGAAGAATCTGTGGGACTTCAACCACACGAGGACCTTGTTGCTGTTTTACCCCAGAGGAGAGCTGTTTCATTCAACTCTGCAGCATTCTGAATTTCTAGTTAGTTTTATCAGATTTTACAGTCATTTTAATCTTGAAATGACCTAAAAGTTAGAAACAGCTGATGAGAAGGAACAATGCAATAACAGAAAATGGGTAACTCAACTGGTAGTTTGGAATCTAGTCAATAAAGACATTGTTGGACGATTATTTATGTGTAAATTATTAAAGGCTTTAAAGGCAAGCTGTCTCACTTTTCAGTATTTGCTGCTACTGTTTGGCATGAAAAACTAGACCACCATTTGTAACTGAATTATACTCATTAGAAAATGCTGAAAGTATAAATGTGAAGAAACAAAATCACTTTCATTTCTCAACTGAAAACTATTTTTCTGAAAAGGACGCACAAATTTAAAATCTCCTTTCATCTTTTTTTCTAAGGTTTCCTTCCTAGTTTGCATCAGTGTGATTATGACGGAAATATCTTGTTCTGAGAGCAGAACACAAGACTTTAAAATGTGCCGTTTTGCACTGATGGCGTCCATTTTTGACTCAACCTGAAATGGCGTTTGAGGACAGATACTCCAAAAAAAAAACATTCCAAGTCTATTCACACGTTTGGTAGATAATGATCATCTGTTGTTTTTCATTTGACTCCCTCTGTGTTTAGTCCTTCAGCTGTTTCTGTATTCAAAAATAATCCAACAAAGGTGCTACAGGATATTCTGACTCTGAAATTTGCTGAAAACTTATCTACTCAGTCCTTATTGTAAAACTATGGTGGAGGGCCAGGGCCAGCAAAAAATTAAATAACATAACATAAAATTACATTTTATTATTTTTTTTAAATTACATAACTTAAAATAAAATTAAATTAAAACAAAACAAAAAAACTTTAAAAAAAATGAAGTTGAATTAAATTATATGAAAAATGAAATAAAACACATGACAATAAAGTTGTACAATTAATTTAAAAAGTAAACATTTTAGAAGAATAGGAAAGTAACTTTATGATAGAAAGAATCATAATTTTTAAAAGGAAAAACTTTTGCTTTTGTAAAAATATTGTTGTAATTTGATGAAAATAAAGTTGTACATTTTAAAAAGAAGTAAAGCAGATTCAGTGAGAATCTATCCACTGTGTATTGCTAAAGTATCTGAAAAATAAATGACCAAATGTTTGATTGTCATTGTTGAAACAGTTCATTTTCAAAGAGCATGACTTTTTCTGCATGTGAAATTATGAGATTTGAAGCAGACATTCATTTTATAACTTTTTCTCATCAATGTTTGACCTGAAAAAGGCTTTTTGGGACCAGCAGGTATTCCTGTTTTTCTCAAAATTTTGCATCTTTATTCTCCTGAATTTGTTTATTTATTTTAATGGCGACCCAATAGCAGATGACAGGCTGCACTTCCAAACCTGCCCAACCAACAAGTCTGAATCGATTTTAAATAAATTTCAAAGATGGTATTTTGATAAACAAATGAATCTCTAACAAGAAAAAAAATTACATTACATTATTCTTTGAGGAAAATAATTTTTAGATCGAGGAGGGGAAACTCAGATCTCAATTCTTTTCTTCTCAGAAATGGATCAGTGATTTTATTGTTTTAAAAAATGGTTTAAAAAATCATATTTGAAATTATTTACTTGTGGAAATTTTCAGATTTTTTTCCTTTTTTTTATTTAAGCAACAAATAGATCAACATCCTTTAGCTAAAATAAAAAAAATCCTGCTGACATTTGTCTTTCAAGTCAGAAAGACAGAAAGCCAAAGAACATTTACTTTCTTAAGATTTTTTGGGGGTGGGACAGTGTGTGTGAGTGTGTGACTTCCATCCTCCCATTAATCTCTTAGTCTACACATAGAACTCAAAACTTCCACAGGAAGTTAGTCATGATTTTAGTATCCTGGGGATTTTTTCCCCTCTCTGTGGCCTCACGAGTGGACAGCGGTCGGCTGCTCCTCGCCGCGCGCTCCAATGTTCAGTTTCTGCTTTAAAAAAAAAAAGGAAAAAAAAGGGGGGGGCAATATCCACCCAGTGATTCATCAGCCGCCTGAAACAGGAAGTGAAAGTGAAAGTGGCAAAAATAAAGCTGGAAAATCCAGAATAAGATGAGAGGAAGCAAAAGTGGAAAGAAAGTTTCTAAACACCTAAATTCATCAAAACTCCTTAGAGCCATAGACAATTAGATGTTTATAGAAATGTATAGATATCTATTATATAAAAAACATATGTGAGGAAGAGCAAAAGTGTGGTGTATGTCCAGTTTTTCTTTTTAACTTTGACAGTGAAGTACCGCTATTTGCTGCTTTATTTATATAATATTTAAAAATTGGCATTTAAGTTGCTTCACACCAGTAGACAAAATCAATTTGATGCCATAAAACATGCACACACAAATAAATGAAACACATTTCTAAGTTTGAGAAATAAATTCTTAAAGAATTGGTTCATCCCCTGCCTAACAATTCCCCTCACCTTTACCTGTCTAATAAAAACCTATATTCTTTCCCTTCAGTCTGACAGCAAATCTTCAGCTTTGAATCCATTTTGATCTCACTTCCAGCTCATTCTTGGTGCTTTCTCCTTTTCCTGTGGAAGTGTGCCATCTCTGTCTGTGGTGATACTGAAAAACACAAGAGGTTAGACTGTGGACCCTCAGCAAAAAAAATTGTACACCTGAAGCTTATTTCATGAAGTGTTTTTGAGTATTATTACATGTATGGCAAATACACCAGAGGTGAACTAAATAAGTCATGCTTAAACAAAGAGTCATAACTTACATTTACATGTAAACTTCTGCACTTCAGAGCACACCCACATGACAAAATGCGTTTCTCCTCTGCGGCACAGCGCGACATGGACCCTCTCGGCGGACAGATATAGAGCCCTCCGCTGCAGGGGTTTGCCCTTCAAAAAACCATGCCTGACACCCCTACCCCTCCAAATCACTCTATGGGTAGGTTTGGGGGTAGGGGAGGAATTGGGCAAGTATACTTGTAGTACACTTAAATAGACAATTTTTTGCTAAGGGAATTATTGGGTTTTATGAGTTAATAACTACGTATAAATGCCTTGATCTGATCTGATAATGTTTTCTCTCGGACAAATGCTTTAATGGAAGGACAAGATAAAAAAACCTGAAAGGTGAGTAAAAAATCTGAAAGGGAGTGAGACGAAGTAAAAGCCTTTTAATGCTAACTCCCCTGCCCTAGACCAACCTTATTACTACATCCAGTGCACCTATTGTATGTAATGAGTACAAATTCAGTTACAGATACCCATACATACATACACACACATATAGATAAAAATCCACTTGAAAACAGACACACATGGAACATTTGACACAAAAAACACTCATTTGGTTCCATTTAGAGCCTATTCCTGCACAATTCAAATTTATATTCATAGATATTTACAGATATCATCAAAATACATATATATATATATATATATATATATATATATATATATATATATATAAGATATCATATCAAAAGTGCTCTTTATTTTTGAAACATTATTGAAACCCACTCATTTATAGGCCTGAAATTTGGAAGTAGGTTTCTACAAATTCTGTTAGAGCCTTATTTGATTTTTTTTTTCTTACAATTATGACATACAGGTGACTAATGTACTTGTGGTTAATAGTATATGTTGTAAATAGTATATGTTGTCTAATCTATCATTTGTTTGACCTTGTTTCGGTCAGGGTTTTTTTTCCCACCCACTTCTATCCCTGATTGGAACCACTTTTGATCTGCACCATACAGCAATGGTGCATGGTGAGCTACCCACGAACTGACAATGAGAACTTGATTAACGAACCTATGAAAAAGAAGACGCCATACCCAAAGGAAAAAGGAACTTTGAAAACCAAAGACTGAAAAATATACTTGTGGGTTCGTGGACACTCCATTTTCTGCTGTCTCAACTTTTTTTTTTGTGTTTTAATACAGTCAATTGATTACTTTATCCCTGTGTTGCGTTTTCTATCCACACACTCTGGGCTCCATGAGTCCAATAAGACCTCTGTAGGTCAGAGCAAGCTAAGCAAGTGTTCCAATGTACATTTACATATTTATTCATAATCATATTTATTTATTTGTCTCCTAGACTGTCATGTTTATACATTGTTTCAAGGGGGAACTGGTTCTGTTCTACATTCTTGCTCTACATATGGATACACAAAAGCCTTTTTTGTTTGTGTGTGCCTTGCGAATGATAAATGTGCCTTTTTCCCTGAAATTCTATTTCTCCAATCTTTTGGTTGATGACTTTTGTATATTTTTTGCTTTAAATATTATTTGAGGTGTATAGTATTCTCCCTAATCCTATAGTCTGAGTTCTTTTGAATGTATAAAAGCATGTTTTTGTGATCAAGGCAACTAACTTTGTAAATAATTCCCATTGCTCTTTCTTGAAGTATTAAAAGTTAATATAGGGGGATTTATATTTATTTCCCCAAACTTCTTTGCAATGAGAAAAATATGCTAAATAACAGCACAGTTTAAAGTCTGGAGAGATTTGTGGTTTAGAATCACTCAAGCTTTATTTAAAATGGAGATGTTTATGAACAATTTAGTTTCAGATATCTAAAATGTAAAAAGTTTAGTTCGTCATTAATAATAACCCAAAGAAAATTTGTTTTCATGAATTATTTCCAGTTTCACCCTTTGAACAGACAGGTAGTCAGCTTATCAGCAAAAACTGAGAACAGCAATGATGTAATTTTACTCATTAATGGCAATAAACTTAAATCCTTTAAAATCCTTTAAAATAAAATAACAATAGATACAGTTGTACACTCACTGATAACTGTAGTCACTCATTCAAAATAGTTTCTATTTGACTGATTATTAAAGCTGAGTCTTATTTAAGTTTACTCCCTACTGATTCAACTTAAACAAAAAAACTACAAAAAACACACACACAATATATCGATAATTTCATCATCTGTATGAACATTCATCCACTGTCAGCATGTCATTATGACGTCAGAATAAATAAAAACGGATTACAATAGTTCACTGTATTTAGAGCGGTGAATCGTTGTAATAGCCCCTTTTTGTAATGTATACACAGATGATTACTAATTTCTTTTTTTTTATGTTTTGATGCAAATGGATTCTGTTTGAACTGTGATTGACTTTTACAAGGAACAGCTTCTCTGTCCAGGTAATTTAACTGGGCCACTCTTCTGAAATGGTGCATGGATGTGAGCATGGAGCATGCCCACATGCACAAAGGTATGGACGCAAGAAAAGGTTCCAATTTCGGAAGAGGCCAGCTCGTTATAAACAGCAGCTGTGGACAAATGTGAATGAGAAATACACATGTAAACATTCATGAACCCATCAGGAAACAGATTATAGAGACACAGAAAAGTTTTCTTAGCAAATTTTTGCTTAGATGTTTCATTGCAGTTTCTCCACAGCGTGTTGCCGTTTGAGCTACATTTTTAGTCCGAAACCCCAGAAACCAAGGGTGACACAGTAACCACAGAAGAAGAAACATTTGACATTATCCTCCACTTTTTATGGTATAATTAAAGAACAAATAGATCTGAGTTCTTTATTTCAAGTCTTTCAACACTGTGTCTCCACGTGGCTACAGGGGAGTGGGGCTGGAGGGATGAAGCACTTCAGCTTCAGGGAGCAGAGTGATCAGTGCGCCATCAGGCCACAGAGGCTGGTAACCAATTAACAGCAGACATGTGATATTCTACATGAAGTTATTGTTGAAGTTATTATTGAAGTTATATTTCTTATGCAGTGTGACACGTTACAGAAACAGTGCTAAAGCGTGTAACAGCATGAATTTGCTCATTCAAATTCGCTCTTCAAGGCACTGTTTGAACTAATTTGTTGAATTATTGTATCTTTAAAAAATGTCTTTGTTCATTCCTTTTCCTGCCAAATAAAAAAACTTCCTTCATGAGTACAAAAATGAAAACCAGCGCACAAAAGTCTCAAATGTTTTGCAATCCAGTGTCTCCAGTTGTGTTGTGGAAAAACCTTGCTATGTATCATAGACGGTTTTACATTCATTTGAAATTTCTGTAGATATTCTTAGTTCTAAGTTTTAAGAATACTTACGTTTGCGTTTAGAATAACCTTATTTCCACCAGGGTCATTCAACTGTTTTGTGCAAACTCCAAATACCCCTATAAATGAGGCCTCAGCAACCTATTTATTCAATATAAAACAGCCAAAAATACAGGAATAAAAATTTACGGTGTGGCTTTGACACTTTATTACACATCTGTAGTTAGAAATAATATTCAGACAATTATCCTAAGAGCACATTCTATGAACTTTATCCTTTTATTCTTTCTTTGAAATCGAAATTGCACCCCAGTCTACCTTTTAATTCACATTTGCCTTTCAAATCAATAGTTACAACAACTAACAGTCAATTAATATCGCCCCGTTTACAGTAAACGTAGGGGTCGGTTAGTTTCGTTGACTGTATATGAGAACTGGAATGAGTGACCCTTCCACCATGCGTTCCAAACAGGAAGTAGCTGCTGGTCTCAAAAACTATTTCTTGTTCCAACATGGCAGCCGTATTATGAAAAAATAGCGACTGAATTGACCTCATTTGGTTGGAGCTGGAAGAAAATCATTTTCTATGGTAGATGTCATAGTCACTTAGTCCAGTTCTCTTTTACAGTCAATGATTTGATGTACCATATCATGCCTAAAATTGGCAACAAGTGTGGAGCTAAAAGAAATTACTGCAAATGAACTCATGACAAGCCAACAGGTCATCTTTCTCTGGGTTCATCTTCTTCTGGAACTATATGTCTCAGACACACTGAAATTTGCCTCCAGCCACTCACAAAGTAGTCTTTCCTTTTTTTACAGTGTTTGACTGGCTGAAACCATATCAATAATCGTTTGAGGGACCTGCAATAATTTTGTTTTACAGGTTCTATTTTTTAATTTCTAAGAGCAGTCAAAAACCCAGAAACTCTAGAGCAATGTGTCTCAACTCAAAACTTAGGAAGTATCATAAACATTTTATGGTGTTTCATGAATAAATATTGAGGCAGATTCCAACTGGGAAATGAAATGGAAAGGTTCATTAACTTTGTCCAAGTCAGTATTTCAACATCTGCTTGACAAATGCAGATTTCCTAAACAGTGGAATTGTGGCATTCAGCTTGGAAATTTAAATCAATGATAGCGTTTAAGTCCAACACTGATCATCTCTGATCTGTTGTGAAAACTTTCCCAGTGGTCTTTTAACTATGATTATTCTGTTTTTTAGCAAGAATCAAAAAAATCTGAAACATTTTCTAGGACATTGTTTCTGCAGAAACTACCGGTAGTTCATTAGTGATTTGCCTCTGATTTGTGGGCGGAAATATCGGTGCAGAGCAACCCTGCCCCCTCCTTTCCCTTCGGCTTGCTGAGATATCTCTGACAAGCTCTTACAAGCTCACATGTTCACAAGAACATGTTAAAAACACCCACAACACCATTTTCATTGGAGTGGGCCTTTAAGTGCCACTGAATTTTTCAGCTGAAAGGATGGCGATGAAACCAATCAATTTTACGCAAACCAATGAAGAAGCCTCAGAGAAAGTTAAGCCCCAACCCCTCTTACAAATAACAGATCAAGCGTTGTCGTAACAAAATTATCTGTCAGAAAGCATGTCAACTGCAGCCCCTGAGTCTTCAGACCACAGATATGTTGTTTGCTGATTTGATGCTAGTCTGCACTCCTCTCAAACATATTTCACACAAACCAGCACTTCCACTAATGACTATGATTCCGTCTTGGCAGCTGAAAGCACTTGATGCACACAAACACAAATCCTGCCCTTCTCTACTTCCATTGCCTGTTTGGAAATGTGTTTTCTCTGCCAACTTTGAAGTGAATCACCCTGTTTAAGATGAAAAACAAATGTGAAAGCAAAAAAGACAAGCTGAGTCACATATGTGACTAAGACGGGAAGAATACACCTTTAAGACTGATCTCCTGCTGACACTCTTCTAAAGTATTCAGACAGAACAGAATGTAACCGCGGGTTACAGTGCCATCTGCTGGTCACACTGGCTTAACACACCATTCAACCCATCTCTGCCATTCCAGCTTCTTTTTGATGGAACACAGGTGATCGGCAGGAGGGGTAACTGGACCAGAGGACTGAGCAGCCCTGATCTACAGTCGAACAGAACAATGAGAACAGATTTAATTCAGGTTTTGTGGTCAGTATATTGTGAGGGCGTCTACATCAACAGCTCAAAATGACAGAAAAACACATTTGCCTTACAGTTACTGTACAGACTATAAGTTTTGACACACCTTCTCATTCAAAGAAATAGGAAGGTGTGTTCAAACTTTGGCTGCACGGTGGCGCAGTGGTTAGCGCTAGAGTTTGTGGTTCATCAATGTTGGAGTTTCTGTGTGGAGTTTGCATGTTTTGCCGTGTTTGTGGACATTCTACCCTGCAACAGACTGGCGACCTGTCAAGGTTGTCCTCTTCCTTCGCCCACAAGTGGCTGGGATAGGCTCCGGCAGCCCCGTGATCCTGAAAGGGAAAAACGGTTAAGAAAATGAATGAAAAAAAAAGTTCAAACATTAGGTCTGTACTGTATATAAAAATCCAGGAGGTAAAAATTTTTAAGGTGCCACATTTGAAGTCAGTGAACCAGAGGATTGCTGTTAAATGGGGTGTGCTATTGACCCACCACGAGTAAAGACAATAGCGGCACTCATTCCTTAATTTACCTGCTGTGTCATCAAGTATTTGAACATTATCTGTTGGAGAGGCATTTCACATGTGATGGAACAATTGGAAGATTTCATCGTGCTCTTATTAACTGCATTCAAACTGTCATCCAGCAGCTACAACCCTTGGGGGCGGGGCTGTGAGGAAATGGATCTAGGTGTTTTGTGCAATACCGTGCAACACCTCACACTACTACTTTTGTCTCACCTCATGAAAACTTATACAGAAGACAGATGTGCACTAAACTGGATTTTTTCACATTCTACATATTCTCATCTGGAAACCTCTGCTTGTCATTCTGTCCAGAATCACCAAGTCAGTGTACGGATATACAGATGCAAAACACAGTATCTGCATGTCTTCTTTACTGCCAGGAGACAGAGTGAGAAAAAAGACCCCTCAGTATGCTCCTAAAGGTCACACAAGACTACCAGTTAAAAATCAGGAAAGTTTGTGAGCCCAAACTCCTTTTTGCTCAGTGATGAAAGGATTTGAAATACACGTCATTTTGCTGCTTCTCCTCTAGCAGCAGATCAGGATTCAAACACACCAGCAGCTACCCTGCTGCTAATCAGTTATGATTCCTTGCTCCTCTTATTCTCTGCCTCCGCTACAGTTAACTCACCTGCCCTGTGTATGCTGCCAGCTTGTCTCATATTCCTAGAGACACGCTCTGCGGTGTGCCAGTTAGAAAGATGACATATTTCTGCGACATCCGCACAGCTTTGCAAGTTAGTCCACACTAGAGGGCTGCATTGGGATCGGGTCCCGCCGGGTCCCGCGGGACCCAACCCAAATCTCGCGGGATTGGGCGGTTTGGACTGTGCTGCGGGCGGGAGCGGGCGGCAGAAAAAAACCCCGCGGGATCAGTGCTGCCATGAATATCTCATGAATATATATTAGCGGACTACGTTAGGCTGTGCGGCTGTTGGTTTCTTATGTACTGAAGCTCCGTGAACGCACCAAGTAGAGACGCCCAATGGGCTCTGTCATGTAACCTGATGTTGGGGGTGCGCCCCGCCCCGCCTCTTACTAAGAGCGCGCTTCAGGCCGTCTGTCTGCGCGCGCACACACGCAGACTTTTAACCGAACAGGATTTGTGAAAATATATTTAATAATTAAGTTGCACATTACACAAAAGAGGAATGCATGAAAAGAGGAGGCTGGAGGGGGTCATGAATCTCTTTAATAATATCAATAAAAATACGTGTTTTTTTCCTGCGGGACGGGGGACGATACAAAATCAATGCATCTCTATTACTGTGCGGGACTAAATTCTCTGAGTTTTGCGGGTGCGGGCGGGAGTGGACATACATAGTGCGGGAGCGGGCGGGAGCGGGCGGGAGTGTAACGCATACGTTGCGGGAGCGGGCGGGATTGGTCAAAAATTCAGCGGGAGCGGGCGGGAGCGGGATGAAGAAAATAGTCCCGCGCAGGGCTCTAGTCCACACCTGCCGGCAACACAAGAGGCTTTCAGCTCTCATCTGTCTGGTCAGCTGTTGGACAGAGCAAGTTAAAAAAAAAATCGAAACCTAACAGCTGTTATGTTTCTATAAGAATGATCAGCAGTGGCACACTAATGACCAAAATGTTGTCAAAAAGAAGAAAAAGGTTGAAGTGAAGGGCTGAGCTTTCCAGGAAAAATGGAAAGAGTTTTATTTGTTCAAAGAGTTGAATGCAAAACCTGCAGGGTTGGTATGTCATCAACAGGTCGCAGTACTCAAAGAACATAACATTCAGCATCACAATGAGACTCACCATAAAGAGAGGTTTCACCATTTGGAGTTAAGAAAAGAGAGACTATTAGTTGGACTGAAAAAACAACCGTCTGCATTTACTGCAGCCGTGACGTCAGTGATGAAGCAGTGACAGAAAACCTTATGGCAGACAAGTTGGAGCAAACATCCAAACCATTTTTGGATGGTGATTTTATTGAAAAATGCTGAAAAATGTTTGATGAAAGCACAGATACAGATATTGTACAATATTAGAGGTGTTAAAGAGACCGTCACAGCGGAGTTTCTTGAGTTGATGGACACAACAACAGCTGATGACATAGTCAGCTCTCTAGTTACTGCGCTGGACAATGTGACCAGACGGTCACGTGATGTCCGTCCGGTCACTGATGGCGCCCCATCAAAGGAAAGTAAAAAGGCATGTGTTGTAACAAAATTCAAGCAGCCAACCAGGAAAAGATTCTTGGACATTACATTGTGTTTTGCACACTTGAATGTCAGTAAATGTGTTTCTGCACAGGATCTGAATCCTGATATTAATGGCTGGGTGAAGTTTCAGGGGAGAAAGGGAGGTTAACTCCAAATTTTTCTTATGTTCACAAATGTTTGCAAGTTTAACTTAGTTTAATTTTTCATTGAGCTGCACATTCACATTCTAGGCAGCGTGTTTAATTTTTTTCCCGAAGCACCTCTTGAGTATTGGGATTGCTTCAGTGTCAGATGTAAAATCTTCAGTCTCTGAAAAATAGAATAAACCAATTTTTTTAAAGTGAAATGCATTTTAATTAAGATCCATTGGCCTCTGTGAATGAATGTGTAATAATAAGTGATTAGGCTATATGTTTATTGAGGCATTTTTTCCAACTGAATTTAAAAAAAGTTGTTTTGTTGCTTTTATGTTACTGGTCCGGCCCACTTGGGATCAGACGCCTTGAATGTGGCCCCCAAACCATAATGAGTTTGACACCCCAGGGGGAGCCTTTTCCATAAACTTTAGTCTACTTGGAGGCATCCATGTCTTTCAACAACTGCATATGTTGAATTTTCAAGCACGTGGTGTTGAGTCTCTTTTTTGCCATGGTCTCGAACTCCCCGTCTCCTGCATTATTGAAGGCAAGCAGTTTATCCTCATCCTCAGTCCAATCTTCAACATTCGGGGAGACGGTCAAGGACGGAAAAGAATATTGCTAGGAACCAGTCCAGCCGACATTGGTAAGTCGAAGAAAATGTTTCAACTGGACAGGATCAGATTTCGTGATGTCTTCTGTCACTTTAGCCAGGAGCTTGGGACGTAGACTTACCTGTTGTCTCATGGCTTCCAGGGGTGAAAGAAAGTGACCCAGCTTCACACAACAACATTTCTTAATGCTGATCTAACTGAATATGAGTTCAGGAGATCTGAGTCAAGCAGAGTTTTGAAAAACAAGGGTTCATCGAGTACCCAGTCCGGGAGTGGCAGCCTGAGCCCGAGTAATCTTTAGAGCTCTCCAGGCTTCAAGGACTGAACCATAGAAAGGAGGGAGACCACTCAAATCCTTCTGGTCAAAAGGAAGAGCTACTTGTCATAGCCAAGACCTCCAGCTCAGGAGGATTCTGGCAGTGTCAAGCCATCGCATGCCGCTGTGATACAGCAGCCGCAGGGCAGTTCACAGTCTGAAGGCCATCTGTCTTGATGTGACGTCAATTAAACCCTGCCCTCCCTCAGAGAGCGGCAGAAACAGGAAAGCTTCTCCTGTCAAATGTTTACCTTTCCAAAAAAAATTGTTAAGTACACGTTTCACCTTGGTGAGTAAACCCTTAGGAGGGGAGAGAACCAACAGTTTGTGCCAGAGCATCAAAGCCATTAGGTTGTTTGCAGTCAGGATGCATTCTCTGTACCCATCTCAATTTTTTATCTGAAACTCACTTGTACCCAAATAAACCCCAAGAACTTTTCAACCACTTCTGATCCAAACTATGTCTGCAGGCAATGTAGGAGGTGTTTTCCCCCCATTCCCCGAACATACAGGCCATGCATTTTGACCAATTAACCATGGCAGAAGATGCCCTTGCAATGATCTGAAAACACTCACTAAGGGAAGTGATGATATCTTGATTGGTCAAAAACACAATGACATCATTGGCGTAGATGCTCACTAACAAATAAGAAAAAGCCATCCCACCCAATCCTGGCAAAGGAACCCCATTCATCTTAAATCGCAATCTACACAAGAGAGGTTCAATGGCCAAAACATACTGCAGCCCAGGAAAAGGACAGCCTTGCCGTATACCACAGAACATTGGAACAGAACATTCTCCATAAAATGAGAAAGCTGAAGCCGTTTCACGTGAAGATCCTCAGCTGCTTAGGCATCTAAGGCCGACAAAGATCGCTCAGTAGTTTAAATTCCATCTTAAAGAGCTTGAACAGTGGACGTCAATCATGCTGTGGAATGCAAGTTACACTGCTGGCAAAAAATGCAAATCTGGGTCTTGCCCATCTCTCAGCATTTATTCAGTGAAGCAAAATCAGCCTTCTCAAAACACCACAGTCTCCAAAAAATGTTAACAACTCTTGCAGAAATAACTGTCTTGCAGGAGCTTATTGTTAAAGTTCCAAAGGACCCATTTTCCCGCCCTGGATCCAAAAGCAGACCAATGTAGACCAGGTGGTGATCGCTAAAGGAGGTAGGAACAATGAAACTCCCAGCTAGGCTTGTTTTAAGAGAGTCAGCAATGTAAAAACGATCCAATCGCACTGCATGGTGAAAACCATCAGTAATCCTAAACCATGTGTACTGCATATCATTTAAGCGTTTAACCCTCCAAGCATCAGGGGCCAGTTGTTCAAAAAGTTTAATCTGGATCAAAATGATCCAGATTTGGAAATCACATTTTTTCCTATGCAGGATCAGGTAATCCGTCTTACTTTTATGCCGGTTTTTCAAAGCAACATTGGACTGGATCACCCTGATCCAGATACACAGTTTTTAAGGTTAGCAAATCCAGATTACCTGTGCTCTAAATGGGACAATATATCACAACACGGGCTACCAGCTATGTAAAGAACAGGTAGAAGAGCCAACATGGGGTCACTGTTTGTTATTCTGAGACAAAACACAAAAATAACTAAAGAAAACTCTTTAGTTGGTGTGGGTCATCGAACATCTTAGGTGGGGTGCACATTCAAACACTGAACTCCCAAATCTCCACAGGCATCTTATTTATTTGGATTGAGTCGATGAGTTGTGGATGATTTTGCCTGTCATTAAATGCAGAAACAAATGAATACAATGATACATCATCCATTGTTGGTTGAAGATAATAATACAACATACGTCTATGATGCATCCACTTAGCTGGACATGGACGGATCTGTGGTAGCATTTGGCTGGGACTGCTTCTTCTCCTGGTAGAGGTTGGAGGGGGAAGGGAATGCAAGCTGGCTGAGTAAAGTAAGTTCCTGGCTGAGTCTCACAGGTGCTCACTATTGAGCTGATAGTGGGTGTGGCCTGCTGGTGGTGCTGGATGACAACTAGTATTTTTAACAGCCGCCCCTTCAAATGGGACATTTGAATATATTAAATACAAGTTGTCTTACAGTCACTCAAAACTGGTAAGGACAACCAGCTTAGCCACAGGTCTCACCAGTTTCTTGCCTTTGTAAGAAATCTCTGCAGTGCGGATTCTTCCGTCAGGGCTTGGAATACAACGTGTCACTTTGGCAACAGGCCACAATCCTCGAGGTAGTTGGGGGTCCATTAACAGTACGACTGTTCCTTCTTTCAGACACTGAGTGTCCCTTTGCCACTTATTCCGTAACTGTAAGTCAGGAAGGTACTTTCTTATGAATGAAGACCAAAATTGATCCACTAATACCTGGCTGTGTCTCCACCTCCTCCGTCCCAGTAAACCAGTGTCTGCATAAACAGCTTGTGGTAAAGAAGCATCTCGCCGCCCCATCAACAGGAGGTTTGGTGTAACTGGATCAGGGTCTGCAATATCAGATGATGCATAGCCAATGGGTTTAGAGTTCAAAATTCCCTCTATTTCCACTAGAACGGTATGCAATACTTCTTCCGGTAGGGTCTGGCTTCCCACTGCTACTTTGAGAGACGCAGTGGGAAGCGGCTCGTACCTCAGAAAGTTCGCTCAATCGGTGATCTGGTGCTCTGGGACGGCCCACTAGGCAAGACAGTAGGAGGCACGCACCCGAACCTCTTTGAGGAAGTTACTGTAACAGCCCATACGTCAAAGACTCACTTCGCAAGATCCATGAGAACTGCGGCTGTTAAGTACAATGAACTTACTTCTAAAGAGTCAGTTTCCCGTCAGTACACTAACCAACCTGAGGTCCAGTCCAATACAGCCACCAGCAGCAAAGAGTTCCTAAAATGGTGAAAATGGGAGAGTATTGGAGCCGCCTGTGAGCCAAAATGTGGAGGTTGTCGCTGCGGGAACTGCCAGCCTGGAGGAAAGAAATGACACTCGCTGAAGAAAGAGAAATGGAGATCATAAAAAATGGCCTGACTTATGTGACCGGAGATGAACACAGCACTGAACTACACTGGCACGCAAAGTATCTGTGGACCGCAGAGCTGGAATCTCTGCCCAACAACAGAAGAGCAGTAGAAGCAACTTTCCTCAGGACAGAAAAACAACTGTCGAAAAAACCTGAGTGGAAGACAGCCTACACCTCACAAGTTCACGAAATGATCGTTCGTAAAGCCGCAGTGAAGCTGTCCAAAAATCTTCTACAGAGCTGGACTTGGCCAGTGTGGTATGTCAGCCACTTAATTGCTCCAAACCCACACTCTGTCTCCACCCCAGTGAGATTGGTGTGGAACAGCAGTCAGAAGTACAGAGGTCTCAGCCTGAACGACATGCTGATCAAAGGTCCAGACGTCCTGAATCCAACAAGAGCCGTCCTGCTGAGGTTTCGTGCTGGGGTCTTTGCTGCGCTTGGTGACATCCGTAAGATGTACAACTCTGTACGGTTGGAGGAGAGAGAGGTCCATCTGCATCGATTTCTCTGGCGTGACACGGAAGAGTCTGAGATAGAAGACTATGCTATCACCAGGGTAAACATCGGAGATAAACCTGCCGGTTGCATCGCCCAGGTTGCCATGCGAGAGACTGCCAACCTACCTCCATTCAGTCACCTAAAAGAGGAAAGACGTGTGCTTGAAGAAGATGCATATGTGGATGACATCTTAACTTCTCACAACAACCTTGACCATCTAAACCTCCTCACGTCTAACATCGAACGCATCCTGAGAGCAGGCGGGTTCTACATGAAGCCTTGGGTCTATTCAGCTCAAAGTGGGAGGAAGCCCAGAGATGAGAAGACAGAGCACCCAGAGGTTATGATCCTGCCAAACCAGCTCACCGAAGATGACAACAAAGCCCTTGGCCTAGGCTACACAATAGACGACGACAAACTCCATGTTATGACTGCAGTAAACTTCTCTAAAAAGAAGAAAAAGATGCGCCTCGGCCAAGACCTGCTTAAGGAAGAAGTAAACACCCAAACTCCAGATCCGCTGACAAGAAGACAACTGCTGAGCCAAGTCTCTGGACTATATGACCCCCTTCGACTTGTGACTCCTGCAAAACAAAAAGGGGCCATTCTTGTCAGGAGAGCCTTTCAGGAAGCAAAAGCAAAGTACTCTTTAGAAGAAGACACCTGGGATGCTGCCTTATCCAAAGAACTCAGAGAAGACGCCATAAAACTGCTCGAAGAATATGCTGTCCTGAGCCAACTTCGATTCACTCGCTCCCTGACTCCATTAGATCCATGCGCACAACCAACTGGCATTACCTTTTCAGATGGCAGCGAACACGCATATGGTGCTGTGATGTACCTTCGTTGGAGCTGCAGCGATGGTGTCGTCGTGAGACTGGTCGAGTCCAAAGCCAAGCTGACCCCTCTTGACCACAAAGGTGATCCTGTTAAAGCAGAAATATGTGGAGCAGTCTTTGCAGCTCGACTGAAGAACTATTTCCAGAGACACTGCAGAATTGACGTCAAGGAGTGGTTTCATCTTGTCGACAATCAGACAGTCCTGGGCGCCATTCAGCGTGAGAGTTATGGTTACCAGACCTTCTTCGCGAATCGAGTTGGTGAGATCCAGAGCAGCACGAACGTTGACGACTGGTGGTGGATTCCAGGACAAACAAATATCGCGGACATCATCACCAGAGGGGCCAGTCCTGAACTTTTGACCGAGGACTCTGAGTGGCAGTTTCTTAAACTCCCTACAGATGAGTGGCCGAAGAAATCCGCCAGAAACGTTGCTGCACAAGCCAGAGACAATGTCGCTAAAATCCAGAAAAAGACTTTTACAGCAATAATTACCAAGACTCACCTGAAAGACCATAATCTAGTCAAAGACTCCAGAAGACCACCTGCAGGAACAACAATCAAAGAGCTGGTAGATGAAAGGCGCTTCAGTGATCTGAGGAAGCTGGTCAAGACCATTGCATTCATCTGGAGAGCAGCAAAGAAGTTTTTACATGTCAAGACCAAAGATAAAGAAAAGTGGGAGGCAGTACAGTCATCGGGTGTCATCACAGTCTTTGAAAGAGAAGATGCATTCAGAGACCTCTGCCTGGCGGCACAACAGGGCGTGAACTTTCAAAGTACCACAACAGACAGGCTCGTTGTCTACAGAGACCAGTCAACTGGACTTTTAGTGTGTGGTGGCAGAATCCAGACCTTCAAAGAGGACCTAAAAGCTGTTCCCCTTCTACCATTCCAAGCCTGGATCTCTACGCTCTTAGCCAGAGAAGCTCATGGAGAGGGGCATGAAGGAGTGGCTGGAACCCTACTGAGAATGAGGAGGAAGGCATGGGTCATCAAGGGAAGAATTCTCGCCCAAAAGGTCGTAATTAAATGCATCTTCTGCAAAAAGGCCAAAGCGACAACCTGTCGGCAAATCATGGGGGACTTACCTGAAGAAAGATCAAGTCCTGCCGCACCATTTCAGTTTACATCCGTTGACCTGTTTGGACCATACCATGTAAAGGATGATATAAAGAGGCGAGTGACCATGAAAGTATGGGGCGTCGTTTTCTGCTGTATGTCCAGTCGAGCCATCCACGTTGAACTAGCAAATACGCTATCAACAGAGAGCTTCCTGCTTGCTTACCAGAGGTTCACTGCCGTCCGAGGCCACCCCCGAAAAATCTGGTCTGACCCAGGCACAAACTTTATAGGAGCAAAACCTATACTAAAGGACATGTATAGTTTCCTGAGAGAGCAAAACGAAGCATCACTAGAAGAATATGCCACCAGAAATGGAACCCACTGGACATGGAAGATCCACCCTGCTGATTTACCTCACAGAAACGGGGCTGCTGAAGCTGCTGTTAGAGTCACCAAAAGAGCTCTGTTGAGTCTTCGCAAGGTAGAAGGCCTTACTTTCAGCGAGTTCCTAACGACACTTCAGCTAGCTCCCAACCTAGCCAACGAAAGACCCATTGATGCCAAAATCCAGAGTCAAGAAGAACGCATAGAGTCCATCAGTCCAAACACCTTGCTGCTTGGTAGAGCCTCATCGAGTGGAGGCTTCAAGTCATTCGATTACACCACCTACCCTCTGAAGAGACTGAAGGAAATTCAAAGCCAAGTCAACTACTTCTGGAAGTCCTGGAACCAACTGGCCGGTCCCAATCTATTTGTTCGCAGTAAGTGGCATACTGCTGAAAGGAACGTCGCCGTTGGAGATGTCGTTTGGCTCTGTGACCAGAACGCATTACGAGGTCAGTTCAAGCTTGCAAGAGTGGTTGGTGTGAATACTGACAAGAGAGGTGTTGTTCGAGATGTCTATGTAAAGGTCTTCCCAAGTTATGGTGCTTTCAGTGTGGTGAGGTCTCCAAAGCCAGTTCCTGTCGCTGGAGATTCTGAGTCCTCCAAGAGCTGTCAGAGTACCATCCTGCATCGAGACGTCCGACGCCTCGTTGTCCTCTTGCCAGTGGAGGAGCAAGTTCAGAGAGACCAGCTCGCCTGAGGATGTACGATCTTTCAGGACAGTGCCACAAGATCGAGTGGGAGGTGTCACGCTGATCAGCCGAGGTGGTTGCCTCGCTGTGACCTGGAGTGCGCAGTGCCTCGCATGAACGCGCAGCACCTCACACATGAGCGCACAGCAGCCTGCGTGCGCTCAGCACGGAGGACAATACACGCGCGCCGTTACCAGCTGAACTGAATGAATGCAATCAGGGCGGAAGCTGGGAACGCTTAAAAGGGCATTTCACCACTGCGTGTGTAAGAACTGAGCTGGATGACGGCAGTTTCCACGAACTTGGATTCTGAACTCAAACCACTGCATGAGTGGGGCTTGGACTATAAAGGGCTACTGGTAAGCTCAATGCCGGACTTTAATATGTCACATTATTGTAGTGGATTAAGAGAAAAAATTATTAAATGTTGTAAAATGTCCTACAAATGTTTGTTTGAATTTATACATATTTGTTAAACTGGAAAAAGATAATTATTGGTAAAATAATCTACTTAAGTTAAGATAAATTGTATTTAAGTTTCCTACAATTTAAACTGAGTTGTTGGTTTAATTTTCTTGGTTACAAATTGTTGGTTTAGATTTCATCTTAATTTATTTACCTGGTTTACCTTATGTTTGATTTAAATATGCTGAACTGTTTATTGATTTTTTTAAAGGTTTTTCACCTACTTCCTATCCCCACTACTACCTACTACCTACTTCCTACTTCCTATTTTCAACAATGTTCAATAACTTCCAACTACTACCATCTACTGCCAACTACTGTTGCTAATAAAAGACTTGGAAAGAGTGAAATCCTTGGTCCAGTCCTGTCCCTTTGCAAGTGTGGGAGCACGCAGTTTACAAATACACTTGACACATGCTCTCAGGCTCCGTTTGCCAGACCTGATTCAGGTGGATTTTACCCATCGCACACATAATCTGTAAAAACATTAGATATTTTTAATAAATCAAACTGTTTAGTCATAGATCTCTAAGTGTGTCTGACTTTAAGCTTGACATATTTTACAACAGCAAAATACCCAACAGTCTGACACGGTGAATATCCCTACATGAATTACTACTGTTACAGTTAAAAAGATAAATACTTTTTCAATAAATACAGATAATATACTTTCTCAATGTAAGTTAACCTTAACGATAAAAAACATATAAGGCAACCTTTGGCATCAAAAGAGTTTTAATTTTTTCTTTTGAGCATTTAGTGTATTTGAAAACATAAAAAAAGGATTTTTTTTTCTTTCAGATTAGTAGTTTGAACATGTGAAATATGAATTAATCAACGTAAGTAAATAACAACATATTTTTGCTGTAGAGGAAAAGAGGCACTTTTTTCTTTATCGAAAAAAAGGAAAAAAAAATGTAAACAACTCCATTGTCATGATGTGAACTAGGTTGACCCAGATGCTGCAACCCGGAAGGAAGAGGCAGGTAGGTGAAAGGCAAGTAATCGGTTTGTCTTTTGAAATGACCAGCGGATCCAGGAGGGGGACGAGGCGTGGAGCTTGACGAGGAGTCTTCTGCCAGCGGTGAGCACGTGAGTTTCTCTGTGGTGAGACCAGTGTTCTTGACGGCTGCAAAGATGGAGTTCTTGACGGTGGCGTGGCTGGAGTTCTAGAGGAGCGTGGAGGATTTCAGCTTCTGCTCGAGGTGGATGTGGACTTGGGTTACTCTCGTGGAAAAACGGCAGACCATCAGGGTTAACGAACTGGCGAAGAAAGCTTGAGGTGGATCTCCTTAAATAGCAGGTGTGTAGATGAGGAGAGTAGTAACAGTTGCGAGTAGTGAGCAGAGCTGGGAGGGGGAGGAGTCTGACAGGCCACCATGACAGTACCCCCCCCCCCCCCCCTCAACGACCACCTCCAGGTGGTCCATGACGCCGATCCGGGTGGGCACGGTAGAAATCGGCGATGAGAGAAGGGTCGAGGATGAGGGAACGAGAGACCCATGAGCGTTCCTCAGGCCCGTACCCTTCCCAATCCACCAGGTACTGAACACCACGGCCACGACTGGCGAACATCGAAAATCTTGGAAACAGTTAAGGCTGGGGCGCCGTCGATGATACGGGCGGGAGGAGGGTGGGCACAAAGGCCTGTCCAGAACGGGTTTAATTTGAGAAACATAGAAAGTGGGGTGTACCTTAAGGGTGGCAGGCAGGCGGAGACGAACACAGGCAGGGTTGATTATTTTGTCAATGACGTGAGGCCAGATGCACTGGGGCGACAATTTGCAAAACACAGGTTTTTTGATTTAGGCAAAACACGTCCAAACCATAATTAAAAGACCACTGGGAACACTTTTACAAGTGCTTTTATAGCGTGAACACCATGGGCTATACTCAAGTTTAAGTTTAGCATGTTCTTGAACATCTGGTGTGAATGTAGCATTAAACCCAATAGAACCTGAATGTGTGTAAAGGCAAATGAGTGAAGACTTCATCCACATCAATTTAATCATAAGAATTTTCATTCACAGGAAATGCAAAAGAATAAGTCACAGTAGAATATTAGTATATAATCTGCACGCACAAGTGTTATCATTTATGAAAAACAGAAAAAGTATTAAAATAATACAGTTAATTTATCTTTTCGTGTGTGACTTACTTGCCAAACTGGGTGAGGATTCCAGGAGGGAAATAAGCAGTGTAGCACCCCCCAGAGTACTCCTCCTCACACCAGTTCTTCTCCTCATAATGAACAGGCTGAAAGACACAAGAGTGCAGGCATGGCCAGTTTAAAGCAGCTGCTGAACTCTGGATGTTCGGCTGCCGCTAAGATCCAGACTCACATGCAGAGCCTCCTCTGAGCCCAGCACTCGGGAGTAGA
>CM074501.1:29171898-29187006 GCA_037389245.1 Oryzias sinensis
CAGATCAGCGAGGGCATGGCCAAAGAGCTGGGTGAGCGGGTGAAGCTGGAGTCACCGGTTTACAGAATCGACCAGACTGGAGACCTGGTGGTGGTGGAAACGGTGAACAAGGAGACCTACATGGTGAGTAGGTAGTATTGAATGATTCCACCCGGCTGTACTCTGTGAAATGCACGGAGCAGTGAGGCGTTCAGCTCCACCTTTCTGATGAGCCCAGAGGAGACACCAGGGCTGAAGACTCCTCCTCAACATGGCAGCCTCTTCTGCAGCTTCTGCTGGGTTTGCTGTGTAAAAGCCTGAACTGATGCTGCTATTAAACAGTTCAAACTAACATATTTAACATGTTTGAGTTTAAACATTTTACTAAAATAGAAAGCTAACCATAAAATGGAAATATTTGCTTGTAAAAAATACCAAGAATAACGGTGTGATGAAATCTTGATCTATCAAATTCATCATCTTATTGTCTTCTCAAAAGCCAAAAACTGCTAAACATTTTTCAAAGTGACAAGTTTTGAAGTTTTAAAAAGTATATTTTGATTAATTCAATTTAGCATTAGGTTGAAATTGTCATGATAATGTGGGGGGTGGAACCCAGATGCTGTAACCCAGAACAAGGACAGGTGAGTTTAGAGGTAAGAAGAGTTTTATAGTTTCTCCAGATGTGTAGTTGTTCGTGGCTGGTGGTGACGTGGACGAGCCTGATGGCGTGGCTGGAGGGCTTAATGCGGTTGGCGTAGGCTGTGGTTTCTTGTAGGCTTCTGTGTAGCTGAGAGGATGATCCACGCTGACTTCACTCATGGGTGGTTGAAGATCCTGAGACAAGGAGCAGAGGTTTAGAGCGGGAACGAAGCATAACATAAAGTTACTGAGCATGACTTGGACCAGGGCTAGTCACCATAAGGGGTAACGAACTGGCGATGAACTGTGGAGAGGAGTCTCCTTTTAAGCAGCAGCAGCAGATGATGATGAGAGTGGAGTCAGCTGGTGGCAATCAGGCAGAGAAGCAGGCAGAGCTGGGAGGGGGAGGAGTCCGACAGGCAACATGACAGAAATGTTGAAAGGCAATCACATTTTTCGTCACATTTTATGACCTGAAATTTCTACTTTTTTGAGGTGACTTCACACCACAAAGTAAGGACGCTTTTTCATTGTTACCCCTGACCGTTGAAGCTGCCATATATCAAGAAGAAACCCTATATTAGTCCACAGGATGTCTTTTTTCTGGATAAGGTGTTTCTTAAAGGTCCTTTTTTCTGCCGTCTTCTGGTTGCTAGGTAACTCACCAAATGATTTCAGGTATTGTGCACGAGCTAAGTACCTGCTTTGACCTCGGTCTTACTCTAGGCCAGATATGTCATCGTGGCGACTCCTCCTGGTCTGATCCTGAAGATGCACTTTAGCCCCGAGTTGCCACCACTCAGGAACCAGCTCATTCACCGCGTGCCCATGGGCTCCTTCATCAAGTGTATGGTGTACTACAAAGAGAACTTCTGGAGGAAAAAGGGTATACGGAAGATGGACTGTGGGAGGAGCCAGAATGCAGTGCTGGTTCTAAGGTTGCGTGATGTCTTCAGGTTACTGTGGAACCATGGTGATTGAGGAAGAGGGTGCTCCAATTGGGCTGACACTTGATGACACAAAGCCAGATGAGACTGTGCCTGCTATTATGGGGTAGGTCAAGATTCATCAGGGGTCTGGATTGTTGACTGTAAACAAGAACTGGAACGAGTCAGTGTGACGTCACCGATTGAAAATGGCTCACTTTCAGTCCCAAATAAAGTCAATTCTGTTGCCGATTTTTTTGCGAAAGGACCGCCATGTTGGAACCAGAAATTGTCAAAAGGGAGTAATAGGTCCGAGTTGGTCTGAATCATCGTGTCCATGGCAACCACTCTAACCAATCAGGAGTGAGCTTGTTGGAAGTCCACACCCCTGCTACTAGAAAGCAGGCTCAGGAGAATCTGTCAATCAAACATTTTGAATATTGGATGTGAGACCGCTTAGCTTTAACGAGGCATCTGATTGGTCAGTTTATCACTTAAATAACTTTCACTGCAGAAAAAAACATGTTTAACGCTTGCGCCATTCTAGGCACTTTAACATTGGGAGTTGGGTCATCTAGACCCACTAGACAGTGCGTTAAACCTTTTTCCTTGTCTCCATGGACTATTTGAATGGATTTTTTTGTAAGATGTACAAACACTGTAGATTTGTTTTATAAGTATTTAAACAAGCATGTGATACAAAAACAGGTTATGTGTTTTTTAAGTTAATAGACTAACAATTATTCCAAATGTATTTGATCATTTAAAGTCACATACTGGTTGGACTGCAGGTTTTGCTTTGTCTTCCATGTTCAGTCAAAAAAACAAAGGCACTGGTAGATGGTACTCTGGCTTCAGCTAGACGGGGTTCAACTCCCTGCAGTGTCCTTGAAAATTCTTTGACTTTGACATGAAACATCAAAGTAAATAGTCTTCCAAAAAAGATTATTCTAAAGTTTTAAAGCTTATTCTAAAGTTTTAAAGATAATTCTTTGTTGATAAAGAATAGTTTAGGAATTGATTAACCCTTGTGCTATCCCAGGCACTTTAACATTGGGAGTTGGGTCATGTAGACCCACTAGACCAGGGGTCGGCAACCCATGGCTCCGGAGCCACATGTGGCTCTTTCATCCTTCTGTTGTGGCTCCCTGTGACTTTGGAAAATGAGTATTTTAAAATAAATACATTTTATTTTAGTTTGTTCATTTATCATGGCATTTCAAAGGCGCTGATGGCTCCGTACGAAGCGCGAGCCACGTAAAAAACAGCTTCGTATGAGCCTGTATTTATCGGGCGAGACCTGCAGAGCTGATAGCAGGAGGAGACACGCGGGGCGGCTTCAATAAACACTCCGATCTTCTGATGGGAACTTGACGTGCCGCGGGGCAGAGACCAACTCGCTGATGACAGAGATTCGCGCCAGTGTTGCCAGATAGTCACAGTTTTCCAGCCAAAAAATCATCTGAAAACGCCCAGACCCAGCCAAAAACCGCCCAACACAGCTTTTGTTGATGTTTTTTTTTGTACTGGACTGATTTAGCAAAATAAAAGATTTTTCTAAATAAAAGATAGTTCAGACTAATAATAAAATGTGTACAAGATTGAATATTTTTTCAGCGGGCCGCCTTCTTCCATTCATTTGCTTAACCCGCTCTATCCCCGCTATAACCTGCGTCCGGCTCTTTCATCCGTGTGCTGCGCTGGACTATCGTGTCAACCTATGATGACCGTATTTTGCGCTCTCTGTGTAGGACACACTGAGGAGCGTGGGGGAAACAACTCTCAGGTGCAGAGGATATGCACAGGTAGAGAGGAAAAGCAGGTGGAGAGGCGGAGGAGGGGCTTTGGCTTCAAACCCTGCCAGAGAGATGCAAACACGGGCGTCAGATTGAGTAGCAGCTTTCGCTGCAGGAGTTGAAGCAGAGACTTTCTCTGGGATGATTTTATAAACCCAAACATGGAAACATGATTACCAAGTAGAGCTCTTCAAAATAATGAACCTGATCTCTCCACATTCTCAGTGTCTACCATGCATTGATAAACACATCGCTCCATGCAGCGATCAGACCAGAACCAGTAGCTCCATTTACAGCGACGTATGCTTCAGACGATGTCCAATTGCCCAATCTACATGTTAATCAAGTCCCGTACTTCTCAGTGAGGATTTTGATTGGCTGGTGGATTTTAAAGAAGTACCTTTTTTTTTTTCATCTTTTCTGGCCCGCGATCTATACTCATGTCATTGAAGATCGATCGGTTGATCGCGATCGACGTAATGAGCACCTTTGATTAATATATACATGTATAATATATATAATGATGTCAAAACGGGTTGTGGCTTTGGGTGCTTTCTTTTCATTAGGGGCGGTCCTAAATGGCTCTTTGAGTAAAAAAGGTTGCCGACCCCTGCCCTAAACAGTGCTCTGAACCTTTTTCCTTCAATGATTTGTGATCTTCACTGGTGTCCAAGGATTACATGAAATCTTTCCACCTTTATCCACCTTTGTCATGGTAGGGAGAACACGTCAATGTAAAGGTGGGGTCAACTAAGATAGCACAAGGGTTATAGGGTATAAGAGCAAGAATAGTTATTTTGACCAATAGAATGACTGAGTAATAGCTGTTTATTTCTCAATAGAAGTCTCTGTGATTTTGGTTTGTTGGAGCCAGTAGGTACTTCCTGTTTGGAACACCAGGGTCAAGGGGTTCAGTTCTCATTTACAGTCAATTATCTGGATGCATTTAGTACCTTTACACAAGGTTCCTTTAGAAATAGAGATGGAACTGTAGCAATAATTGATCATTTTTTCATTTGTGATTTTTGCCTGACATCCATAGAAACAGCTAAATTCACTCGTCCACAGCTGGATGCTCTTTTTTCTACTCAAACTCAGAGTTTGAAGCATGTGATTGTTTATTAAACTCTACTCCCGAGTGCTGGGCTCAGAGGAGGCTCTGCATGTGAGTCTGGATCTTAACGGCAGCCGAACATCCAGAGTTCAGCAGCTGCTTTAAACTGGCCATGCCTGCACTCTTGTGTCTTTCAGCCTGTTCATTATGAGGAGAAGAACTGGTGTGAGGAGGAGTACTCTGGGGGGTGCTACACTGCTTATTTCCCTCCTGGAATCCTCACCCAGTTTGGCAAGTAAGTCACACACGAAAAGATAAATTAACTGTATTATTTTAATACTTTTTCTGTTTTTCATAAATGATAACACTTGTGCGTGCAGATTATATACTAATATTCTACTGTGACTTATTCTTTTGCATTTCCTGTGAATGAAAATTCTTATGATTAAATTGATGTGGATGAAGTCTTCACTCATTTGCCTTTACACACATTCAGGTTCTATTGGGTTTAATGCTACATTCACACCAGATGTTCAAGAACATGCTAAACTTAAACTTGAGTATAGCCCATGGTGTTCACGCTATAAAAGCACTTGTAAAAGTGTTCCCAGTGGTCTTTTAATTATGGTTTGGATGTGTTTTGCCTAAATCAAAAAACCTGTGTTTTGCAAATTGTCGCCCCAGTGCATCTGGCCTTACGTCATTGACAAAATAATCAACCCTGCCTGTGTTCGTCTCCGCCTGCCTGCCACCCTTAAGGTACACCCCACTTTCTATGTTTCTCAAATTAAACCCGTTCTGGACAGGCCTTTGTGCCCACCCTCCTCCCGCCCGTATCATCGACGGCGCCCCAGCCTTAACTGTTTCCAAGATTTTCGATGTTCGCCAGTCGTGGCCGTGGTGTTCAGTACCTGGTGGATTGGGAAGGGTACGGGCCTGAGGAACGCTCATGGGTCTCTCGTTCCCTCATCCTCGACCCTTCTCTCATCGCCGATTTCTACCGTGCCCACCCGGATCGGCGTCATGGACCACCTGGAGGTGGTCGTTGAGGGGGGGGGGGGTACTGTCATGGTGGCCTGTCAGACTCCTCCCCCTCCCAGCTCTGCTCACTACTCGCAACTGTTACTACTCTCCTCATCTACACACCTGCTATTTAAGGAGATCCACCTCAAGCTTTCTTCGCCAGTTCGTTAACCCTGATGGTCTGCCGTTTTTCCACGAGAGTAACCCAGGTCCACATCCACCTCGAGCAGAAGCTGAAATCCTCCACGCTCCTCTAGAACTCCAGCCACGCCACCGTCAAGAACCCCATCTTTGCAGCCGTCAAGAACACTGGTCTCACCACAGAGAAACTCACGTGCTCACCGCTGGCAGAAGACTCCTCGTCAAGCTCCACGTCTCGTCCCCCTCCTGGATCCGCTGGTCATTTCAAAAGAGATACCGATTACTTGCCTTTCACCTACCTGCCTCTTCCTTCCGGGTTGCAGCATCTGGGTCAACCTAGTTCACATCATGACAATGGAGTTGTTTACATTTTTTTTTCCTTTTTTTCGATAAAGAAAAAAGTGCCTCTTTTCCTCTACAGCAAAAATATGTTGTTATTTACTTACGTTGATTAATTCATATTTCACATGTTCAAACTACTAATCTGAAAGAAAAAAAATCCTTTATTTATGTTTTCAAATACACTAAATGCTCAAAAGAAAAAAATTAAAACTCTTTTGATGCCAAAGGTTGCCTTATATGTTTATTATCGTTAAGGTTAACTTACATTGAGAAAGTATATTATCTGTATTTATTGAAAAAGTATTTATCTTTTTAACTGTAACAGTAGTAATTCATGTAGGGATATTCACCGTGTCAGACTGTTGGGTATTTTGCTGTTGTAAAATATGTCAAGCGTAAAGTCAGACACACTTAGAGATCTATGACTAAACAGTTTGATTTATTAAAAATATCTAATGTTTTTACAGATTATGTGTGCGATGGGTAAAATCCACCTGAATCAGGTCTGGCAAACGGAGCCTGAGAGCATGTGTCAAGTGTATTTGTAAACTGCGTGCTCCCACACTTGCAAAGGGACAGGACTGGACCACGGATTTCACTCTTTCCAAGTCTTTTATTAGCAACAGTAGTTGGCAGTAGATGGTAGTAGTTGGAAGTTATTGAACATTGTTGAAAATAGGAAGTAAGAAGTAGGTAGTAGGTAGTAGTGGGGATAGGAAGTAGGTGAAAAACCTTTAAAAAAATCAATAAACAGTTCAGCATATTTAAATCAAACATAAGGTAAACCAGGTAAATAAATTAAGATGAAATCTAAACCAACAATTTGTAACCAAGAAAATTAAACCAACAACTCAGTTTAAATTGTAGGAAACTTAAATACAATTTATCTTAACTTAAGTAGATTATTTTACCAATAATTATCTTTTTCCAGTTTAACAAATATGTATAAATTCAAACAAACATTTGTAGGACATTTTACAACATTTAATAATTTTTTCTCTTAATCCAATACAATAATGTGACATATTAAAGTCCAGTATTGAGCTTACCAGTAGCCCTTTATAGTCCAAGCCCCACTCACGCAGTGGTTTGAGTTCAGAATCCAAGTTCGTGGAAACTGCCGTCATCCAGCTCAGTTCTTACACACGCAGTGGTGAAATGCCCTTTTAAGCGTTCCCAGCTTCCGCGCTGATTGCGTTCATTCAGTTCAGCTGGTAACGGCGTGCGTGTATTGTCCTCCGTGCTGAGCGCACGCAGGCTGCTCTGCGCTCATGTGTGAGGTGCTGCACGTTCATGCGAGGCACTGCGCACTCCAGGTCACAGCGAGGCAACCACCTCCGCTGATCAGCGTGACACCTCCCACTCGATCTTGTGGCACTGTCCTGAAAGATCGTACATCCTCAGGCGAGCTGGTCTCTCTGAACTTGCTCCTCCACTGGCAAGAGGACAACGAGGCGTCGGACGTCTCGATGCAGGATGGTACTCTGACAGCTCTTGGAGGACTCAGAATCTCCAGCGACAGGAACTGGCTTTGGAGACCTCACCACACTGAAAGCACAATAACTTGGGAAGACCTTTACATAGACATCTCGAACAACACCTCTCTTGTCAGTATTCACACCAACCACTCTTGCAAGCTTGAACTGACCTCGTAATGCGTTCTGGTCACAGAGCCAAACGACATCTCCAACGGCGACGTTCCTTTCAGTAGTATGCCACTTACTGCGAACAAATAGATTGGGACCGGCCAGTTGGTTCCAGGACTTCCAGAAGTAGTTGACTTGGCTTTGAATTTCTTTCAGTCTCTTCAGAGGGTAGGTGGTGTAATCGAATGACTTGAAGCCTCCACTCGATGAGGCTCTACCAAGCAGCAAGGTGTTTGGACTGATGGACTCTATGCGTTCTTCTTGACTCTGGATTTTGGCATCAATGGGTCTTTCGTTGGCTAGGTTGGCAGCTAGCTGAAGTGTCGTTAGGAACTCGCTGAAAGTAAGGCCTTCTACCTTGCGAAGACTCAACAGAGCTCTTTTGGTGACTCTAACAGCAGCTTCAGCAGCCCCGTTTCTGTGAGGTAAATCAGCAGGGTGGATCTTCCATGTCCAGTGGGTTCCATTTCTGGTGGCATATTCTTCTAGTGATGCTTTGTTTTGCTCTCTCAGGAAACTATACATGTCCTTTAGTATAGGTTTTGCTCCTATAAAGTTTGTGCCTGGGTCAGACCAGATTTTTCGGGGGTGGCCTTGGACGGCAGTGAACCTCTGGTAAGCAAGCAGGAAGCTCTCTGTTGATAGCGTATTTGCTAGTTCAACGTGGATGGCTCGACTGGACATACAGCAGAAAACGACGCCCCATACTTTCATGGTCACTCGCCTCTTTATATCATCCTTTACATGGTATGGTCCAAACAGGTCAACGGATGTAAACTGAAATGGTGCGGCAGGACTTGATCTTTCTTCAGGTAAGTCCCCCATGATTTGCCGACAGGTTGTCGCTTTGGCCTTTTTGCAGAAGATGCATTTAATTACGACCTTCTGGGCGAGAATTCTTCCCTTGATGACCCATGCCTTCCTCCTCATTCTCAGTAAGGTTCCAGCCACTCCTTCATGCCCCTCTCCATGAGCTTCTCTGGCTAAGAGCGTAGAGATCCAGGCTTGGAATGGTAGAAGGGGAACAGCTTTTAGGTCCTCTTTGAAGGTCTGGATTCTGCCACCACACACTAAAAGTCCAGTTGACTGGTCTCTGTAGACAACGAGCCTGTCTGTTGTGGTACTTTGAAAGTTCACGCCCTGTTGTGCCGCCAGGCAGAGGTCTCTGAATGCATCTTCTCTTTCAAAGACTTTGATGACACCCGATGACTGTACTGCCTCCCACTTTTCTTTATCTTTGGTCTTGACATGTAAAAACTTCTTTGCTGCTCTCCAGATGAATGCAATGGTCTTGACCAGCTTCCTCAGATCACTGAAGCGCCTTTCGTCTACCAGCTCTTTGATTGTTGTTCCTGCAGGTGGTCTTCTGGAGTCTTTGACTAGATTATGGTCTTTCAGGTGAGTATTGGTAATTATTGCTGTAAAAGTCTTTTTCTGGATTTCAGCGACATTGTCTCTGGCTTGTGCAGCAACGTCTCTGGCGGATTTCTTCGGCCACTCATCTGTAGGGAGTTTAAGAAACTTTGGACCCGACTGCCACTCAGAGTCCTCGGTCAAAAGTTCAGGACTGGCCCCTCTGGTGATGATGTCCGCGATATTTGTTTGTCCTGGAATCCACCACCAGTCGTCAACGTTCGTGCTGCTCTGGATCTCACCAACTCGATTCGCGAAGAAGGTCTGGTAACCATAACTCTCACGCTGAATGGCGCCCAGGACTGTCTGACTGTCGACAAGATGAAACCACTCCTTGACGTCAATTCTGCAGTGTCTGTGGAAATAGTTCTTCAGTCGAGCTGCAAAGACTGCTCCACATATTTCTGCTTTAACAGGATCACCTTTGTGGTCAAGAGGGGTCAGCTTGGCTTTGGACTCGACCAGTCTCACGACGACACCATCGCTGCAGCTCCAACGAAGGTACATCACAGCACCATATGCGTGTTCGCTGCCATCTGAAAAGGTAATGCCAGTTGGTTGTGCGCATGGATCTAATGGAGTCAGGGAGCGAGTGAATCGAAGTTGGCTCAGGACAGCATATTCTTCGAGCAGTTTTATGGCGTCTTCTCTGAGTTCTTTGGATAAGGCAGCATCCCAGGTGTCTTCTTCTAAAGAGTACTTTGCTTTTGCTTCCTGAAAGGCTCTCCTGACAAGAATGGCCCCTTTTTGTTTTGCAGGAGTCACAAGTCCAAGGGGGTCATATAGTCCAGAGACTTGGCTCAGCAGTTGTCTTCTTGTCAGCGGATCTGGAGTTTGGGTTCTTACTTCTTCCTTAAGCAGGTCTTGGCCGAGGCGCATCTTTTTCTTCTTTTTAGAGAAGTTTACTGCAGTCATAACATGGAGTTTGTCGTCGTCTATTGTGTAGCCTAGGCCAAGGGCTTTGTTGTCATCTTCGGTGAGCTGGTTTGGCAGGATCATAACCTCTGGGTGCTCTGTCTTCTCATCTCTGGGCTTCCTCCCACTTTGAGCTGAATAGACCCAAGGCTTCATGTAGAACCCGCCTGCTCTCAGGATGCGTTCGATGTTAGACGTGAGGAGGTTTAGATGGTCAAGGTTGTTGTGAGAAGTTAAGATGTCATCCACATATGCATCTTCTTCAAGCACACGTCTTTCCTCTTTTAGGTGACTGAATGGAGGTAGGTTGGCAGTCTCTCGCATGGCAACCTGGGCGATGCAACCGGCAGGTTTATCTCCGATGTTTACCCTGGTGATAGCATAGTCTTCTATCTCAGACTCTTCCGTGTCACGCCAGAGAAATCGATGCAGATGGACCTCTCTCTCCTCCAACCAGACAGAGTTGTACATCTTACGGATGTCACCAAGTGCAGCAAAGACCCCAGCACGAAACCTCAGCAGGATGGCTCTTGTTGGATTCAGGACGTCTGGACCTTTGATCAGCATGTCGTTCAGGCTGAGACCTCTGTACTTCTGACTGCTGTTCCACACCAATCTCACTGGGGTGGAGACAGAGTGTGGGTTTGGAGCAATTAAGTGGCTGACATACCACACTGGCCAAGTCCAGCTCTGTGGAAGATTTTTGGACAGCTTCACTGCAGCTTTACGAACGATCATTTCGTGAACTTGTGAGGTGTAGGCTGTCTTCCACTCAGGTTCTTTCGACAGTTGTTTTTCTGTCCTGAGGAAAGTTGCTTCTACTGCTCTTCTGTTGTTGGGCAGAGATTCCAGCTCTGCGGTCCACAGATACTTTGCGTGCCAGTGTGGTTCAGTGCTGTGTTCATCTCGGTCACATAAGTCAGGCCATTTCTTATGATCTCCATTTCTCTTTCTTCAGCGAGTGTCATTTCTTTTCCTCCAGGCTGGCAGTTCCCGCAGCGACAACCTCCACATTTTGGCTCACAGGCGGCTCCAATACTCTCCCATTTTCACCATTTTAGGAACTCTTTGCTGCTGGTGGCTGTATTGGACTGGACCTCAGGTTGGTTAGTGTACTGACGGGAAACTGACTCTTTAGAAGTAAGTTCATTGTACTTAACAGCCGCAGTTCTCATGGATCTTGCGAAGTGAGTCTTTGACATATGGGCTGTTACAGTAACTTCCTCAAAGAGGTTCGGGTGCGTGCCTCCTACTGTCTTGCCTAGTGGGCCGTCCCAGAGCACCAGATCACCGATTGAGCGAACTTTCTGAGGTACGAGCTGACCTTCTTTGTGGCTAATCAGTAGCTGGATCTTTTTGGGTCTCACGAGGTCTTTGAAGGCAACGTCTGGGAAGATCCTCTGTAGCTTGTTAGCTGAAACATGTCTATGAACTTCTGCAATTTCATCAAGTCCATAGCAGATGAGTTGATGTGACTTGAGAGTCCCTCTTGGAGTGCTGACACGTATTTTGAGGAGGTAACGCTTTGTTGCAACGGACACCTTCATTCCTCCAACGCCATGGACCACTAATGTGACGTTTTCACTCTGAAGGTTCAACTTGCTTGCAGCTTGATGCGTTATATAGTTTGTGTCCGAAGCCAGATCAATGAGGGTCCCAACTCTCTGTCCATCGTTGGCAGTGACATTGAGGAGCATCAGGATGACTGGATACTCGTGTAAGCCATGCTCCTCCAGAAGGCCCCTCTCAGCTGCAGCAGAGTTGTATGCACGAGACATGACGTTGCAGAAAGGGTCTCGACACTGCTGGGCCAGCTCAGGTGAAAGTTTGGAGAAGAATGCTTCTTGGACCTCAGTGAATTTCTTTCCTTCTGCTCTCACTGGCGTGGACTTTGATGACCTCTGGGAATAGTCTCTGGATAATGGACACAGAAGATAGTGGTGTTGATCTTTGCACTCTGGGTTGCCACACAGGTAAGTGGATTTTCTGCAGGGTTCGCCATTATGAACTTCAAGGATTCTCCTGCAGGCGCCGAGCTGCTGCACTGCGTCTCTTTTCTCTGAAAGCTTTGAGGTCCTAAATTTTCTGCAGACGTAAAGCTTTTTCTTGTGTCTTGTGTCTCCGCAGATTATGCAGCCTGCTTCACTAGTAGACTTTGTGGTCTTTGTTCTAGCGTATTTTACTGCAACCTTTGTTTTCTCTTTGGCAAGGTCGATGTCCCTCAGTTGCTCTAATTGTTCATAAAATGCTTCTTGGGAATGCAGGAATCCAAGCAACTTATCAAAGCGATTCTGGTGGTTCACAAAATTCTTCTGGTCCGCAGCATAGGTCAACCAATCTTTCTTCAGATTTTCTGGCAGCTTGCTTTCTATGGACTTTGTGACTAGGGGGTTCTTTAAGGCCTCTGCACTGTCTAGTTGACTCAGATCGTAGAGCGCTTTTTCAACAGCTTGGATCAGCTCCACAACTTTTCTCGGGTTGTTTCCCCTGACAGGTGGAATGGCTTGTAGCTCTTCAATGATCTCTAGTGCAATGGCGGTCTGGTTCCCATACCGCTTCTCGAGGACTCTGAAGATCTCATCTGCTGTTGCGTAAGTTGACAGACGTAGATCTTTGGCCACCTTCTCTTCGAGACTATCGAGCAGTTGAAACTTCCGGACTTCTCTGGACCCGGTTGGTTCCCCTTGCTTCTGCAGAGCCTACCATTCTCTCTTCCATCTGTAATAGTCACGTTGAATGCCGGTAAACTTTGGTAGAGCTGTGGCTTTGAGCTTTATAGCTGCTACAGTGCTGTGGGCTGTAACAGGGTGACGTTCAGTGTCCTCTTTGATGCTTGCTGCTTTAATGAAGGCAGCCTTCCTTGACACCAACTTGGGCAGGCATAACTCTAGCTCTCTAAGGCGGCGATCAAAGTCTCTTTGCTCGGCAGGTGGCGCCCAGCGATTCCAGATCTGATGCTCTTTTTTGATCTTGTACACCAGCTTCTCAAGGTTGGTGAGCATAAAATCATACGCCCCCAGTGGCGTGTCTGGCTGAGTGGAAGAGACATTCTCACACTCTGCCTCTGCAACTTGAAGCGCCAGCAACAGTTCTTTTTCCCCATACGAGGCCCACAATGTCTCTCGAACCAGGAGCTTAACTTCTTTTAATCTTTGCTCACATTCTTTCTCCGTCTTTTCTATGTCGGCTCTTTGTAGATCGCTCAGCCCTGGTGCGCCCTCTGTTGCGTTGCGCTGTTCCAGATATGCGGCTTTCACGTCTTCGTTTGCCTCCATGACTCTGGAGCCCTCCATTGAAAGCATTTTGAAGTTTTCCTGTAGCTCCTCCACAGACATCTCCATGTGGGTCCTCACAATGTTATTGGTCAAGCGGGAAAAAAGTCTTTTTGCTGTGGTCCGCTCCACTTTTAATTCCTCGAGTGTTTTTGACTCGGCCATGCTGCTCTTTCTTTAGCTGTTGGATGGACGGCAGGTAAGTCTCCAGGCCCCCTTGTGGAGTTTTCTCCCTCCCTCTTGGTGGTGGGCTTTATGTGGAGTCTTCACTGTTGCATGTGATTCACACTGATGCACGTGAGTCACACTGATGCACTTGGGTTTTCACTGTTGCACTTGGGTTTTCACTGTCGCACTTGGGTTTTCACTGTCGCACTTGGGTTTTCACTGTCGCACTTGGGTTTTCACTGTCGCACTTGGGTTTTCACTGTCAAGTGTATTTGTAAACTGCGTGCTCCCACACTTGCAAAGGGACAGGACTGGACCAAGGATTTCACTCTTTCCAAGTCTTTTATTAGCAACAGTAGTTGGCAGTAGATGGTAGTAGTTGGAAGTTATTGAACATTGTTGAAAATAGGAAGTAGGAAGTAGGTAGTAGTGGGGATAGGAAGTAGGTGAAAAACCTTTAAAAAAATCAATAAACAGTTCAGCATATTTAAATCAAACATAAGGTAAACCAGGTAAATAAATTAAGATGAAATCTAAACCAACAATTTGTAACCAAGAAAATTAAACCAACAATTCAGTTTAAATTGTAGGAAACTTAAATACAATTTATCTTAACTTAAGTAGATTATTTTACCAATAATTATCTTTTTCCAGTTTAACAAATATGTATAAATTCAAACAAACATTTGTAGGACATTTTACAACATTTAATTATTTTTTCTCTTAATCCAATACAGTAATGTGACATATTAAAGTCCAGCATTGAGCTTACCAGTAGCCCTTTATAGTCCAAGCCCCACTCACGCAGTGGTTTGAGTTCAGAATCCAAGTTCGTGGAAACTGCCGTCATCCAGCTCAGTTCTTACACACGCAGTGGTGAAATGCCCTTTTAAGCGTTCCCAGCTTCCGCGCTGATTGCGTTCATTCAGTTCAGCTGGTAACGGCGCGCGTGTATTGTCCTCCGTGCTGAGCGCACGCAGGCTGCTGTGCGCTCATGTGTGAGGTGCTGCGCATTCATGCGAGGCACTGCGCACTCCAGGTCACAGCGAGGCAACCACCTCCGCTGATCAGCGTGACAGCATGGTAAGAATGTTCACCTCATGACTGTGGAGGCTGGTTCCTCAGCTCCTGACTGTGGATGGCACACATCATATGATCTCTGTTTTTAAGCATGCTAATATGTAAAAGTCCATTCATTCAATTGAATACTTTATTTTTAGTTTTACCTTTCAAAGTGCAGAAAAACCTTCAACCTAACTTTGCTGATCTTCCCATGCAGGACATCCCAGCACTCCTGTTCCACACCACCTTCTGGGAGAGGAATTTGCCTTCAGTCGGCGGTCTGCTGAGGTTCATGGGGGTCTCCAGCTTCCTGTCTGTGTCCGCAGCAGCCGACTTTGTGGCCTACAAGAAAGGCCTTTTGCCCCACAGTTAAACCCCCAGCATCCGTTTCCCTTAGTCGTCTGTGTCTTAAGCAGACAGAGCTCCAGAGTGTCTTAAGCAGACAGAGCTCCATTTTGAGGCCTGAGCTACAAAGTAGTGAAAAATGTAACGTTTAGGAGGATTTGTTGTTGATTTTTCATGAGAGATGCAGTTCAGCTGATGTAAAAACTTCTGCAAACACTGAAGTTTCAGAGAGACAAGCAGTAGTGGGCTGAAATGACACTGAGAATTGGAGCAAATAGATCAGTCAAAAGTTAATCAACGAGTCAAATTTGGAAAGATATGAAGGAAGAAATCTGATGGTGTAGGAAGAATCGGAGAAGCAACTTTCCAAGAAATGCCAATGAC
>CM074501.1:29187506-29209992 GCA_037389245.1 Oryzias sinensis
CGCCCCCACCGGCCCTAAAGGCAAAGCAGGGCCACCCTAAAGGTGCCAGCACAAAACTTCAGGCAGGCCACCCACGGGTTCTACTGCAAGGTGACGATGAAAAATTAATGGCAAAGCCACAGGGACCCCCCCCCCACCCCCCAGCTCTGATGAAATATTAAACCTGGTTCTCAGGGATGCCCTTCAATGTGCGAGAAGGGCCACCAAAAAAAATCTCTCTTTTTCTTCTCTTCTTTTCCAGAGCAAAGTAAACGTTAAATTAAAAAAAATAACATCTTAAAAGAGAAAACTTGATCTAGATTGCTGACTTTCACATTTTTTACATAATTTTTCAAACACCATATTCTTCCATCGTTAATGCCACTTAATGCAAATTTCGGGGAAAGGACAAAACACCAAAAACCTCAGATCAAAGGTAAAAAGAAACAGGAGTTCTTGTATGTTGGAATTAAATGAATAAAGAGATCATGCTTTGGACATCTGTGACAAAAAAATGAGGAACTTAGTTTTGTCCAAATTAAAAAGTTGATTTCTATTGCTTTTAAAAATTGCTTTAATATTTCAAATCAAATCAAACTTTATATGCTATTCAAACTATATGCTTTACAGTTAAAAACAAAGAGACGATTACAGTTATTGCTGTAATTTCAACAGCTGGTCAGTTTTTTAGGATTCGTAGTTGTAACAAAGTGTCATCTACATGCGGATGGATAGAAACAACATGTTTATGAATGAATTTTACAAAAAGAACGCAAAGGAATAGAGGTCTGTGAGGAGGATGTATCCATTGTCCAAAAATACAAGCTGTCCTGATTCTTTCTCTACCCCACTGTCCTTGCAGCTTCTGATTGGCTGGACACACCTGAGTGGCCATAAGTAGAGCAAAGAAAGTTTCCCGCCTCTAAACTCTGGAGATGTTATTCCTGCATTGGGTCCAAAAATTAGGAAGAGATATACAGTTACTTAAAGTGTGGATGCCATGCTTTGAACAACTTTGTCAAATAAAAAAGCCCTTTAAACGCTGATTCTATTGATACCAATAGTTTGCGTCGAAAAAAATCCGAAGCATATGAAAAATAGACATCTTTCGAAGGAATCAGAGATTTGGATCTGCCGCTAGAGCGCAGGCTGGAAGTGAACCCGATATGACCTGTGACGTAACGAGAGGCGTTGCCTTTCGCAGTTGCGCTTAGGACAGCATGTAAACAAAACAGGTAGTCTTCGTTTCTCTCGTGTTTAAATCTGTTAATCATCAACATGCCAAGTCGTTGTGTGGCAGCTGGATGTAGCAATACATCTAGTGAAAGTGTATCTGTGTATAAAATTCCCAAAACAAGAAACGCTGCTGAAAAGGGGAAAATTTAAGAAGGTGGCCGGCGAAGGATTTTTCCCTCCAGATCTGCAGGAGAGAAGTCTGCGTTTTCGAAGGGACAAAAACCGGGACACAAACGAAGAATTTTGAACGGAGAGTTGGGAGGAGGATCTTGGCTTCTGAGTCGAGGAAAGGCGGGTGAGCTGGAAGCGAGCGAGCCGTTTTCTGGGTCGGACAGGACGGCGCTGGAGTCGGGAGCGGAGGCTGCTAAGCTAGGCTAGTGTGCATCACGATGGATCACATTGAGGCGAAGTAGTCGTGTTTTCTGTTGTCCTTGGATCCAACTGGAGTATTTCAACGCACTCAATGTTTTGCAAGAGAAGCAACAGTTCTGCAACGTTTTTTTTCTTTTGCTTTTGAGGTGCCGGTACCGTGAGTAAACTGAACTGTGTGTGTGTGAGCGCTCGCGCACGAGAAAAGGTTTCAAACTGGTTCAAACAGGTAAAACTGTTAATGTTCTGCAGTTGTTAATGGTATACAGTGACTTTGTTAACTAAAGAGTAGTAATATCTGGGAAACTTTTATTTTGTGACATTTATTTTGTAAATTGGGTTGAAAACCAGTGTTTACCTTTGTTTAGATTAGGCCAAAAGGGGACATTTTGAGTATATTTTAGGGTAAGTGGAGTAATTTAATTTTATACATTTTTTAGACTTACTGGAGTCTAGCCGAATCTTCATGCTGGCTATCGTCATCGGCATCACTAGACCTACTACTTTCTGCTATACTATATCCTCCTCACTTTCGCAAAAGGGTTCGAATCGATACGGTTGCAAAAGTGACTCATCATCATGATAATCTCCGCAACTTTCCTCTTCATCTTTCTGTTCATCTGATGATAAATCGCTAATAGAGACGGTAGCATCACTCTGTGCTTCGCTATCGGTGCTAGCCATGTTGTCTTCCTTGTCTTCCTTTAGTTACGTCACAAACAGGGGGGCGAGAATTCGGCGGAATGCGTGAAGCCGGCGGCCGTCCTCGTTGTTTATATCGCGTTTTTCGCTATTTATTCTTTTTCGAAAAATATTAAAAACAATCGCAACATGAAATAGAGACTATTTACTATATTTTGGCTTATTAAAATAGACCATGTCACCCACACTTTAAAGAAGTACCTTTTTTTTTTCATCTTTTCTGGCCCGCGATCTATACTCATGTCATTGAAGATCGATTGGTTGATCGCGATCGACGTAATGAGCACCTTTGATTAATATATACATGCATAATATATATAATGATGTCAAAACGGGTTGTGGCTTTGGGTGCTTTCTTTTCATTAGGGGCGGTCCTAAATGGCTCTTTGAGTAAAAAAGGTTGCCGACCCCTGCCCTAAACAGTGCTCTGAACCTTTTTCCTTCAATGATTTGTGATCTTCACTGGTGTCCAAGGATTACATGAAATCTTTCCACCTTTATCCACCTTTGTCATGGTAGGGAGAACACGTCAATGTAAAGGTGGGGTCAACTAAGATAGCACAAGGGTTATAGGGTATAAGAGCAAGAATAGTTATTTTGACCAATAGAATGACTGAGTAATAGCTGTTTATTTCTCAATAGAAGTCTCTGTGATTTTGGTTTGTTGGAGCCAGTAGGTACTTCCTGTTTGGAACACCAGGGTCAAGGGGTTCAGTTCTCATTTACAGTCAATTATCTGGATGCATTTAGTACCTTTACACAAGGTTCCTTTAGAAATAGAGATGGAACTGTAGCAATATTTGATCATTTTTTATTTGTGATTTTTGCCTGACATCCATAGAAACAGCTAAATTCACTCGTCCACTGCTGGATGCTCTCTTTGCCTCAAACTCAGAGTTTGAAGCATGTGATTGTTTATTAAACTCTACTCCCGAGTGCTGGGCTCAGAGGAGGCTCTGCATGTGAGTCTGGATCTTAACGGCAGCCGAACATCCAGAGTTCAGCAGCTGCTTTAAACTGGCCATGCCTGCGCTCTTGTGTCTTTCAGCCTGTTCATTATGAGGAGAAGAACTGGTGTGAGGAGGAGTACTCTGGGGGGTGCTACACTGCTTATTTCCCTCCTGGAATCCTCACCCAGTTTGGCAAGTAAGTCACACATGAAAAGATAAATTAACTGTATTATTTTAATACTTTTTCTGATCACGGTCCTTTTTTCATAAATGATAACACTTGTGCGAGCAGATTATATACTAATATTCTACTGTGACTTATTCTTTTGTATTTCCTGTGAATAAAAATTCTTATGATTAAATTGATGTGGATGAAGTCTTCAATCATTTGCCTTTACATACATTCAGGATCTATTGGGTTTAATGCTACATTCACACCAGATGTTCAAGAACATGCTAAACTTAAACTTGAGTATAGCCCATGGTGTTCACGCTATAAAAGCAGAGAAGGGCTTCTTCTGCTTTTCCTTTTTCTACTGTTTACTAGCGCATGTCCACCGCCTACGGTTGGAAGAGAAGTGTATTCCGATAAATGAAAGACTTGGTGTCATAGAATTCCAGGTGGCCACAAACCGGAATGATTAATTTCTCCTTCATGATCACTTTTTCCGACAGTTGGCACTTCTGTGCATTAAAAGAGATGCCATCCATGTATAAAAATGGTTTTAGAAACGTTTGTAGCAATGTGTGAATGCAAAAGTTTTGAACGCAGAGGCCCGAAATGCTCATTCCCGTGCACTTACATAGACTTTTCATTGGAAATGGTTGCTTGAACACGCGTTGAGGAGGCCGGTGTGAACGTAGCTTAGTATGACTTTGGTCCAGCTTCTGCTGTTGGAACAGCTTTTATTTTTCTGAGGACGTTTATGGGAATGCTTGATCTTCCAGAAGGCCAAAAATGAGCTTAGACTCTGAGAAAGTCTGGTTCTCAGCAGACCAGTCTAGTTTTTCACACTAAACACCTGCATGTCTTTATGAACCCTCTTTGTGCACTGGTGGGCAGTCAAGTTGGAAGAGGAAGAGGTAATCTCCAACAAAGTGGGAAGCACGAAAATGTCGAAATCTCCTAGTATGAGGCATCTACAGTTCTGGGCACTTCGTTCAGGATTTGCAGCACTTGGTTTTGGTCAAAACCTTCTTCTATGACATCCTCCCAGTGACATGCGGTCAGATGAGGCAAGTGAGGCTCAGCCTCACCTGTCGTGATTGTGATAAACTAGAAAAAGGTAAATAAAGTTAATATTGTTTTCCATGGATCTGTTTTGAAGATCCATGGAAAACAATATTAACTCCATTCCATTAATATTAACTCCATTTGACAACCATTCCATGGTTGTCAAATGGAGTTTGACTTTTTTTTAGTATTTCTGTATCTCAGAATGGATACAGCACGAACCAACAAGCACAGCAAGCTTCTACTAACTCCAGAGAGAACGTACACCAAATGCACACACACACACCCACAGGTAAACCCCGCCCCTCTCTCCCATCAGTCACCAGCCCACCGCTGATTGACATACACTGTGGTCTAGCAACTGACAGAAAGAGGGGGGCGCCGGCCACATGCAGCTCTGTCCAAACTCTGGGTCGTTGCAATAACATGGGAGTAAGTGGAAAATAAATGTGAGTAAAACTAAATTTTAGGCCCAAAGAATTTATTTTTACAATCATTTTCACAGACAACTTTTGATAACATTAAAGCAATAGAATTTGAACGTGGAAAAATGTTACAAATAGTTACTTGGGGCCAAAATGAAATGTGTGCCGAACACATCTGTATACTTTAATTTGTTTACAGTATATATGAAGAATTTATACACAAGAAGAGTGTTCTATCCATGTCTATAAAAGAAACATTCTCTGTAGGACAAATATCTTCTTGTGTGTATCTTATATGCTGTTACCTGCTGTTGGATGAATGGTGAAATATTTAGTTCTTACAATTGTAAATCTAACTCCAGAGAAGTCAGTGCCTCACCAGCCATCAACCTCACCGCACGTCACTGCATCCTCCACAATGTGTTTTAGCTAATCTAAAGTCCACATGAAGTTAGGAGGCATGTAGTGACTGACAGCAGATGGTTGGTGACCTCTGTGCTGAACGTCTGCTGACCTTGCTCTGTCAGTTTACTGTATGTGCTTCACCACTTGATGGCTAAGTTGCCACATATGTGGTAAAAGCTACTGTCCAAAGTTTTTAGCCTCATCCCTACAGGGAATCATCTAAATGATGGCACTTATAGCAGTACTTCCATCTCTCTGTGACCCAGTTTGACGACTTTCTGTCCCACTTTAGTCAGAGGAAAGAAAAAATTAAAAATGAGATTTCCTTATTGTCTTAATAATTCAATTCAATTCAATTTTATTTGTATAGCCCAAAATCACAACAACAGTCTTCTCGATGGGCTTCGAAGTAAAACATGAACTCAAAAGGATCATGAATACAAAGAGTTCAATAGGAAAATACAAAAATGGACTAACAAACTGACTAAGCTATACTGGCATCCCTGCCCTTAGACCCCCCTTCGCGGTAAGGAAAAACTCCCAAAAAAAAACGGATTCCGGAAAAAACGAAGAAACCTCAGGGGTGCCCACATGAAGGAGGGATCCTCCCCCAGGACGGACAGACGATGTACCAGAACTCTTAGAGAAGAATTAACTTATCTAAATCTATAACTACATATTTAAAGTCCAGCAGACGAGCTTCATCCAGTCGTGGTTGTGGGGAACCCAGGTTTCACGGACGGAAGGCGCCGCAAACCAGCACGAGCTAAACCAGCTCCCTGAGAAAAGACAACCTATTTCTCAAAATTGTGCTAAAAACAATATATGATTAGGGGAACAGTGGTGATGGCAGAAGCACATAAGCCTCTGTTTTTTCATCGGGAATAATATCAATAAAAACAAACCTTTATCTACAAACTAAACAATAAATATTATCAAATGCAATCAAAAAGTTGCTTCAGGCCAATCAATTGATGGCTTAATCACTGCACAGTCTAGAAAGACAAGGCTGTTCTCCTTTGCGTCTTCCCTGTTGAAATTGATGTTCTTGTCGACCGCGTTGATATGATCTGTGAATACCTCCACTTCCTGGATTTTGATCTTGACCCAAGTGTCGTCCATGTATCTGAACCAGTGACTTAGAGTAGTACCTGTCCAGTGATCATTGGAGATGACAGACAGCTCCAGGTTGAACTGTACAGGAAGCCTACTTACACAGATCAGTACCTGTTATTTAATTCAAACCACCCATTAGAGCACAAACTAGGTGTTATCAGGACTTTACAACTAAGAGCCCAGGAGGTGCCCACAAGCTCTGACAGAAATCCGTCAAGCCCTCAGAACCTGTAGATATTCCAACTGGGCATTCACCAGATCCCAACATACAAGAAAACCAGACAAGAGGGAACAAGAGCCTAAAGGGAACAGTATTTCCATTCCTTATATTTCAGGCCTGTCTGAAAAACTAAAAAGGATTGTCAAACAACATAACATCCCAGTTCATCTCAAACCTGTTAATACTCTCAGACAAAAACTGCTTCATCCTTAGGACAAAATTCCCAGACACAAACAGATAATGTTGTGTACTCTATCCACTGCAAAGAGAACTGCAATGAACAGTACATAGGAGAAATCAAGCAACCTCTACACAAATGGCTTTACCAAGATCGCAGAACCAACTCAAGTGGACCTGAGTCTGCAGTGCACCTCCACCTGAAGGCCAAAAACCACTCGTTTGAGGATAGTGAGATAAAGGATGCTTTGAGTGAGGAGTGAAAGAAGCCATCTTTGTCAAGAAAGATAAACCTTCTCTTTATAAGAATGGTGGTCTCAGGTTTATTCTTCCATCCATCTACAGCAGTGTTCTGAAACCCAAACAAACCGAACCAGTTTCACCAGGGTCGTTAACAGCTGAAAGAGATGACCAGGTTGGGGAGGGTAGTCACTGTCTCCCCAACCCCAGGTGAGGACAAAGGACTGCTAACGACCCAAAACCATGTAGTCTGAGGCTGCATTTACACTGCAGGTCTTGATGCCCAAATCCGATTTTCTGACTATATCCGATTTTTTTGACGACCCGCTTACATCATCTTTTAAAAGTGACCTGTTTCCCATTTTTGCATTTACACTGTACAATGCTGAAGCTATCAAACATAGACGTTCTGAGGACTACGTAGCAGCTTTTCTGCCTTCCGCGGACCTCCTTCGGATGTTTTTGACAGCGGTTGTCATGGAGCCAATGCAGCGACGTAAGGAAGCGTTGCCTAGGGCGCTCATGAGGCAGGAGAGGGGATGCGAGGGAGAGGAAAAAGAAGGGCCGCTCGGCCGGCTTGTGTGCTTTCGCTGAGTTTTGAACGAGGAAGTGTTTGCAGATGTTGTGCTGTACTTACAGTTCGATGCAAGCAAAGAAATAAACGGCTTCTAGCCTGTTCCAAAGCAACGGTGTCCCACTTGATTAGTTACCATTTGCGTCCCGACTGGAACCCGACCGGAAATAACGAAGCCTGAGGCTAACACGCTGATGAGGCTCCAGCTGACCTCGAACAGCAAAATCAGCGCACAAAAGCACCTTAATTAGTCATGTGATCTCAGTCGGTGGTGTTCTGAGTTGATGTCACTGACGTACGACTCGCATTTACTGGGGAAAATCTGATTTGTCTGCTTACATGGTACACGCAAATGCACGTATCCGATTCGTATCCGATTCATTTCCACATATGAATGAGGCCTAATTCCGATCTGAGAAAATCGGAATCCATGCGCTTTTTTCCTGCTTACACGTTCACCGGTCATATCCGATCTGTGCCACATGAGAGGAAAAAATCGGAATTGGGTCACTTGAGCCATGCAGTGTAAATGCGGCCTAAGTAGACAATACTATCCAGTTTCAGGTGTGACTCCTCCCCAATGAGCACATATATACCAGCTCTTGTACCAGCTATTTCAGAATTTAAAAAACCTTTTGGATAAGAGGTGAAACATCTTCAACTTTAAAAAACAAGTCCAGATGAAAACCTTTAAACCTACTACTATGTTAGTGTGTTAAGTTTTACCCAATTTTTCCACATTTTTTATGCAATTCCTGATTTATTATTGATCCATTCTTTCTTTCTTCTTCTTTCACTTAGGTTAGCGCAGCTCTACTTTTTGTAAAAATTGATTTTATCAACACTGCTGTTGTTTGTCAGCTTCAGCTACAGCAAAAACAAATGTGCTGCCATCTAGTGGGCAACACTGAAACTATATTTCAATGCAAACAGCAAAGACAACATAAAACTGTTGTCATGTACTAAACACAGAAATTTAATACAGATTTAATCTTTAATCTGCAGACATTTTTTTCCAGTAGAAATTATTATAACCCTAATCCACGTGGCCAAAATTTTGCCTGTGTAAATTTTGCCTTTACACTTCTTATTTTCATTTATTAATGTATATTATTTTTAATTTTTGGCTGCTGTTAATTTGTGCAACACAAAATGAACAAACACATTTACAAAATCAAATATTAATTCTAAACCAAATAACTTTAAAGGCCAAGAAGAAAATTGCTTTTAGGTTCTCCAGTGTTGAAAAAAAAAAGGCTAAAGATCGACAGCAAACCTCATTACTTTTCTAAAAGAACCAATAATGTGTAGATTTCTTAAATATAAAGAATACTCCCCTAATATTACGTGTGAAAGTGTAAAGTGCAAATGATGGTCATAAAAAGTTTTAAAGTTTGCTAAGTGTTTTAGATTGTCTTTCATTTCCCACTCAGCATGGCTTCAGTTAGCAGATGCTCTGTTTTTCTCAGGCCGGTCAGTTCATTAACCAGCATTTAAGAATAAAAGCGAACAGTTCCACAGAGAAGCTCACAGGAACACACGATGAGACTTTTCTGTGTGAAAGTGGGCAGGCACCACGTTCCTGCATTTTTTTACTCAGGCTATTTTTGGACAGACTCTCACAGGACCTCTTTTACCGCAGTTACCCACAGTGCACTGGGGCTGCAGGGGGGGACCGCACCCCGGGAGACTGTGGGTTTCTGTGTTTGTTTGAGCGAATGTTTTTCTGCCTGTGCGCGTTTAAGCAAGAAAAATGGCTTCCACATCTGCTTTTAGAGGAGAGCTTCATTTGCCTGGACAGGGAAAACGTGCGTGTGTGTGTGTGTGTACGCGTGTGTGTGTGTGTGCAAGTGTGTCTCTGCGGAAGGGGAAAATATGTAGAAACGGTCCGACCACAGACTTCCTCTGAGAAAGAACCATGTCAACCCCCACATCCATTTACTCAGGCACATGAAGACGTCAGAGCTCTCACACTCTGCAGCTCTGAGAGAGAAAAACAAGCCTCCAGAAATCGACTGCAAACTTTCCAGAAGAGTGAACTTCTGTTCCAAACATCTTTATCACTTTTAAAAGGTTGGATGACTACAGCTGCGAATGACACAAAGAACCACGTTGTCAACTCTCGATGCACCGTTGAAATGTTCCGCATACGCTGCATGAAGAATGAAGGCTTCGTGTGGAAAACCGCATAGGGCCACATGTGAAAGACGTGAATTCATCAGCTGAAATGGGTTTCACATGTGATAAGAGTTGCAGAAAGTGTTGCCCCCTAAATTCAACAGGCCAGCCTCGAGAAACGGCTAAGAAACAACTCATTATTTGGTCGAATGACCCGTTTGTTCAGCTGACCAATCAGGGCCAACGACTCCAAAAACGTCACAAAATGAACTGAATGACATCAATGATGTAAAAGGTCAAAAGTGACCTTTTAAAAGAAAAAAGTGAGATAATTCAAAGGTTTACAATGATTTCATTAATCGGTGTTTAATTTTAATCTGATGAAAATCGCGTTTTCTTTGTTTTCAACATGTTCTTGTGCCATTGTCCTTTTGATAATGGAGGACAAATGTAAAGAAAAATAAGCTTAAAATTTCCCTTCTAAGTATTCCTTTATTAGAATCGTAAATCAGAAGCAGATGAAAAAAATGCAGCTGGAAAAAGGGCTTATTTGTGACATAAAAATATGCTGGACGACCCAAAAGCTCCCAGTCCGCTCCATTCTGATCCACCTGCGGACAAATAGATCCATGTACGTCTTTGTTTTCCTCGTCTGAGCTGGAATCTGGATCAAAACCGTACGGCTGGATAGCTCTAAACTATCCATCTTAAAGGTGTGAGGGGCTGTAAGCTAGCGGGAGAGCTAGCTTATATTTTTTGGGGGGCTTAAAACAGCATCATCTTAATTTAAAAAGCTCAAAAGATGATCAGGAATGGGTCTTTAGGCATTTTACACCAGAGCTTTATTATCAGGATATGTAGACTTGGTTGAATGTTCAGGATGAGAGGCAGGAAGGGTTTGATGCATACGAGGGTGTGGTGGTGGTGGGGTTGTTAGCATACAGCTATTTTTCTTAGGCTGAAACTGAATATAAAAACTAGCCACCAAACCCACACATGCGTGCGAACATCCGCATGGACACCACGTGGGGTGTGTGATAATGCACATGTGTTTCCAGCCTTCAATTCCTCCTTGAATGCTTCAGAAGAGCATTCATTTTAGCTCTGTCCTAATCTCTTTCTTTTGTTCTTCTTTTCTTTCTTTCTGTCTTTCCTGATCCTGAACATTATCGCTAAACTCTGAAAACGTTCTCTCACAGTGACAGAATCTAAAAAAAACCTAAAGTGCATTTCACATGAATCACTCCTGATTCACCCTCTGATTCACACACAAACACCAAGCGGACACGTTTGAGATGGAAGAGCTGAACAATGGTGTGTTGTTGCCTGAAGCCAAAGAACACTGAAACTGAGAAGAAAAAGATGAAGTTTCTCTGATTAGAAAAGAAAATCAAGTAAATCTAAATAATTTATACATGTAACTTGTTCTTTCCAGCAGCTGAACAAACAGGAGCTCCCTAAGATGGACAGTTTCATACAACCAGGGTTCTGTGAATACCGAAGGGGTTTATTTGTACAAACCTCTTTTGTATTTGGGGCTAAACTTTATCATTTGCAATTATTTTTTTAAAAATCATTTAAAAATATTTTGAATTTCCTCTAAGTTTCAGACCAGATGGAAGCAAACGCCCCCGGACAGAGCCCACAGTTCACAAGCAGAGACCATGGCAGTCATGGCCCCCCAGTACAGAGAAGCAGAACAGACATCCAACCCAAGAGAGCCCAACGCTAGACACACGGCGATCCACCCCCGCCGCTAAAAAGCAGGAGGGCCCAGGATCTAGAATAGTGCAAGACAAGGTACGAGCATCGCCCCCACCGGCCCTAAAGGCAAAGCAGGGCCACCCTAAAGGTGCCGGCACAAAACTTCAGGCAGGCCACCCACGGGTTCTACTGCAAGGTGACGATGAAAAATTAATGGCAAAGCCACAGGGACCCCCCCCCCACCCCCCAGCTCTGATGAAATATTAAACCTGGTTCTCAGGGATGCCCTTCAATGTGTGGGGAGGGCCACCAAAAAAGATCTCTCTTCTTCTTTTTCTTCTCTTCTTTTCCAGAGCAAAGCAAACGTTAAATTAAAAAAAACCATAACATCTTAAAAGAGAAAACTTGATCTAGATTGCTGACTTTCACATTTTTTACATAATTTTTCAAACACGATATTCTTCCCTCATTAATGGCACTCAATGCAAATTTCGGGGAAAGGACAAAACACCAAAAACCTCAGATCAAAGGTAAAAAGAAACAGGAGTTCTTGTATGTTGGAATGAAATGAATAAAGAGATCATGCTTTGGACATCTGTGACAAAAAAATGAGGAACTTAGTTTTGTCCAAATTAAAAAGTTGATTTCTATTGCTTTTACAAATTGCTTTAATATTTCAAATCAAATCAAACTTTATAGGAGAGGTGCTTTACAGTTAAAAACAAAGAGACGATTACAGTTATTGCTGTAATTTCAACAGCTGGTCAGTTTTTTAGGATTCGTAGTTGTAACAAAGTGTCATCTACATGCGGATGGATAGAAACAACATGTTTATGAATGAATTTTACAAAAAGAACGCAAAGGAATAGAGGTCTGTGAGGAGGATGTATCGATTGTCCAAAAACACAAGCTGTCCTGATTCTCTCTACCCCACTGTCCTTGCAGCTTCTGATTGGCTGGACACACCTGAGTGGCCGTAAGTAGAGCAAAGAAAGTTTCCCGCCTCTAAACTCTGGAGATGTTATTCCTGCATTGAGTCCAAAAATTAGGAAGAGAAATACAGTTACTTAAACAAATGTTATTTCTCTAAACATTAGTAAAAGTGAGGAATACTGTGTGTGTGCTCAATAAGAGAAAAAAAACTTTATAGACTGGAAAATATGTATTAGAGGAGGTTTTCTGTAGATTTTGATTCATATGAATCTGAGAAAAAACAGCTCAAGGTTAAGGGGTGATCAATGGGAGACCCTCTCATTGGTTTCTGCTCCCCGTCCACCTCTTTTGCAGAATATAAGAGAAAGTATAAGGGGTTGGAAAAATTGACCTAACAAATAAAATGCTAACAGCTGCTGCTGCATTAGTTTTTATTTATTCCCCCAAATGTTTGTAAATAAAGATTTAATGACATAAAAAAGGAGTGATTAAAATGAGTAATCTACATTACAAAAAGGAAAGAAAAAAGATGTGCATCCCATGAAGCTGCAGCCTCAGTCAACTCTGAACTGTTTGTTCAGGTTGTTCTGGAAAACATCTTGTCTGTCAGTGTAAAAGCTGTACATATGAAAATAAAAGGATTCTGATTCTGAGAACTCAAATTTGGCCACTGTTAATTACTTTTTGTGTCTTTTAAAATGTAATTTATTTTTTCTGTTTTATTATTTTTCATTTATGTATTGGCTGCTGTTCATTCCTGCAATATAAAATGAACAAACAAAAAAAGAAAACTTCATTCTTCACTTAACAGCAGCTGGGTTGGCTCCAGCATCCCAGTGGCTCCGAAAGGGATTCAGCAGTTTCTGAAAATGGGTAGAAATTAACTTTAAAAGCCCCTTTTTGGGGGTATTCCAGGGTTAATATCTACTCAAAACAGAAACAAAAAATACTTTGAAGACAATTGATAAATTAATTTCATGAATTATTATGATCTTTGTTGTTATTTGTGTGCATGATATTAGATCACTTTATAAATAATGCAGACATTGTTGTTGCTGGTGTCTGAAAACCATCTTTGTCTAACTTCTAAAAGTCAGGAATGTGTATCTCTTGTGCTGTCCTATGTTTTGTTTTATTGTCACTTATCAGCCTGATTTTTTTGCAAATAAAAAAAGTATCTAAGAAGATTAGAGTTCGGGTCAGGCTGTGCAGATGAATTGGAGTCAATGAGATTAGCTCCACAAACATGGGGGTGCGTTCAAGGCGCAGCAGGTGGGTGTGAAGTACGTTATTGGCCTCCTGCTTCTGATCCTGCCTGAACACAGTTTAACGTCCTCAAGCTGCCGACTTAAACACACACACCTGCTGAAAACACAGCAGCATAATAGCACGGTGCTCCCCAGCTGCAAGATCACTCTCCCTTTTCCCACCCTGCAATTACAAAGGCTGCAAAACAACATGCGACACACGCCCACGCACACATCACATGACACGCAGCAGCGTCTGCCAGGTCCCCGGGAGGGTGATAAACACGTTTCTGTGTGTCCATCTCAAGTGGCCCACATGGATCATGGTTTCTGTTAAATATTCATCACAACTGATAAATATGTTCCTATTAATTGCTGAGATCTGTAACTGCTGGCAGAAGTCCCAGCATTTCCATGCAAAGTCCCTCCAGTGGGGCCAAAAAAACCGCCGGATGGCCTCACGGCTTTTACAAGCATGGAAATGTCATGCAAATTCTCTCACATGCTGCAGATAAAATTACAAAACAGACACTCTTGTGAAGAAGTTCCAACTAAAGATAATCATGACACAAGCACTACTCTTCTTTCCCAAAGAGGTTTGAGATTACATTTTTTTTTTATTCCAGGAGGTAAATCCCAGTCAGCCCACAAGATGAAGAGGAGAAAGATGTGGTCCACACTCCAACTCAACTAGAAGAAGAAATCAATTATGAATATTATCCTGTGCTTCATAAAGTTCCCAGATTTAGTTGTCTGTGTTCACCTGCTTTTGGTTATTTCCATATCTGCTTTTCATCCCTTTTATTTTTTTTTTGTTTTTCTTTTATTTTCACTCCCGACGTTAAACATGACAAACGTTTGATTATGCATGAGAAGTATTTTTGTTTGTTTTGTTCTGGTAAAAATTATGTAAAATGTTGTGTAAAAGGAGAGAATGTGTTTCCCTTTCGCTGTAAAAATGAGCCTGGGTGGCACGAGGGTTCCTGCAACTCCTCCGATGGCACGATGACCGCATGAAAATGAGCGCAGAGCGCCTCAACTGAATGCTGCAATTATCTTTGTCCTCATGTTGATGCCAACATAACAAATCAAATCCTGTCTTCTTATTCAAATTTCCACGATATTGGTAACCGCTTCTAGATGGTGGAACTGACCCACAGGGGAAAAACCGAGCTCCTGTCTCGGTGAGGACATCCGGACCTCACAGAGACAGGAACTCCCTCAGGTCCAGCTGCAAACAGTTACTGGAAGAGATGAGAGGGGACTGACACACACGTGCTGGATTTCACAGCAGACTAAGCTCTGCCTGCAGATAGTGTGTGTGTGTGTGCACACGTGCACGGATATATTCAGACACAAAGACACAAAAAACACACCCGACCAACAAAGCCAGTGTAAAGATGAACGGTGCATTGTGGGAGAGGGTGTGGTCGCTGATGTTGGGCCTGGAGGAGGCAACCTGATACTCAGGACACTGTGTGTGCGCGTGCACGTATGTGTGTGTGTGTTAAGTGTGGAGGAGAAGTTTAGTGGTGCATTTACGTGTATTGAAGCGCCAGTAGAAATTTCATTCAAAACCACTCAAATGAACTGAACTGCATTAAAACACACTCACCGAAGTGCAACAAGTAAGACACAAACACTTACAGCATGCGTGCACATGCAGCAAACGTGCACATGCAGCATACATGCACACACAGGCGGGCAGAGAGCAGCAGAGGGAACCAATTAGTGGTCTGGCTTTGATGATGTCACTGACAAGTCACGCACCGATTGCACAGCTTCCGTTCAGAGGGAAACCCGATCCTGCGCTCGTACGTGCACTTACACTCACACAGTGCATATCTGCTGAGAGTCCTGCAGGCTTAGAACTGATGAATAAATCAAAGGGCGGCAGGGGTGTCACATAAGACATGATTTTTGAGAGGTTTTGTGCGCTCGTGTGTGAAAAAGAGCCGACAGCTGCAGGAACTTTGAAGGACACAAAGGACGCTGCAGAGACACCTGGACGCAGACATCTGAGGATAAGAAAAACTCTAAAAATACTCTCATCTATGCTTCAGATCCTCAGAATGTACAAAATGTTGAAATTCAAAATTTGGGATAAAAAAAGAGCTTCTTTTTAACACTTAACAAAAATTGAGGTTTTCAAGGTTTTTATGGTAACCGTGGATCAATGGGGCAAAGTCCATGGAAAAAAATAAAAATTACAATTATTCTCTTGAATTTGTCCGCTAGAGTTATGATTTAAAAAAAGGTTTAATTGAAAATACATTATATGAATGCGGAGAGTAGGGACAACAGAAATGTGTCTTTTTGCTAGCTGGATTTAGGGGACTTTACCAAAAATTCTTTAAAGGTTAATTTTCTCCAGTTATGTTAAAGATTTTTTTTGTTGCTGTCATGCTCGGTGGTGGCGTAGGCAGACCCAAACGCTGAAACCCAAAATGACAGACACTGGAAGTGGCGTGAATGGATTTTAATTTTTTGACGAAGCTTTAACAGCTTGGAGCCTAGTGGCGAAGACGTCACCAGAGTAGGCGAGGACAGATGGCCGGAGGAAGATTTTCGGAGCAGGGCGGGAGCGGCTTCTAGGAGGTAAGTGGAGCTGGCTTTACGAGAAACGGCTTGATGGCAGGGTGGAGTTAGTGTGGTGGAGTTCCGAAAAGGTGGAATACGGACATGAGGTTGATGGACGTGTGGCTGGACCCAGGTCGGCGTGGATGGAATCGAGGATTGATAGAAGGCAAACGAACTGGCGTAGAATTCTGGTCTGGAGCCATCTTAAATACAGGTGCAGGTGATGAGGTGAATGCCAACAGCTGGGTCCAATCTAGGAGCAAGCAGAGAAAGGAGGGGGCCTCTCGGGGGTACCATGACAGTTGCTCTTGCTTTTCTTTGCAAAAATAACACTTTTCCAATTAATATAGATAAAAATGGAGATGAATAGCGTTTGTTTTATTAATCTGGAGTGAATTGGGATTACATATAATTTTATTGTGTTTGTCTTGCTGCCGGAGCCTAACCCGGCCATTTGTCTTCAAAGGCAGGGGACATCCTGGACAGGTCGCCAGTCTGTCGCAGGGCCACAATCACACACCCACACACTCACATTCACACCTATGGACAATTTAGAGTAATCAATGAACCTATGAAGCATGTTTTGGACGATGGGAGGACAAATTAAATGACGTGGCAGAAGGATAGTCAGTTAAACCCCAAGACGAAGCAGACTCCATAGTTGCAACGAACCATGAATGTGGGAACAGGACAAACAGGAGTGTTAACAGTTGTCCGTCAGACTAAGGTTGGATGCTTTGGTGACAAATTCCTGTGTTATGGCAGGGACTGCCAATATTCTACTGTGGGGGGATGTGACAGGGTGATTTTCCTACCTGTACCATTTATGTTTTTTTTTTAATCTTTTTTATTGATCCTGGCTGTGCAACCTAAAACTCCAAGGGCCCTTGAATGGCTCATGGCAAATCTGCTGATGAGTCGCAGGTGTGTGTGTGAGTGAGATCAAGGTGGGTTGGAGTTTTGATCCTTTAAAAATGATAAACAGCTGTACTTGGACTGGGAAAAGAGGCGTACTACCAGAGCTGCACAAGCGGTGTTGGAGCACCATCGATGGGAGCCACACGCGTGGTGTTGTGGAGCACCAGAGACTGTAGGATGTATGTGTGGTGCTTTGGGGCAGCAGCAGCGATGGTAGTGGTGCTTGAAGCATAGAGTCCGGGCTTGGCCACATGACTGGGACAGCAAAGTGGAACTAGTGGACAATGGAACCGGAAAGTGGAGAGGGGACGCGACGGACAACAGCAGAGGGGTGTGGTTGTGACCCACCCCTCTTTCAGAAAAGTAATTTGTGATGTTTTCTGAACCCCTTCTAATAATGTCCTCAAAGAGGAAATTTGTTCTTGGTCACAGAGCTGCAAACTGTTACAACATCCTTCATCGTTCACACATCACGTGCATGATAAAAGAGCATAAAGCGATTACATAGCAAATAAAATAAAACATTATACAGATTTCCCCCCAGGCATGTCGAGAACACGAATACTAAAAAGTAAAAAAATTGTAAAATGTTTAATTCAATCCCTTAAAACCACATTGCTAAAAGTTCTCTTTTTGTAAAATCCATTAACAATTCGCAAAACAAAACTCTCCATTTTTCTTCTTGATCCTAACTTTATGTACAACTGAGTCATTTAGAGATGAAACACATACATTCAAACCAAACTAAAGTGTCCTTGATTCACCTCTTCAAGATGTAAAAACATTTGCAAATGTGTCATAAATGTTTGTTTTTCAAGACACAGAATGTTTTTAATCTTGGAAAGAAGCCACAAAAAAAGGGAGCATATTGTGAAAATGATGACTCACAATGCAAGGTTGGCCGGAGTGAATCATTACGTGACAACTCATGGTGCCACAGATTATTTATACATCTGAGAGGAATGTAGTTTTGGAGCTACAATCAGCTATAATCTAATGAGTTTGCCTCCAGGAGCAACTGTCATCTCAGTACTTTCAGCTGATTTTCAAGTTTCTGATAGCGGAGCCAAAACTACCTGTTTTTCTGCACCAAACAATCATCAAAGCCAGACAACTGAAACCTCACTTAGAAGATATTTAATTCTAAAATGCTCTTTATTTTAAGGATAAACAAAAAAACAAAAAACAGTTTAGTTAGTTAACTATTGTCCAAAACTCAACAGTTTTGTTTTTCTTTCAGTCTAACAAGAAGACAGGTAAGTATAAAGATACATCAGCTGCAGACAGAATTAGTGAGTAAAACTGAGATTTGCTTACAAGACAAAAAAAAAACCTCAGCATTTTTTAATCTAAATGCTTCAAAGGTGACTCTAAAACTCCATCCACCTTTGCCTGCTGTCAAACGTCCAATTCAGCAGATTCTGCAGCCCAACACGGACCTTTAATCGGACTCCTGTCTTCCTCCCAGCTGACTCCAATGTTAGGAGAATCCATTTTATTGAACTTGGCAATCCCTTCAGGATTTTTTTTTATTCCTGTTGGCCCTTTGCATTAAAAACAACATACTTAAGCGGCAAAAACATTATTTTCGGATTGTTTTGCTGCATTCGTTTTATTTTTACAGGATCAATTCCTCTGTTTCCTGATTGAAGTCCAGAGAGGGATTTCTCAAAAGTGAATCAGGCACTAATATTTTAAATTGAAACCTTGTAAATATAAAAACTTTAGTTTGATACTTTTGTTTCAACAATCTGAAAAAGCCACTAGTGCAGCTTCTTGTTTTGGGGAGTAACCAAGAAGTGAAAAAAATCAAAAAAGGTGCCAGTTTCAATATTCATGTAGTTATTTTGAGTCATGCAGCTGTTTATTTTGCCCTGCTTTGACAACGGTCTGCTTTCTAGCTCTGTCAGAAGTGTAATTCCCATAGACTTAAATTAGAGCTATGACTTTTTCTGTACTCAATTCAAACCCACCTGAAACCTGCTGCTCGGGAGACCTTAAAAAACCATGTAAGCAGCAGCAGCAGCTCGTATGCAGGACTCTGTTCATGTGTGCAGAGAGTCAGCCCCAAAGTTAACCTCCTCCACAGCTGGCTTTAATTAAGCTCCAACGACACACTGAGCTGCCTCTGCTCTCCTCTCGCTGTCTCTCAAACACGCTCACACAAAAGTCGCCATGTTGAACCTGGCTGTGCTACCCTTCTGGTTTGGCACCATCGGCATTTGGAAACGAAGGCGGGAAAATGGGAGCGGAGTGGAAGGGTGGGGGTGTGAATCCGGAGAGCCAAGTCTGATCGCAATGCAGCTGTGGATTGTAATTAAGAGCTGTGAATAAACTTTACTGAAGCAACACAGTAAAGAGAAAACAATGACATGAACCCATCACTGCTAAAGGTAGCTCCAAGGCTTTTGAGTCATGAGGTGAGGTGCTTCTGCAAAAGCTGAGCTTGAGTTTAGAGGAAACGCATATGGAGCAATGAGTTATGGGCTCTCAAACCACAAGTGGTCGTGTTTATCTCATTTTAAGACCAGAAAGCAAGATTAAACTAGCCTGACTTTAACCCTGAACTCTTTCTGAAATCCGCCTGAACTTGCTTACTCTGGGTATGTCGGTTCCAAAAGACCGGATATGAGTTGGCGTAATTACGCTCGACTTGGTAACCCTGGGTTAATGGGCGTGCACAGCAAGTACATAAAGACATTCTCAATGGATCGCCGATTTTCGGAGTCACCATGGAAACGCGTGGAGAGAAAAAGACGCTATACTTCAGTCAGACGGAGTCTGAGATTATCATGACGGCGAATGAAGATTATACGTCCTTTAAAAAAGTAATACGGCTGCATCATCAGCAAAAGAAAGAGTTTCTGCTTCGAATTACATTGTGATGTGTATATATATATATATATATATCTTCTTTCTCTTTCGGCTTTTCCCATCAGGGGTCGCCACAGCGAACAAGTCGCATGGTAAACTTGGCAATGTTTTACGCCGGATGCCCTTCCTGACGCAGCCTTCTCAAAGCAACCGGGCTTGGGACCGGCACAGAGGTAGAGAGGGAAACATGGAGCAGCCCGGATTCGAACCTAGGTTTCACAGACGGAAGGCGCCGCAAACCAGCACGAGCTAAACCGGCTCCCATGTGTATATATATATATATATATATATACAACTTATAAAACTTAAATGAATTGATTCAATTGGTAACAAGTAATTGAGTGAAATTTATTCAATCTAATTTCTTATATCCATCCAACTCAAAAGTTGTACAACTCAAATTTACATATTTATCTAACTAAATGTAATTTTTCTCCAATTCAATTAAATTTTTTTCCATATTAATTTATTGTACTTCTTGAACTCTCATATGTCTAAGTTAGAGGCTGCAGATTTTCTCATTTTTATAAAATTAAAATAAATGATACAGTGTGGATTTACAATATTTACCATGCATTTAATGATCATGACTCTGACTGTAACATCAATTCTTGTACTGTTTTATTGTGCTAGGGGTGCTAAATAAATTTATCATCCTCTCCCTCCCTCTCACTCGTGGTGCAGAAAGAATTAAACATAACAGGGTAAAATAACTCGGCAAAACACAGTAAAACAGCTACAACTTAACATATTTAGACAAAAACCTACACTTGTAACCAAATCCGTCCAGACAGGCAAAGGGAAATGGTATCCCACAATTCATTGCGGTGCCGATCTAACAGCAGCACCAGTTACAGCTACTTCATTGAATTAATTTGACTGAAAGTAAAATAACTGTCTGATAACTATGTGTTATTTTTAGGTTCACTGAGCTCGTTAGTTTAATGTAAAAAAGTTGATCTTTATAACATCCAAACGTGGTCTTATCACCCTCTCATGGTGGAAAAAGTATTTTCTGAGCTTCTTCATCCACTAAATCATCTTCAAATGGACACGCCATGCTGCTTCACCTCTCTGAAAACAAACTAACTTTCAACTAAACCTGCTCCAGACCAGGTTATGTTCAGAGCATGAGTCGCTATGGCAACTAAGCGCACCTTGAAAAATACCTCTGTTTTTGGAACCGAAAGCTGAGGTTATCAACTTCCTTAGCCTGAAACTTACTGTGGTAACTCACATAACCTGCTTTTTGGAATACCCCCCATGGTGGCAATCAAATGGTCCTCTTGGGTTGATTTAATTAAAAACATACTTGAAATGAATGAAGATGTGTGAGTTTTAATATGTCCTGCAGCAGTTTGAAGGACCTGATTGTTGTCACAATTTTTCTTTCTTACTGCGCCTTTCACCAAAAATGTTGCCCCTGCTACTTACTCAAAAACTCACCGAAATGCGTATGCACCTAAAACCTGATGAAAATGAATTTTGGGAATACTGAACAACACCCCCTGGGTGGTATGGCTGGAGCCAAAATCTCTTATGGGGATCAAAACATGTTTTTTTCAAAATCCACTAGCAAAACCAAAATATGCATGTCAGGGATATCAAAAAGAAGTTTGGAAATTATTAATATGTTTTTTTCTATGTATTCACATTTGCCAAAATATGTGAAAAGAAAAGCTTTATTCGAGCAATCTTTTTGAAATTTGACACACCCGGCAAAAAACATTTGACTCCTCGTAGGGATTTTGATCTATTGCCTCCTATCTCCTCGAGCATCATTGGGAAGCTACTTGGGAAAAACTAATTAGAAGTTGTAAATATGGAACGATGTTAGCATGGCAAGATCGCAAAAAAAGGCGTTGCTCGCACATCTTTTACTGGAATATTTAAAAAAAGAAAAGGAACACATGAATCGTTGGCTCAAGCTGAACAAAATGATGGGACAATATTAGAAATGTTAGAAATGGTTACATTTCACTACTGGTTGTATTTGCTAAATATAACTTTGTATGTGACAAATAAAAGAATCTTGAATCTTGAATGTGGTTAACAAAAAACTTTGTTGCCAAGGAAATCCAAACATTTAATTTGCCAATTCTTGTAAACGTTACATAGATCTGTTCATCTCCCTCAGGTGACCAAAACTCAAACAGGTTGCCATGGAGATAAAATTAACAGAAAAGCTGCCATTTTGAAAAAGTGTTGTTTTTTTTCGTGAATTTGTCACATGTGGCTCTGTCCATGTTGGCGGAGAAGGAGAAAGCCAAGGGCCAATAAGCAGTCACTCAGTCAGTAAGTAAGGGCAGGGGGTAATGGCAGGTAGGATGTGTTGCGCCCGGACCATAGATTTGGGCAAAAAGAAGCCTCATCAGCTAGATGTGAGACAAAGAGATGCAGATGAGCAAAAAGAATCAGTAAAATATAGATTGCTTTTGGACAGTTGCAATTAAAGAGTGGAAATGAGGCTCACGTTTCTTTTTTC
>CM074501.1:29210492-29246493 GCA_037389245.1 Oryzias sinensis
AGTGACAAGATGGAAAGTAAATTGCTGATGTTGCTAACTGTGTTTTCCTTCTAGCAGCTGTACAGAAAGTAAAATGCAATATGAAATCCTGTGACTTCTTTGCATTCGCTGGTTGTCAGTTGACATCAGAGAGATCCTGTAAAATGAAACCATTTTAACTATTGGAGGCTTTGACAAGGAAAGAGGGACTTTATATACATATATATAAAATCTCTTCGTCAAGAGTCAGTCATGCTTGTCCATTCTTCATTTACAATGCCATTTTAAATATATTTTAGATAAAATGTTCTCATTGCATTATTCCACCATGACAAAATGAATGGCTTGCTGAACAGTTCATTCAGTCAAAAGGAGTTGTTTCATTTTGTGTTTTTATGCTATTTCAGATATCCGGTTTTTCAGAGCAAAACATTTTATTTTTTATATAATTTTACTTTTAAAAGAACCTCATTATTTTAGTTATAGCTTGAGTGGGGCTGTGGTGTTCTAGTCTGTACAGTTCAGGTTTTAAGCAAGATTTTTTTGAGTAAAATAAAAAAAATATGATAATTGTTTTTTGTGTTGTTTCAGGTGGCTATAGAGTAAACTGTCCAAACAAATTGGATGAGCTTAAAGAGTAACTGATCTAAAAAACGTTTTATAAATGTAGAACTTTAGGTTTTTTCTGTCCTAAATGGAGCCTAATTACCTAAAAAATATGTGCAGCAATCATATACCTAGTCCATAGTTGGTCATCCTTCTTTAAAATGATTAAATCATGCTTGTTGTAAAATGCAACCCCCTAAAACGTTGTTTTTACTTTTTTATAAATGGTGCAGACAGTCTCTGAATCGAATCCCAAAGCCTCTGGGGCTGACCTTTTGCTGTCCCGCGGTGTAGGTTTTCTCATAACGTCGACAGCAGAAAGTAGCCCTGACCTTTTAACCCCACAAACCCACTCATCACAGATAACCACTTGGCGCCTCCAGACGTGACGGGCCTGTCGGAGTGCTCCTCACATCATGTGGAGCGGCCCCAGGTGGCCTCAATGCGAGGCGTTTCCCGCAGCCACAACCACCAGCCCAACGTCATGGAGACTGCAGATGGTGAGTTTCTCCTTCCACACACAAAACCTGCGCCCCCTTCAGTTTGCAGTATCCCCCCGCTGTCTGTCCGTCTGTCTGTCTGCTCCTCAGACAGTTTGCCTGTCTGACCGACACAAGCCACTGACTGACCCTTTCTTGTTGCCGTGGTAACAGTGCACCTCTCCAGCCTCCTGAAAATTCTCCTATATTTAAAGTGATGTTCTTAGCTAAGACATACAGAAAGATAAGCATACTTAATGATAATTTATATTTCTTGAACCATGTCTAACCAAGCTTTTATGTCAAATATCCTTAATAAGCTGTTTCCAAAAACTAAACACTGCTCTAATATCCAGACCAACTTTATGCATGATATTAAAAATAAAAAAGTAACTAAGCGGTTTCCCATAATATACTACACAAAATATTCATAAAATAATAAAATTCTTTCCCCCTAAACTGCAAAATGTTCATGTAAATTGACATTTTTTGTCTGTGTACAGATCACAGCTACCAGATGGATAGTTGCAGTCTCTAGTCTTTTTATTTTCTGCATACTATTTAGAAGTATAATTCATGCATTCATTAGCAGGTTTCGAATTTCTAGGGTTATACAAACCATTTGTTTTCTTTTAATTGGCTTAATGGCATATTATTTTAAGCATTAAAAATTTTCTTATCCAAGTCATTAAGTATTAAAAAAGAATATTACAGAAACAAACAGGAATGTCAGAAATCAGCCTGGGAAATGAACAGCAGTGATATGAGATTGTCAGAACTATTTTAAACACACCTATTAACATATTCATCCTCATACTCTAATGCTTCTGTGTCTTTTAACCAATACAAAATAATTGATCTTCTAACTATATAGCAGTGTTTTGCATTGTATGAATTAACTACTAAGCCTTCAAAGTGTATGTGTTTACTTATCTTGTGTTTGCCTCCACTATCATTTGGGGAAATTGTGAATGTCTTTGACTTTAGCATGTTAACAGACATGATAAAATTATTCTGGTGTTTGTGTATGTTCCAATATCAATGTCCCCACCTGAATTTGTTTTGAAGAATTAATAATGAGGACTGAGCATCTCAAAGACAGGTGTGACTCTATGGCCTGGTGAATAATTAACCTGTTTTCATACAGAATTCTTATCTCAAAGTGAGAAAACTTGGACCCATCAGGTTGTTGTTCTCAGTGCACGCTGACACCAGTCAGACAGCCTGCAGCCACGCAGAGGCGGTGGCCGTCTACTACTGTTGCCGTTCATTATTCTCCCATAGATGAAAGGAGAAAACTGAACACGGAGTAATTTCAGTTCCATCTGGTCCCTCAGTATGTGTTGCTCCCTTTAATGCGCTCTTAAGGTTAATCCTGCTGTGCCTTATATGCCAATTATTATTTCTGCTATTAAGCAAAGAATAAATAAACCGTTTATCCCAATTTGCTTCTTTTTCTGAGAGCTTACCTATGTTCTTCCTATGTTCTTTGACGTGAAGTTTTTTGCAAGCTTAATCTAACAAAACATCAAACAAAACTAAACTTTACAAATGCAATTGTAACTGTTTTGATTTAATCACATTTTATCTAATAAGAAATTATCTGTATTCAGCTGTAAGAGGAAACAAAATGTGGTTGAGATGCATTTATTTTTTACAAATATTTAGCAAACAAGCTCAAAAACAGAATTACCATACTAATGAAAAGAACGCATGTTGCTCAGTTTTTAAAATAATGTTAATGGTGTATCCTTTTTTTGCATCGTCTGCATTTCCTTTAAAAATAAAACTTCTGTGTGATAAATGTTACTTTTGTACTAGTGAAGAACATTTTACTATGAGTACATGGTATCACCCTTTTATCACGATTAGCCAGAGATCTGCATGTAACACTGGAAGCTGTAGAACTATTGAACATGATGAAATTCCAGCTGTGACTAAGTTCATGTTGGCTGTGAAATCAATAATTAGGGCTCATTAAAGTGGCAGGGTTCAGCGCCTGTGCGCAAGCGGCTGCCTGATTTGTGCTACTGGCCTGCACACATCTGCTCTCAGAGCTGTTTCTGTGGGAGGGGGCAGCCTCTGCCTCAGCCAGCCCTGGTAAAGCCAGACAGACTGGGCATGCTATGCGCACATTTGACTTGCAGCTTTTGTGGCCGTCTGGAATGTCAAACACAGACCCTAACATTTCAAAACCAAAGTTTAACATTTGATAGTAATGGGTTTTGTTCTGTGGTTTGATTTGAAATATGCCTAGAGTGCACATGGACAACTCTCAATCTCATTTGACACATTGATTTTTCTTATTCCAATTTTCATCATTTGTTGTTTTGTTCTGTTGTTGTCAGTACAAGGTTATGCCTCTAAGTTTATCATGTACATCTCATCCTCTTTTAAGCGCAAAGTCAGATGAATTGCATAAAAATAGCTGCTTATAATTCTTTGCTTTACTGAGTTGTGTTGTTCACAGAGCATATCTTTGTTGCCTGGTAACAGGCTGGGCTGTCCTTCATTCCTTATCATAGAAATGAGGTGTTTGAGTGACTTCTAAATGTGACCTTCAGGTGACTGTGGAAAACTTTGTGACCAACTGGTTTGCTTTTGTGCTGCAGTGAAGGAAAGCTTACTGTCCTGTGTGTTTAACCTGAACACCATTCTGACCTTTCTCTGTTTTGTCCTCTTTTTTTATTGTCAAACTTCTTCTCCTCACAATTATCTTTGAATATGTCCATGCATGTCCTCCTGTCTAAACCTCTCTGGTGTTGCTTCCCGTCTGTCGCTCCTGACATCCTCGCCTGATCTCATTTATTGTAACCTGCTTATGTTCAACTCAAAATTCCCTTTAAAGGAGTACCGGTCAGCAGTCGTGTCTCCAGCAAAATCCAGCAGCTGCTCAACACACTGAAAAGGCCAAAGCGACCACCACTGCGAGAGTTCTTCGTTGATGACTTTGAGGAGCTTTTAGATGGTAAGCTGACCCGACTTTATTGGTATGAATCATCAAATCGTGAAAAGTCCACTTCCTCAGCTAATTGATTTAACTTCGGTTTCATTTAGTGTCTGATTTATAGCATTAATTTATGGTGGCCCTGAGGTGCAAATCACACCAACAAATTACTCAAAAATGTATTAAAGATCACAGCAACAATTAAAAAAGCAACAAATAATTTAAAAAAAGTTTCATTTTAGAAATCAAAACATAATTCCAAAAAAATGATGAAGTAATTTCACAAATGAAAAGGAAATGCTCAAAAATGAACACAATAGGAAACTGGAAAATGTAGCATTGACAAAAAAAATAAGAAGTGGACTGAAAGAGGAGGTACTCGCTGGTTTCAATAAAAGCCAAAATCCCATAGACTTCTTTTGACAAATAAACATCCATTACTCAGTTATTATGTTTGTCAGAATAACAATTCTTGCTCTACTACCTTTTATTAAAATGTTCTTGCTAATCCTAATTTCTTTCATGATATTTTTGATGTAGTGAAACTTATTCAAGTTATAAACTGACCAGTCAGATGCTTCAAGAATAGTAGGTGGCCTCACATCAAATGCTCGAAGCTCGAGGCCGCTTTCAGTGGAAGGGGTGTAGTATTCTAACATGTTCACTCCTCATTGGAGAGAGCGGTTGTCATAAAAATGTTGATGGACCAATCATGGCTTACTGAATGTCCAATAAAAGTTTTATGATTGGAACGGTGCACATCCAATATCACTTCATGTTAAAAACTTTCAGTGGAAATGTTTTGTTTTCTTTATAATAGTAACCGGAAAAGGTGCATCCCACTCTCTGTTTCTCTCTTGTTTTTCTGTCCAGTCCTACAAGAAATGTGTACAAACATAAATATTATAAATAATTTTTAGCCTCGAGTACAAAAGGGGTTTATAAAAATATACTCCCTGGCTGCATTTCTGAAGATTCATAAACCCCCTATTTTAACAGTAAAATCTGTCCAACACAAGAGACCTTTAGCTCTTATGTTTACTCAGCTGATGGACAGGACAAGTAAAAAAAAAAAAACTATTTTATTTTACATTTTTTGAATTACTTTTGTTGTCTGAAATGTATCATTTTAATTTCGTTTCATTTTGTTGGTATTGAGTTTTGGTTTCTGGATTTTTTTAATTTTATTCGTTTTTGCTCTTAGTGATTTGTTGCTGTGATTTGTGCTTTAGAGCCACCGTATTAGTTCAATAACCTTACCGTCTAAAAAAAACCAACCATTTTCTTTTCTGTTGTTAGTTCAGCAGCCAGATCCCGACCAGCCTCGGCCAGAAGGCCAGCAGATGAGTCCTTTGGAAGGAGAGCCTCTTAGGGGGATCACCAACTGGCCTTTATCGTTGCCAGTAGCCTTACGAAGATGGGGCACCACCCATCCAAAGAGCCCCTGTCTCACAGCTCTGGACAATGCTGGCAAGCCCATCTACACTCTCACCTATGGTAGGTGTCACTCAGTTCACTATTGTCCCACAATCGTTTTCTTTTTGTTACAAAGTTCAGTGTGTCTGTTCATTTGTGTGATGAACATGTTTTAGCTAAAGCCTATTAAAAATAAAAATAAAATGCTTGTCTTACAATCTGTAGGTAAACTATGGACCCGCTGTCAGAAACTGGCCTACACTCTTCTCAACAAGCTGAGTAGCAGAAATGAGCCTTTACTCATGCCGGGAGACAGAGTAAGTCATGAGTTACTGTATATCACACGCTGGGATTCAGCTTTTTTTTTCTTTCTTGTTTTATCATAAGATTTTTTTCTGAATAGCGAAATGACATCTAAAAACACTGATTATTTAAATATTAACATTAACATTTCAATATTTCTTAGGTCAGCGTCTTAATGTGTAAATCTAAATCTTGGAATCTCTAAAGATTCTCTATCAAATAAAGATGTTTTTTTTTAAACCTTTAATCTTTTCTCAACTTAAAAAACAGGGTTGCCAGGTCTATTCGGCTTTCCTTGCCAAACATTAAAGTGAAACTGTATATTTTTGGGCTGATTGCAGAATGCTGCTGGCAAAAGCACAACATTTGTTTAAATATAGATTTGAGGTATTAGTGACTCAGCCAAAGCAATAATCCTCACTTCTTGAGAATGTCCCAGTTTTAAATGTGGTATTTTAACCTTGCGTTGCTCTTTTCTCAGGTATAGTAATGACATTTTAAGTCTTGTTTAGTGGAGAAGAACATCAAATCTTTTCTGGTCTGAATCTGTGTTATCTCAGTCCCTCTAATTCCATCTAAAGTTTTAAAGTAAAAAATGTTTGAACTCTAGTTCAAATAAATCTTATTTAATATTAAAGATGTTTAGAAATAGGACACTAACTGTTATTATTTTTCCCTCAGGTTGCACTTGTTTTCCCTAACAATGACCCGGTGATGTTCATGGTGGCTTTCTACGGCTGTCTCCTCGCAGAGAGAACTGGTCCTGTGCTATTGAAGTACCACTGACCAGAAAGGTGAAGACAATTCAGCTTTATCAATGTTTTTAGCAAACTAATCGAGCCATATTTAACAGCATGTTGTGTCAGAAACACTTCAGTCAATGTTGTTTGTCCAAATCCAAACAGATCAGATCTATACAGCCTGCTGGTGTTTCTTGTATCTTCATGTGAGAGCTCCTAAAAGCAGCTCTAATGTTTCTTTTGTAAAATGCATTTTTGTATTCAATGCTTAAATGTTACTAAAAAATATCCAGGTGGATTTATCTTTGAAACCCCCAACTCAAGCACCAAAATATTCATTGCAGTCACAGAGCTTTGCAGTTTCTATAGAGAGAGGAGCAGATCAAGCTCATTCTATAGATCTCCTACCCAGGCTAAATGTTAATTTGTATTCCTGATTGCCTTTATGAACATGCTGTTGGCTGTATGCTGTAATTAAAGATGATGAGTCATTCTGCAGTTTTAAACCGTTGCTCTACTTATGAGCCGGAAAATAACTGATTCATTGTGATAGTTATAGCTCTGTTTGTTGTCTCTCTTTGTTTTTCCTCTGCCTTTTTTTGTCAGTATTCTTCTGCTCACTCTGTCTCTCCACTGATCTCCTCGCACCTTTCTGTATGTTTCCCTTTGGCTTGTGTCTGATATTTTCATTAGCTCAACTAATTTCAAATTGAATTGAATTTGCACTGTCAGTCAAAAAGGATCAAGTTAGCCTCTGATCTGGGGTATCATTCTACCTCCAGTTGATGCTAATAAGTCAAATTAACTCTTTATATCACTTCAACTCACTAAATCAAGTTGAATTATTTGTCGTGTGTGACACTTTTGAACATTCGCTGAGCCTGACATAAGACTGGCGGCACTTCTTTTCTTTGTTGCTGTCAGTAGATAAATGCTGATACATACACCTAGTGATTATGCTTTCTCAATCACATATAAGTTGCACTCTTGGCCAAACTATGCAAAACGCGACTTATACTCCCAAAAATACGGTACATTTCTGAATTTTAAACAGTGATTGTATGTTATTCCATCAAACAAATTGCTACATTTCCAAATTACCAGCAGAAATATATCTGAACTGCTGATATGATTTGTTTGTGGAAAAGTAACTCTTCCATTGTCATAAATCTCCCAGAAGTGCGTCAACAGATTGGTTTTCTGCTGGGTAGCTGTGGAGTCACATTAGCACTGACTACTGATGCTTGTCAGAAAGGCCTGCCCAAAGCACAAACAGGGGAGGTTGCAACTTTCAAAGATAAAGCCTGATAGGTTTCCTTTTTTGGTTTCAGCGTAGCTTCACCAGTAACTTACAAACCCTGTGAAGCTCTGCGGGATGGCCAGATTGTTGTGGTTTGTGGCGGATGGAAAACATGTCGCGAGCCTCCAAAGACAAACAGCACCTGGTTAGAAGCCAGCAATGTACTTATATTGAAGTACGTTGTCTTTATTAAAGAAATATATTTTTTTCATTAAAAATAGGTTTTATTATAATAAATTTTCAAAAATATCTTTGGTGTGGTAATAACTTTTCTTTCTCAAAATACATATTTTGTGAGTTTATTAAAAATTGTCTTCATTTTTTTAAATGTGTGTGTGTTAAATGTGTTACTAAAATAATGAAGGAAGCACCATAGGATCAGGTGTGTAATTAGGCCATGTTGGCGCACTGTCAGAAGCCTAAGAGGCCTGTGGCTACACAGAAAGGTAGGAAGGTCTCTGCCTTTGGAAACCTTATCAATAACCCCATCAATTATTATAATGTATAAAATAAAGTAGCAAAAGCGCCTTCTTAAGTGTATTTTTCAGCTTAATAAATGTTTTTCAGCTTAGACATCTGCTGACAAACCTGGTTTGAAAGCAAAACGATTCGTTTCTTCAGTGTCCCAGTTTCTCTCTAAATAACTTCTAACTGCACCAGCCCCTCTAGAGACCCCAGGTCTGGTTCCTACTTACTTTGGAATTTACATCAGCCTCCAGTGTAGCAGTTATAATTTAACTTTCACTTACTACAATGTTCTTTTAGCTGCATGAGAAAAAGGAAAATGACAAACTACAAGCAATTTTGAACAGAAGCCACATACATAAAATACACTATAGTTGATGGCTGCCAGTTTTACAGAATGTGAAGTTCTAGAAAACATCAGAGAGTGCAGCAAACAGGCTGGATGAAAGAATTCAATTGGTCAATTCTTTTTTGGTCAACTGATTTTGGATTGTTGTGATGTTCTTTTTTTAGGAAACCATGACCAACGTCCTGGACTTTAAGCGAGAAGCAGGATTATGGCATGGTGTGTCCTTACAGTAGTTATTTTGAAAGACAAAAGGATGTTTTAGTAGAGTTTCATTTAAAATACTTTTCCAGTACATTTGTGTTTTACGGTATTTTTAATTTACCAAGATATGTACATGAGAGGGTTATGCTTAAGGCATAGATATCCTTAATATATTATATGTTTGTTCTTCACCTTTTGGCATCCTCCTTCAACAAAACTTGAATTCTAATTTTTTTATCAACTGAATTTATACCTTCTTCCAAATTGATACCATGCTTTTAATAAATCATTAAATTGTAGGTGTGAAATTTGATCAGATGAAAGGAGTTAAGATTATTGTTATATTTTTATTAGTTTCTGCTTAAATCACATTCTGCAATTACAGCTATTTTCAGGAATTGACAGAACTTGAATTCAGCGTAGTTTTAGTCAAATGCCATAAAGGTTGATTTTACGGTTGTCCTTACAGCTGGTAATGATAAACCTTTGGGTTCCTTTACTATTAGGAAGTTGTTGTTTTTTACTCTTGAGCTTTTCCATGCTGTTTGACTTTTTGTTTTTTGCTGTTAGAAGCTTAAGGCTCTTTTTAAACAGTTTCTGTTGATCTCGTGCTCTTACAACAGAGTGTCATGAATCGCATGCATGTCATCAGCATCCCTTACTTCCTGATGAAAGTCAATCCCCTGTCCTGGATACAGAAGGTTCACACATACAAAGGTAAGATGCATGTAACTTAACTTTTTTTTCCTTCTGTTGAATTTGATTCACATTAACACAATTTTATCTGACCATAACCCAGTTTGACTCTAACTTTTAATCAAACCCTTTCTGCTATTTTCTATGAACTTATATTAAAATTGTTATTAGGAATTGAACTATTATACATAACTACCACAGACTGTGCAGCTGCAGTAATAGTTTTCATTGGCATTGAACTTTCATGTAGATGAATGAGATAAAGCATTTGTTGCATTTTTTGATTTACAGTGGAAGTTTAAGCTCCCACTAAATAGAATAAAATTCCTAAATGCTTCCAGCTTTGCTGAGTCACTCAGCAACCTCCGAGTCTGCCTGTACTGTGATTGCTTGTTAAGTGGGATGACGGAGCATTTGCGTGAGCAATTCATTGTGAGTCTGTCTGTCTACAGCCCGGGTGGCGGTGGTGAAGTCCAGGGACATGCACTGGTCTCTACTGGCTCAGAGAGACCAGAGAGACATCAGCCTGAGCTCATTGCGCATGTTGATCGTAACTGATGGCGCTAACCCATGTGAGTCCAACTCCAACATTTTTAAGAGTCCCCACAGAGCCACAATACATTGATATTGATGTACTTTCTATTTGTATTTGACCGATTTCTTGTTACGGCAGGGTCGATATCCTCCTGCGATGCCTTCCTCAATGTGTTTCAGGCCCGCGGGCTGAGACCTGAGGTGATCTGTCCATGTGCCAGCTCCTCGGAGGCCATGACTGTGGCCATTCGCAGGTCAACTTTTAATCCTGCACTTTAACAAAAAATAGCTGATTCCAGACCGTGCACGTGCCCTGCTAACAGACCCAAAAATATTTTAATACAGAAGAATTGTTTTACATGACATAGAATATATTGGCTGTGTTTGCCTGTAACTGTGGAACTTTATTTCCACAGACCTCCAGAAACGGGGGTTCCTCCTCCAGGCAAGGCGGTTCTGTCTATGGGTGGGCTGAGCCACGGTGTGATCCGAGTGGACTCAGAGGAGAAACTTTCTGTCCTCACGGTGCAGGATGTGGGACAGGTCATGCCCGGAGGTACGGCACACAGCCACACGAGGAAATAAGATCCATTCTGGGAAACTGAGGTGAACTGAAGCCTGTGTTCTTCTGGTTTTGTTTTGCATCCTCAGCTGTGATTTGTGTGGTACGAGTGGAGGGAACTCCTTATCTGTGTCAAACAGATGAGGTTGGAGAGATCTGTGTCAGTTCCAGGAACTCTGGTCTTGCTTATTATGGTCTGCCAGGCATGACCAAGAACATCTTTGAGGCAAGTTTTCTTCAAATTTTCTTTCGTTTGTTGTAACTGTTGTTTAATGTAGGTTCGACCCAATAATAATAAATAAAAAAAAAGATTTGGTTTAATCGTTTTATTCCTTCATAAACTAAATTTTTGCTACTTTTAACTTAAATAACATTGTTTTCTGTGTGTTGGAGTACTTTAAACTGGAAGTTTAACAGTGATGTGTTGCTATAGGCTATCCCAGTAAAAGCATCTGGAGCTCCACTCAGTGACAGACCGTTCACTAGAACCTCTCTGCTGGGTTTTGTGGGACCAGTAAGTCACTTTTTTATTCAGTCTCAACTTAATTTCAGATCTAAGAAAAACTAGTTTGGTGTTATATTATTATGATGATCATGATAACAACTATATTAGTCCAGAAGTATTTTTATTACAATAATAGTAAAATTATTTCCTATCTATTGTTTTTCTTGCCACTTTTAAAATCTTATTTGCAGACATAATTAGTCAGTTTAAGTTTTAGGATTATGAAGATAATATTATATTTATTTTTTTTTATTTAATTTTTACACAATTTGATGGGTTTCAGTCTTCCATCATTAATTAGTCAGTAACTTTTAATGCCTGGACTTATTGTTGGTTTTAAAACCATCCAACTTAAACAGATGTTGTTACGGATTCGGAGTAACTTAATAAAATCTTTGTCTTGACCTTTCATGAGAATCGGGATATAACGTTCATGCTTTGTCCCTCAGGACAACCTTCTGTTTGTGGTTGGAAAGATGGATGGATTGATGGTGGTCAGTGGCCGCAGACATAACGCCGATGATGTGGTTGCTACGGCGCTGGCTGTGGAGCCCATGAAGTTTGTATACAGAGGAAGGTAAAGAAGAAACAACCTGAAAGCCAAACTACATTTTTAACATTGTTCCTGTTTTTACTAAGAACATGCCGCGTGGTTTGTTAACTGATGAGGGCAGGGCACCTTAAATAAAAGTACGCAGTCCACCTGTAACTTTTTGTGGTGTTTTCAGGATAGCAGTGTTTTCCGTGTCTGTGCTACACGATGAAAGGATTGTTGTGGTGGCAGAGCAGAGGCCAGACGCTTCAGAGGAGGACAGCTTCCAGTGGATGAGTCGTGTCCTTCAGGTACTGCTCTGCTTACACACAATTGGACATTTTGGTTCATTTCTACATTTCAAGACAATAAAAACCAGATGTGATGTAAAGAAAATTAAGATTAAAACTGGTTTTGTGAGTTTTCTTTATACAAATCGTGGGGAATCAGGAGCCGACGAAAAAATTCTGTTTGAAAAACTTTGTAGTTATTGTGTTGAAACAAAAATCTGGCAATAAGCTCCCTGCTCCATTCACTTGCAGAGGACTAGATCCAAGTACTTCTTCATTTTCCTCATCTGAGCTGCCATGTTGCTCAAAACTGTACACCTGGATAATTTTGAGGTTGCACTGCTAATGTTAGCCTGGGGTCGTGAGGGGCTGTAAGCTAGTAAGGAAGCATGTCAACAAAGGGATGATGGGAAATGAGCACATGTGATCTCTATGCCAACAGTCCCGCCCACAACTTAGAGGTGAATTATTATAACTCCTGCCACTCTGCAGAAACTTTGTCTTAGAATACGACACAGGTTTTTTAAATTTGACTGAAAACGGCATAATTATAACTGAAGACCACTGGGAACACTTTTAAAGTAGATCAAAAGATCATTGGATGGTACTTTAACTATTTTACAAAAGGATCAGTTTCTTTTATAATGTGTATTGTGTAGCTTACTGCAATATAATTTTAATTATTGAACTTTGCACACTTCTGTGCAGATTGGAAAGGACACAAAGAAAAAAGCAATCGGCTCAGCCTCATGTACATCACAGAGCAACACACCGCTGGTTTAGATGTCTGATATTTTCTAATATTTTTTAAACCAAAGCTTTCTTGTTCAGGCTATTGACAGCATCCACCAGGTTGGGGTGTACTGCCTGGCTTTGGTTCCTGCCAACATGCTTCCTAAAGCTCCCTTAGGAGGCATCCACATATCTGAGACCAAGCAGCGCTTCCTGGAAGGTGCTCTGCACCCCTGCAACGTCCTCATGTGCCCTCATACATGCGTCACCAATCTGCCCAAGCCAAGACAAAAGCAGCCAGGTAGATCGAGCCCTGTCCTTTAGTAGGGGATTCTTGCAGTTTTTTAAATAATGATAAAAATGTTTTTGCTGACCTTGAGAAGCTGGATGATGATTTTGATTGTTTCTTATAGAGGTTGGGCCTGCTTCTATGATTGTGGGCAACCTAGTGGCAGGCAAGAGGATAGCACAAGCCTGTGGCAGAGACTTGGGACAAGTCGAGGACAATGACCAGGTATGTAAAATAGATTCTCATGTCACCCATGCTGTCAATCTGCATACTGAAAACACTTGTCTAGAATTAGAGGTGCACTCTGATCATCACACAGAGCAACAGTTTTATTTCCTTCCATCTTTTTTCAGCAGCAGAAAAAAAAGCATCGCCTTTGATTCCTGTTTTTTTAATTCCGTATTGCATTTCTTTGTTCGTATTGTTTTGTGTCTGTCATTAACTTTGATTGGGGGGATATTTGCTATCAGAATTTAAATGTAAGCGTCTCTCATCTTGACCAGTTGTTCACCTTTATTTGTTTGAGGTTATTTTGGCCAATTGGAAGTTAACTGTTTGTTTTTTTTGTAGTTTCTTTATATTCAGGATGTTCTCCAGTGGAGAGCTCAGGCCACTCCAGACCATCCACTGTTCCTCGTTTTAAATTCAAAGGTAAACGTCCTCCACTGCAGGGGGAAATCCTACCAGACTAAAATGTTTGCTCAAGATGTTTCTCACCTAATATTTGACCGAAATAAGATTTTGCAGAAATGTACTTTTACTTTTGTTTGGTCTTAAATTTACTCACACTCAAGTGAATCTTTTGATGTAATTTATAAAATTTCCCATCTCTTAATTATGCACTTCATAAAATAGTCAACGTCCCAAGAAGAAGATGCTCATTTTAAAGCAACAGCTAAAGACAAATGTAAAGTTAACAGTGATCCTTTACACTAATTTCCTTTACTCTCTTTAAAACTACCCCAAAAAGTTTCTACATTTCAGTAAAATATATTGTAAAAAAGCAATTTTTTTATGTTTGCTTTTTACCGTTTACGTCTGTCATTTGATACATTTACATTTAATTTTTATTTATTTTAGCAAAAAGATTAGTGTTCAGGATGAAAAGTAGATAAAGATAGTGTTACGTATCTAATGAACGTATGATTTTCCTTCAGGGTGCAGTCGCCAGCACCGCTTCCTGTCTGCAGCTGCACAAGAGGGCAGAGCGAGTGGCAGCTGCACTGATGGGACGCCTCAACACTGGAGACCATGTCGCACTTGTCTACCCACCAGGTGAACAGAGCTGGAGCTCCTTCTTCTGCAGGCCTTACTTTCAGCCCAGGAGTGTTATGATATCTTAAGACCCAACTGAAGACTTTGTTCAGTCGCTAAAAATCAGCTCTACTTTGTGTGCTTTACATACAGGAATCGACCTGATTTCCACTTTCTATGGCTGCCTGTATGCTGGCTGTGTGCCGGTAACTGTCAGACCGCCCCACCCACAGAACCTGGCAACCACTCTACCAACTGTCAAAATGATTGTTGAGGTAAAAGTGGAGAAAGTCCTTCATAACACAGTTTTAATATCAACTGTTCAATTGTGTACATTTAACCCTTTAACACTGGAGCTGTTGCCAGCTACAGCTAAACAACTCTTTAAACCAATGTAACTCCATTTACACAATTAACGGATTCTAAAGTGGAGAAAGCAGCTTTGCATATTGAATTTCTTTGCAGCCTCAGCTGATTGACATTGATTGCGTAAGAACTTTACACAGTAGCATAAGGCTGTTTTTTCTCCTCTTCAGAATCCGCTGGAAGTACATGAAATGCATAAACAGATAAGAGATACGGTAGTTCAAAACAAAGGGTCCCTAACCACCGGGCCGCGGGCCGGTACCGGTCCGTGGGTCATTTGGTACCGGGCTGCACAGAAAAAATAAATAACTTGCATTACTTCCATTTTATTTATTTCAGAATCTGAAAGATGTTTTATTTTGAAAAATTACCCGATTCTCTGTTACATCCGTCTATGTCACTCTTGACGCAGGCCAAGGCGCTCTTCTCGGTCACGTGATATGTTACCGCTAAAATAAACCCAGGAGCTAGCAAAATGAAACGTCTTTGGAAAGTTTCTTTGCCAAGGTGAAAACACCCAGCCAGGAGACAGAAGAGGAGCCTTCAACTTCCAAAAAAAGAAAACTACATTTAATAGACAGTACTTCTTTTTTGCACCATGAGTGTGGGAAGGGGAGAGGATGATGACACCTGTGCCATGTACAATGTCATGCGTGTCAAAATAAAAGCTCAGGGTTCCTCTTGTCACGTCTCTGTTCTTCCTTCATCGTAGTATTGCTACAATAATCATTCGCCTACATTTATAAGACCGGTCTGTGACAGTTTTGTGTGACGTCATACTGGTCCGTGGCGTTAAAAAGGTTGGGGATCACTGGTTCAAAGAAAGGGTCAACACTGGAGCTAATGCTCCTGTGTTAAAGAATTAAAGGAAACTCAGCCGAACTTGTACTTTGTAGTGTAACAGCATACTTCTGTGTTACAGGTCAGTAAGTCTGTGTGTATTCTAACAACTCAAGCAATAATGAAGCTGCTGAAATCAAAAGATGCTGCAGCTGCTGTAGACATCAAGAGCTGGCCCACAGTGTTGGACACAGGTACATTCAGTTTTCTAACCCTCCTGGACCCACTCCAATGATAATAGTTTTTTTTTTCTGTTATATTTCTGATGCTGGAGGACATATATAAAGAAAATTAAGGTCAAGACTGCATTTCTGAGCATTTCTTTATTCAAATTGTTGTGAATCAGGAGCAGATGAAAAATGCAGTTTGAAAAATAGCTTGTCACCAATTTTGTTGCACCGGTAATGTTGGATTGGGGTTGTGATGGGCTGTAAGCTAGAAGGAGAGCTCGTTACAGTGAGTTACTCCATAGAAAACAACACAGGTTTCTCGATTTAGGCTAAAAACAGCATAATCATAATTAAAAGACCAGTGGGGAACGTTTTTACAATAGATGAAAAGATGATCGGAGTACGTCTATGAACTCAAAGAGGTGCTTCAGTTTGTACTTCTCAGTTTGATAGTAAATGTTATTGTATGAATCTCTGTTTTTTTTTGGCTTCCAGATGATCTCCCCAGAAAGAAGAATAACCAAATGTACAAACCTCCAACTCCAGAGATGTTGGCTTACCTGGACTTCAGTGTGTCCACAACAGGCATCCTAGCAGGAGTCAAAGTACGCAGATGTCCTCTTAATGTTTGCATCTATTCTTTCAGGATAGCACAGTTGTTACCACGCTTTCTTTTCCCCTTCTCCATGTTGTACTCAGTTTCTAGTCTCATTTTTGCGTTTGCGTCATGTCGTTGTTTCAGATGTCTCACTCTGCCACCAGTGCCTTGTGTCGCTCCATTAAACTTCAGTGTGAACTCTACCCCTCGAGGCAAATCGCCATTTGTCTGGATCCTTACTGTGGCCTGGGTTTTGCCCTCTGGTGCCTGTGCAGGTGAATTAGTAGCTCAGAACAAATACATCTTGGAGAAAATCAAAGCACGCTTTGTGAATTGGATGCTTGTAATCCTGCTTATCTGTTTGCTTCTCTGATTTGTTCTTTTAGTGTGTACTCGGGACACCAGTCAATTCTGGTTCCTCCTTTAGAGCTGGAGAGCAATGTTTCCCTCTGGCTCACGGCAGTCAGTCAGTACAAAGTGCGGATCACCTTCTGCTCCTATTCCGTTATGGAGATGTGCACCAAGGGTCTGGGGACACAGACCGAGGCCCTGCGGGTTAGTTTGTCTCTTCATTTGAGATAAATCTTAACTGTAGCTTTTCTCACCAACAAAGATCTGCAATCTGCAATAGATATCTACTTCACATGCAACTGTTAAAATAAAGTTTTCACAAATGTATTTCTTCTTCTTCTGGTGTTACTTTGTCTTTTTAAACAGTTGCGGAATGTGAACCTGTCGTGTGTACGTACGTGCATGGTGGTCGCAGAGGAAAGGCCGCGCATAGCCCTCACTCAGTCCTTCTCAAAGATCTTCAAAGACTTGGGCCTCTCACCCCGAGCTGTTAGCACCACCTTCGGCTGCAGAGTGAACGTAGCAATTTGTTTGCAGGTAAGCAGATCGGATGGATCGTTGAGAGCTGTTGAAGGCAAAAAAATATTTTCTTTTGTGTTTTTTGTAACTTTGACACTGACTGGGAAATGCTCTAGAAATAAAGGGAATAGTTCAAAATGATTCAGATCAAAGGTGATATTCGTGAAATTCTGTAAATCATTTGTTGCACTCAAAAAAATCATAATAATCCATAAGTAACATTTTAGTTTTTTTAGATCATACTAATGGCAAGTGACCTTTTGGGTGTTAAATTCTTTTATTTTAACAAAATTATCTGGGAAAAACCAGCTTATAGTTTTATTAAAGCCTAAATGATTGGTTTACAGTATTTTTGATGCTCCTCAAATTTAATGCTCAATTCTTTTCCAAGAGCGTCTTCATAAACTAGATGCTTCTATCAAACTACCATCAAGTTTAGCCTCATCTCTACATGGAAGCATTGACTGTAAATCTCATTTATGATGCCCAAAAGATAAAATGATGGCGTTGAGAGGCCAGTTTTTTTTATTTTGAAGATCTCCACAAAAGGATCTGTAAATGTCTCCATGTCTCGGTATATGACATCATTTAGTCTTTTTTTTTTTTATGCCGGTCTTTACCAGTTTTATGACGTGCTGTCCCGCATTAGTCTGACGAAGGAAAAAATAAAAACTAAAAAATAATATCTCTACGCAAATACCAAAAATATCAATATCCATGTTTGTTTCTGTACTACTATCAGTAACAAAGACTGATACATGCACCTACAGTGCCCTCTAGCAGTTACTTAGAAACAACTGTTATTGCAAGAGTACAAACTTTAAGGGCCCAATACTTATTATGTTAAAATCACATTTGAGTCACTTCTGAGTATACCGGTAAGTCGCACCTCTGGCCAAACTAAAAAAACACAACCTATACTCCAAAAAACACATTAATATTAAATTAGGTTTAAAGCATGTATGCATGTGTGCGAGCATGCGTGCGTGCGTGCGTGTGTGTGTATGTGTGTGTATATAGTCATTTACAGTCTTTATAAACTGTTCAGCCTTTATTTGAGTTCCACTTTTAAGAATGGATCCACAGAAATATTGTATCTATGTGTCCCACTTTGTCCTCTCAGCCCAACAGGTTAGGGAAACTGGCTGAGCAGGTACAGTCAATTCAAATGAGGCATTAACATTTCTGCTTTTGTTTTTGTTTTCTGTGGAAAAACCAAGAACCAGCTTGGCATGATGTTTGTACATACTTTTTTTGTCTGTTGAGGTTTTTTTGTAACCATGACTTTTGTATGTTTGTTTGACAAGTTTGAGCATTATTATATATGAAGCTAGTTCTACCTAGTATCACTCAGCTTTTGTTAGATACTAGGAGTTTTTTTGTACTCCTGACATTTGAACTCTGAACTAACATTTGCTTTAGTAGAAGTCCAAAAAATTGGACTTTTATATAAATTAAGCTCAGTCTGCAATATTTTTCCCTTTCTAATTATATTGTTTAATTGCATTCTGCTGCTGAAACCTTTGCCTGGCTTAATGGACTGACATCCTGACATCCCCAACCCAGTTCAGACATGGCAGAGACTGCTGTCTTCTCTGTGTGACAAAGATTCTGATAGAAAAGACTCCAATTTGGTCATTTTTATGTTTTTCAGTAAGTGCTGAGCAGCACCTGATCGAGAATGACCAATAAGATGTTTAAAATACGAAGACTCATTTACGATATAAAATAAGTAAAAAGCCTTTTTTTATTTTTCAGACCAACTGTAGTAGAAACGTTTAAAAGTTTGTAGTTACACTATAACTTTGTGACCATTTACAAAACACTTTCCACAACAAAGAAACAAGTGAAGAAGATGCCAAAAAGATGAAGAGATTTCTTTCTGTCATTAAAATGTGTAAATCATGTCATGTTTTGGGTATTTTAAAATGATATCAGACAGAAGGATAGAAAGAAAAAAATTACCGATCGGTACATTTTTTTAATACTTTAAAAAGGTAATCAAACAAGTGGATTTATGTTAATCTACAAATATTTAAAAGAAATTATTTTATCAGCCTCACTGGTGTATTCCTTCATTCAAAATTCATTAGGAAATAAATTCGTTTTTTATATATAAGCTGGTAAATATAATTGAACTTTGTGTTTACTTACCTTTTGCCATCCTCACTTAAATGTAGATTAAAGTCAGGTCAGGTGTCTTATTCAATTAAAGATTTAATATACATTTCAGCTAATTAGTTCTTAATTTGTTTATATGATTTGTTTTTTGTAAAGTTGTCTTTTTTTGACTGTGTCCCTGTTTAATAATGGCATACAAGTGTATTTAATGCTCTTCTGTCCATTGATCCTCAGACTTTGTTGAATGTTATTTGGTAAAAGGGTGGAATTCATTTGACATACAATAATTTAAAACGAGCAAAAATCCATTGGCATCCTTAATTTACCATGATTTTTTTGTATGGTATTTTCCAACTCATGTGTGTTCAAATTTGGTTTAATGTTTAGGATTTTTATTAGGTTTAAATTTAAAATTAAACTTTATTTACCTCAAAATTATAATATAAGAAATGTTGAATGAATTTTTTAAACATCAGGAGACGTTTTTACTTGCAGAATAATACAAAGGTACATTTATTTCAATACATTCTGATACAAAAATAGTGGAGGGAAATTAAGCCCTTTATTGAGGAAACCAACATTTAATTAGGATCAAAACAGTTAAGTATACTAGCAAATACTCACATAAAAAATATTATACTATATATTATTAACCCAAGTAAACAAAACTTGTTTACTAAAACAAATTATTTTTGTAGTGCAAATCAGGTATGTCCCTGTTTTGAACCAGATAAGATGCAACAGCCTCTGCCTTTTCTTCAAAGTGGTCATCCTCCCACTCCCCAGCATTCATCACATACAAATCCCACTTCTGACGCCAAAAAGAGACTGACAGCATGAGAGCAGCTTTATTATTTCAAAACTTTAGGCTGCAAACATTTGGCCATGTAGTTTAATCAATGCAAATTTTATCATAGCGATCTATAGGTCTTTGTCATACTCTCCTAGAAAAACTTAATGATAGAAATAAGAAGCTTGTTCATCTCTATTGTCAGCCAGGCTTCTGCAAATACATGGTCAGAAATCATCTTTGAGACCTGTGGCATGTGTGCACTTTTTTACAGTGCCCAAGGAATCCATACAGCACTGCAATGGCACAGTAATGTAATGTAATATGTTTACTAGAATATGACAGTAAATGTAACTGCATCATATATGTCATCACACTGTCACAGGCTGGTTGGCTTCTGGCTATCCCCTGCTTTTCCAGCAGCTACTCCATAATCAGTTTCCACCTTTCCTACAACTGACCTCTGTCATATGAGGCCAAAAACCAAGGAAACTAAAATAGTCATACATGGTCTTCTTTCATTCTTTAGGGCACTGCTGGTCCAGACCCTACTACTGTTTATGTGGACATGAGAGCGCTGCGACATGATAGGTAGGAAGGTCCATAAAAGTAGTCTTTGCAAAGCGACTTTCCTAACAGATAAAGACAAGCTTGTTTTGTTTTGGTTTGTTTTTGCAGAGTTCGTCTTGTTGAGAAAGGGTCACCACACAGCTTACCATTAATGGAATCTGGAAAGGTAAGAAGTCCAATGAAACCGTTGCATAAAACATAACTGGGCTTTGATGTTGTCAAAAGGATTTTTTTCCTATTTTTTTGCTGTAGTTACTTCTTTCAACTTAAAGCAGGTCTGGTTGTTTTGTGTAGATCCTTCCTGGAGTGAAAGTGATCATTGCAAACACAGAAACCAAGGGACCTTTGGGAGACTCTCATCTTGGAGAGGTAAGTCCCAGCATCATGTCAAGATTTGGAAGACAACTTCCTTCTCAAGCTGTCGTTTCCTTCTTTGAATTGGGTTTTTGTAGTTGGAGTACATCTATTTAGGTATTTTAACTGTATTACAAGAACAATGTTCTTTCTATCTGTACACTTTATTAAATTTAAGACGTCAACAGCAAACACCTTCAGGAAAACCACGGAAGACGAGTCATTTAACCCATTTCTAATTCTAGTTAAGTTACAACTTAAATACAAGATATCAAAGTTAACACTTCAGAAAGGATTAGCGTCCAAAACCATGGTTTAAGGAGTCTTGGACTGTTTGAAGCAAGGTTAATCTAGGTCTCAAAAGCAAAGCTGGAACAAGCTTTACAAGGAAGGAGCTGGAAGTCTACAGACTCTTCTCCTTTTTAGAATTGAGTTCCTAAAGAGGCTATTACTTCAAGTACTTTGTTTATTAACAGAAAAATTGTGGAAAGCAAGTTGGACAGTTGGTACAATTTGGTTGAACACCTTATATTTGTATAAATGCATACAAGGACATGTAAAGAAAGGAGACTGTCACAAAAACAGGTTTTTTTTCTAAACTACAATTTTGGTAAAGGGTTCATTGAGCAAACATCTAAAGCTACGTTCACACCAGGTATGCATTCTAGAACACGGGTTTAACATATGATGGCCACACTGGACAAGCATGAAGGGACGACTTCTTCTTTTCTGCTGTATACTAGCGCATGTCCGCCAGCTACAGTTGGAAGGGGCTTGGTACAAAATGTTGAAGTGGTGTAAATCTTGCTCCAGGCTTTTTCTCTCACAGTTCCTTTCTGATATATGAAAGACTTGGTGTCATAGAATTCCAACTGGGCAAAAACTGCAATTATTAATTTATCCTCCACGATCATTTTTTTATTTTTAAAGAGACGCCATCCAAACGTGTGTGAAGGTACACGTGTATGCAAGAGTTTTGAATGCGGAGGCCCAAAACGCTTTTCAGAGATTTCATTGGAAGCGGTCACTTGAACGCACCTTGCTGAGGGCGAACTGATGGTAGCTTCACAGGGTAACTGAAACCAGCAGGGTCTAACAGGCAGCTTGATTATAATAGATTATTGATACATTTGGTTTACTTAACAGCAACAGGCCCCTACCCATCCTCACTATTTCTATGTAATCTATTTTTTCATTTACCAATAATGTCAACACAAGGGAGGATTTTGTTTCTGAGGAAACTTCTTGGATCTTGACAGATAAAGCCTGTGGATTCTGTGTTTGTGTCATAGATTTGGGTTAGCGGCCCTCATAATGCCACAGGTTACTACACCGTTTACGGGGAGGAGGCGCTGCACGCAGACCATTTCAACACCAAACTCAGTTTTGGGGACACTCAGACGGTTTGGGCCAGGACCGGTTACCTGGGCTTTCTGCGGCGCACAGAGCTGACCGATGCGAGTGGAGGTGAGTTCTTCCCCTGTTGCTTTCATTTGTTTCACTGCAGGAAGGATAACAGGGTCTGACTCCGTATCATCATGTCAGCATAAGCATTTCCTTTGAGTTTGTTTTTGCTTGTTTGTCTCAGAGCGCCATGACGCCCTGTATGTGGTGGGCTCTCTTGATGAAACATTGGAGCTGAGGGGGATGAGGTATCACCCCATCGACATTGAAACGTCTGTTATTCGGTCTCACAAGAGCATCGCTGAATGGTGAGAAGTTACCGATTTCCGGTTCAGTTGACGAATGTTAATCCAGACATTTACCAACTACCCCGTCTGCTTACAGCGCCGTGTTTACTTGGACCAATCTCCTGGTTGTGGTGGTGGAGCTGGAGGGATCAGAGCAAGAGGCTCTAGACCTGGTTGCCTTGGTGACCAATGTTGTCTTGGAGGAGCACTACCTCATCGTGGGGGTGGTGGTGGTGGTGGACCCCGGAGTCATACCCATAAACTCCAGAGGCGAGAAGCAACGCATGCACCTTAGAGATGGATTCCTGGCTGACCAGCTGGATCCCATATATGTAGCTTATAACATGTGAGGCCCGGTAGCAGGAAACACACAGGAGAAAAATACAAAAATGGGGGCTTCCTGCAGGTTCAGACTGTGGCAGACCCCATGTTGATCCTCGCCTCAGCAAACAATGTTTTTAAGGGCATTTTACATTTTTTATTGAGTTTCTGATGTTTGGGGGGGAAATAATGAATTTTTGACTCAGAACACCAGAAAGCAGCGAGATGGTCTGTCATGTGATTCTACAGTGTGCCATTAACATAATTTATTTTGTTAACCTCAAACTGATGAATGTTAGGTGAGCACTTGTGCCATAGGACTGACGGGGTGTCTCAGAGTTTGTCTTAGGTCCTCTGTTTTCATGTAAAACAAAAATCAAATTTAAGATCAAGTTCTAACATTAAAGCTTTTCCAGCTTAATGTGAACTTGGCTTTTTTCTCCTGTTCATCCAGAAACTGAGAATTTAACAGCAGTAGATTTAGAAGAGTTTCTTAGTTTGTCTCAATTCTGGAGTTTTTGGCAAAGTTTTGAACACAATCTTAATCTTGTGAGGACTCAACCCTCTACTTCTGCATCTAAACCACAGATTAGTGTTTTATCTGAAAATGCAATAAGTGTAATGTGGAGACTGTTTGTTTGAATGACCACATACAGCAAGTGCCAATCAGCTGAGCAATGGAGAGGACAATACTTGTTGCTTTCTATTAACAGCGAGCTGAAGGACACAGTAAATGAAGCCTTAAGTGTTTTTTCAAATGCCTGTTTCCGTCTCGGCTCAATTTTGTCAGCTGCTCACTGGGGTGAAAAATACAATTGGACACATGGATTGAATTTAGCTTTAAAGTGTCGATCCAAATGTCAGCCACTATTGACACACAAGCCCATTATTTATGTATTTGTGGTTTAAGGCTAAAGGTTAAAAAACTGAAACAAACTCTTGGTTTTTTGTCGATTTTACTAGCTTCATTTCCAAAGCCACACGGCCGAATAGAAGTTCGAGATTTGATATGCTGCATATACGATAAATCATATGAGGCAAGTGTCTAATACACTCATCGCACCATAACCTTGCAGCTTGTTTTATAAAGTATCCTTGTACATTTTTCTTTTTTGCTTTTCTGTGTACATCCACTCAAGGACCGGCTCCAGTCTGCTGTAATTATGTACAGAATTTTGTGTAAATTATTAAAAGACGTAGAGCCGAGAGAAGGCGATGAATTCTGGTGAAAACCTGAGAATCTTTGACATCCAAAAAAGGTTTTTGCAGCCAATTCTGATGCATTTAAAGTCTTGAAATTATTTTTAGAGTAAGGAACAGGGGACTCAGAAGAGCAGACAACGCACACTTCAGCCTGAAGAGACAACTGCTGAAATGTCACAACCTTTGTTGTAATGTACGGAAAAAGACTTGTCTGATCTATGGGTAACTGTCATTATTTTCATAACATGATTTCATAATTAATAAAAATGTACTTTTAATTTAAAATGTGTCATCTCTGACCTTTAATAGAGCAAACACCCTTTCCTTAACCTGATGAAACAGTCTAACTTTAGGTCATTGTAAACAAACTGTGGAAGAAAATGAATAAAACCAAACTTACTTGCATGTGTTTAACAGTTTATGAATATTATACAATAATGAAAATGAAACTTAACTGTGTTTTATGAATTTATTTTGTTACAGTAATGCATAAATCAGAAAAGTGTCCGTTAGATGTAAATAAATGGTTCCCATGTTGCCTCACGTCCTACACAGACTGAATTTAAATCTTCTCTCAAAAACAAAAAGAAACATAAAAGCTAACATCACCAAGAAAACCTCCAAAGATGTTGCTTAAAGACAAAATTGCAGCTTTAACCACCAGCTGCCTCCAAATATTACAAATTCAACAAATAAAATCTTTTTTTTTTCTGTAAAGAACTCAGTAGAACATTTTAAAAATATTATTGCAAAAGGTAACATACAAAAATATCAGAGCATTAAACTTTCTAAAATCAACATAAGAAGTGTACGCATTATCTGAAAAAATAACCTTCAGTTTAAAAAACTGGAATTCAAATAAGACAAAACTACTATGAATCAAGTATGATTGAACACTAGTAAAAGGTTATATTGGAATTGGTATTTTGTATATTTTCAATATCACAAAGGGATTTTACTACTAGTATATATTGTAGTAGGTATTTATATAAGTATAGTAGTACACGGTCCGCAAATATATGAGGGGAAAAAGAAAAGATAACAGCAAATACAATATTAAATGTGTTCAACAACAAATACAAATGAAAGAGAATTGTTCAGTATTGGAATGTTAATAATAGCTCCTTTAAAAAAAGAAAATCAACTTCTATAACGGTTACATGCAGTTGTTTTCATATTCTAGAGAAAAATCAATCATAAATGAAAATCCACCAATCCAGGATGTTTTAGGTGCAAACTGACAGAACGCCATGCATCAAGTAAAGATCCTGAGTCTTCCTGAGTTCACTGAATGTATGTTTGTATTTTACTGAAAAGTTCAGAGGCTTTGTTCAGCGCACGTAATCCATCCTCTGATTGAAACTGTCCGTTTGGAATGTGAGGAAAAGCGTGACAGCTGGGGTACTGAGTCTTTCTGTTGTCCACTCCCAGCTTCTTTATATCGTCTACAATCTCAGGCAGATCCCTCAGCAGGCTGTGGTAGCAGGAAACTTTTTCAGCTGTGGCTGAAATGGTGCTGTTGGCGGTACGTTGACCACTACGTTTAAACTCTGCAGCTGAGAGAGCCTTTTCCACTGCTTGGTGGATTTTGAAAAGACACCACTCCGTGCTTTCTCCGTCTGAGTCTTTCTGAGCAGCATCGAGATCGCAGCGAGCCTGCCTGAACCAGCGCTGGGCCTCCTCTTTGTTTGGCCGTGGAATATTTGTATAGTGGGTCCAGAAGTTGTTGGAATTGCCGCCCCTGAAGGATCTTTCTCGACTGCTTCTGTGAAATCTTGCCTCCCGATTCCACTGCTCATGAAAGTTTCTGAAATCCCAGTTTCCCCAGGAGCTGGATTGCGTTGCAGGCCCCCCCTTGCCTTTGGTGAGTTCGTCAATACGATTCAGCAAATATTGGAAGGCTTCTGTTGCGAGTTCAGGGCAGTCAGGGTTTTTGTCAGGATGCCATCTGAGGTATAGCCGCTTGATTCCTTTTTGTCTCTCCTCAGAAGAAAGACTCCAGAGCGCAGTCAGACAACTGTCAATTTCACTTTTAGCTTCCAGTAATGTAGCTGGTAATGGCCTTGATGATTTATTGGAGGTACGTGGCGGGGCCCCTGCCGGTGGTTCCAGTTCCATAGAAAGCAAATGTGTGGTCTTTTCTCGTTTAAACTGATACAGGTCCAGATGGCTGACTTCAACAAACTCATTCTGTCCAACGTCTACTTTGTATCTCTGAGAGCATCGCCCTGCGTCTCCAGGAGTCTCTCCTGCTATAACTGCATAAATGTACTTGTCATTGAACCTGTAGCCAACATATTCGCCCTCTTCAAAGTTGTTGAGGAAGCTCATGTCTAACGCATCGTGCCATTCCTCAGGAATTTCTGTACCTGGATCCGGTGGATTGAAAAGAACACTCTCCGTGTCCGCACTGTCATGAATATTATTGTCGGCCAAACATTTCTGAACATCTTGGAGATCATCACACAGAAGGAGCTGTCCAAGCACTTGGAGATGCTCTGATGTAAGTCTGTGGCCAAGAAGAAGATTCATCTCTTTTGTTAATGCCATGTTAATAGCATTTAGCACTTTGGGAGCCATGTCTTCATTGTGTTTCAAGTACACTGTGCAGCCATGTTGCTTTCTTCTCACAAAAACATCAGTTTCTCTGGTAGTTTTGTCCAGTTGCTCATTATCCATACACAGAATTGTTGCCAGGCTCTCACAACAGATAATCTGAATGCTTCCGAAGGCTCTGTCACACATTTCTGAAGCCTCTGTCTGGGATACTTTGCCCTGAGATTGATCCTTAAGAAGACATACAAGTCCATGACTAAATTCTTTAGAAGAAAGATGCTGATTGAACCATCCACTAAACTCACAACCAGTCAAGAACTTACAAGGTTTTAAAAGTGATTCGATCACTTCCTCCTGAGTTAACTGAGTCAACATTTTAGGCTGTAAACTAGAAGGTAGCAGATGCACCAGCCGATGCTGCTCATGGATGTCACAATCCAAGTGACACTTTCTGAGTTTCCCTAGCAGCAGGAACTTATTTTCAAGAGCTTCCTCCAACCTTTTGGTCTCAAAGGTTGTGTCATTGTAGAAGAGGGAGGATGAGGAGTATAACTTTCCATCCACTGCGGGAAGATACAAGATTTCCACATCAGCCAGGATTGCGTTTCCTTGAGCTTTCAACAAGTTAAACAGCTGCTCAACAGCTCGTTTGACAGTTTTGAGCTGGTTAGCGTTCAGCTGTTGCTTTTCTCTGGAATCAGCATGGACTGCTGCCAGGACATTGCAGAAGTGCCCTGCTGTGGGTGCGTCTTTCACACCTATCTTTCTAAAAAACTCACCAAACAAAGCATCGTGAGGAGGAATTTTGTGTAAATAAGGTCTGAACTCAAGATCATCTTTGAGGGAGAGACACACATCAGAGGCCTTGGCAAGCTGAGTGTCTTCTTCAACCAACACCACTGGTAGATCTGTCAGTGTCTCTGCAGGAAAGTCTTCAGCTTGCAGAAAGGCGTAAGCACTTCGAAACACTGCAGCGCGTGTTATGATCTGCTGCTCGTTTGAACAAGGAGACTGACAAATGTTTCTCATGTTGGCCGTCACCAAATGTGTTGGTGGCTTTTCATGAGCTCCAACATTCTTCATCATTTGCAGGAGCTGCGCTGTGATCTTCACTGGTAGATCTATAATCGGCATTGAGGTCCAAATCAGATCTTGATGTTTTGGATCTACGTTAATCAAAGAGGCTCTAATTTCGACAACATTTCTCTGGGCTGCAAATGCTTGGTGATACTTGCATAGTTCTTCCCGAATCTTCATAGGAACAAGGAAGGGAATGTGGGAAATGCTGCGCAACAGATTTTCCCCTGACTTTTTGTCAGCATTCACTTTGTTCAGAACTTCTTTCAACAACAGCGATGATTTTTTTTCCAGTTCTTTCAGATTTTGGCTCTGTTTTGCCTCAGATTCTAACTGGTGTGCAAAATTGATGAAATCCTCTTCTGATATGTTGTGCTTCATTCCGAAATCTTGGATTAAGGTCCTTGGTGTTAGAACATTTCCTTCACCCAATTCTGTCCAAAACCTTTCAGGCACAAATCTGTCTTTAGAAACCATTTTCTTGTAGAGCTCGATTTCATCGTCGAAGAAATACGATGCGGTTTCCATTTGACCTTGAGAACTGCGGATCAGCTTGACTGTCTTCATTGTGGAGATGATTTTATCCTTGTAGCTTGAAAATTGTGAAGGGTTTAAGAGCAACAGCTTCAGCGACTGAAGAATCTCGTTCTCTGTGAGGTTGTGGGCATGAGGCAAAATGAACTTCATGAAATACTCCAAATCGTTCAGGACTGGAATGTTCAGCATTTGTGACAAATCATAGTTTTCTGAGTTGTTACTGAGAAAAATGTTGTCGTCTTTTGGCAGTGCAATCAAATCTGCAAATTTCCTTAAATGTGTGCTGTTGAGGACAAAAACAGCTTTTGGTCCATCGATCCTCACTCGTTCACCCTGCACTGTTTCAAACAAAGGCAAAGATCTGAGTTTCGGCTGGTCCTCTTTGCTGTTATTGGACATGGACAGGCCAGTTTGCAAGAACTTCTGCAATGCTATCATATCCTCGTTTGAGAGGTGAGAGAATTCTGAGTGTTTAATGTTGCAGACCTGATCCAGCACTGAATTGCTGTCATTTACATCCGTTAGTTCATCCCGTAGTAGACGAAGTAATTCGTGGTTTACTTCATTAAAGAACATATAATCTAGCTTTAAAAAACCAAGTTTGAAAAGGATGCTTGTTATTTTGGTCTCTGATGTAAAATTAATTACACTTCTTATGTTGGTTATCTGTTGCAGGAGACACTTGTTTTTTAACCTTGTAGACACAACAGGCAGAATGCAACAATCACTGAAGAACTTTAAGACATCCTCCAAAGTCTGAGCTTTTCCATCTTTTTTAGATGTTTGAGGTTTAACTTCACTATAAAGAAACCTCCAAAGTGATACCAACCAGTGCATCATTGCTTCATTTGGAACATGAAGACCACTGTCTAGATCAACGTCACACTTCTGGAGATGCTGTTGAATCAGTGGCTTTAAATACTTTGCTGCACCTGGAAGAGTCAGGCTTTTAACGAGGTTGGAAGCTTTGAGAATCTTTATGTGACTCTTGTTGGTTTCATAATCTGCAAAGTTGTCCTTGTAGTCTGAGAAAAGGTTTACATGAGAAGATATCAGTTTTGGAGATGCAGAGTCAAACACTCTCAGAACTTCATCTGTTGTGAGAAGCAGCGGGACGCCATCAAGTAAGTTGGGATTGTGTTTCATCTTTTCTAAATCAGGATCTTTTAAACAGAAGCTCAAAAGCTGTGAACATCTTCTTTTATCTCTGATCAGAGTGTCAGTTAATGGCAAGGGTAAATCCTCGTCTGTCTTGGTTGGATCATTTAGAGGCTTGGCTTGTAAGAAAGTCCGCACAGCAGCTGGGGAGACATTTTTTACTTCAATGCCAGCTGATTTGAAACTTTTCCAGATCTTCTCCATGTGAATGGTGGAAGGAACCAGTTTCATCTCGAGAGCTTCCAAAATGTCATTGTGCTTGTCATCACTAGAATGTGTCAGGTAAGGTACTTCAGTTATCTCTGTTTCTCGGAGATTACACCAGTCAAAGGTATATTCTTTTATATGCCGACTTGCAACTTTTCGTGTGGAGCTTCTTAAAACTGGAATGAGGTCCAAGGCTTTCTCTTTTATTGACCTGTACACTTCATGTATCATTTCATGCCACTCTGTGCTAACATCCGTGGAGACGACAGGCCAAAACTTCAAATAAGAGGCACTGAAAGAGGTTTCAAGACTTGCAAGAGAAACGGTCTTCACTCCAATTCTTTGCTTGATGTAGTGAAGCATTTCTGCATAAAGTGGAGCAATGACATCTTGAGTCAGGAACTCATTCCAATCTAATTTCTGACTTTGGCCATCTTCTTTCCACAGGTTTTTTCTGCCAGAATCCACCTCAAAGTTTCCATTGACATGAACTGGTAGTCCAGTAACCCCAGGCAGGGGAAGGGAACAAAAGGCTCTGCCTTCAAAACGGCTAAGTGAAGATGCATCTGCTCCCTTTGTGCTCACCAGAGCAGCTATGGCACCCTGAGGAGGTTTGTCAAACACAGTTTTCCTGCTTTTGGAAGAGCCAAATTGTTCTGCAATGAGCCATATGCTCTGTCTTTTGTTTGAAGTAGAAACTGTGGTTTTATGGAAAATTGTGCGAGGAATTACAGGCCTCTGAGATTCCAAAGCATCTTGAAGACATTTTACAAACTCATCTTTTTCTTCTCTGTTTTCTTGTGCCAAACTTTTTTCCACTGCAAAGATAGTTTGAAGTTTTTCTGATTGATCATTAATTTCATGTACTGTTATTTTGCAAATGTTTTTCAGGAATAGAATTAGTCCTTCAGGATCATCTGACAGGGCAGAGCACAGTTCTCTCATGCCATGCTCTGTGACTTCTTGACAGGATATTCTGGAATTTCTTGCACTGTATTCTGTCCTTAGAGGTAGTCTGAACATGGTGCCCTCTTCAAGCGAGAATTGTTCTGGAAGAAAGGATCTGTAGACATCATCATACATTTCCTTGAATGTGCCAGCTAGTTTATAGCCAATGCCAAGTTTGTGGTTGTTTGGTTGGGTTTCAATGTATTTCATGTTTGGATCCGAAATACAAAGAAATTTGTCTCCAGTAAGGATGGAAGGGCAGTCTGTCAGATGATACACAGAATTGAATCCAACCCCAAATTTACCTGTTTTTCCGAGGGTTTTCCGCTTTCCTCCTTCTCCCAGCTGTTGAATCCCTTTTAAATCCTCATCTGAAAACACTTTGTTGTTGAACACACACAGGGCTGGACCCTGCAGATGGTTCCATCTCTCTCCAAATGTTTTTTTCTTGCCATGTTGTCTTTTGTCCCAAACAAAATGAATTTCTGTTGCTTCTGCATCATCAGCATTTTGGATCAACTCTTTGAGAATGTCCTTCTTGGACGAATAGGCTGAGATTATGTTTTTAATTCTAACAGCTAGTTCTTCACGCTGTTCAAAGTCAAAGGAAAAAGCAGAGAAGTTGTCATCTGTAAAGTGTTCAAGGTTGTGATGTCTGATTGTTTTGATTCCAAAGCGAAGAGCCATAGGACGTGGAATGTCTTCATGACATAGGGTGACACTTGGAGAGACTGGAATCCATTGACTGTCGTTGAAAAATAACTCACTTGCTGGTTGTAAAACTCCTTTTGCATTTGGTATCAGACAGTCATCTGTATTTATCTCATCTGTCTCGTGTAGGGCTTGTTTTAAAATTGACAGGCAAATTGCCAGATCACCCTTTGACAGTGGCTTGCTCTTATACTTTGCATGTATGTTGTGAAGCACAGTCTGAAAGTGACTTGTAGTAAACGTTTTGGCAACACCCACACTCTCCCAAAGATTCCTGTAACTTTTAAAGGTAGCTGGAAGTATATGTAGGTATGGTTTTGCTTCAAACTTATCACTTTCTGCTACCTGGTCGACATTCACAAATGTATCACCTATGAAAATGAATGGAAATGAGTTTGCTTGCTGTGAAAATAAGGCAATATCGTCACATTCACTGATCCGCTGGTCAAGAAATTTGTAGCACATGTTTGCTATCTTGTGAAGCATTGCTGTATCAGTTGATCCTTTTCGAGTACTTGCTTTCTGAAGCTGGTAAAGTACTGTCTTTGAATCTGGGTTCCTCTGCAGTCCCAACATTTCTAGAACTGGATCAGCATTGTGTATCTTCAGACCATCGCTATCCAACACAGGATGTATCATGTTAACAAGCATTGAGCATTCATCTGTGAAAACCTCTGTGGGCTTGTAAAGTTTAGCTTTTCCTTCCATCTTTATGTCACCAGGTGAAAAGGCAGGAATAAATGCAGTTATCCTCAGTGTTTCCCAGGAACAAGAGTCTTGGTCATCCATGTGTTTCTTCATTATTTCAAGAAGGCAATTTAAATGTTCATATGCCTTCTTTCTGTTGACCTTCCAGGTGTCAGTTATTGTTTCTGCTTTCAGTGCAATCTCTTCTAATGGAAGATTGTCATTTGTCATTCCAAGTTCCAACAAACGCTGGATTCCCTTTGGTGAGAGAAAGTCATTTTTGGTACCTCCAAGCAAGCGTCCCTCTTTTGGTTCATAAAGACAGGCCACTTTTCCCATTGGACTCACAAGTTTTTTCACACACTGAAGTTGGCCATTTGATGTAGGGATGCATGGATGGTGAACCAGCAGTGTGTTAATGTCTTTGTTATTGAGGTCAAGAGCATGTAGCACAAGGGCATCTCTACTTTTAGGGTCTATGACATCAAGGTTTTCAAAGACCACCTCTTGATAAAATCTTGTCCAAGTCATTATGTTGTTCTGCAAAACATTGTGTAATCCACACTGTTTGAAGCTGTTTCTCAACCACACTGGAAGAGAAACAACACATTTGGGTTTATGTACATGTTCTTTGCATATCTGAGCTGCAAGTGCACCAATGTCTGTATCCTCTTCAATGCTCTCATGTAAAAACATGGCATTGTTCATTGAGCACCAGCGTTCTCCATCACTGAAGAGCTCCAGATCAGTGGTTTGCTGAGCAATGGATGAGTAAAACTCATCTACTAAAGGCTTGAAACTGTCACTCACTTTCTCCCTGTTGGGCCAAAAGGAATGATAGCAGTAACTTTCCAGTTGCTTCTCTTCAGACATTTCCTTCAGTGCCAAAAGTGCAGTGATGTACGCTGTTGTTACAGGATCACGAAGAAGAACCTCATTCCATGACCTTTTCTCTCCACTTTGCCACAAACTTTTGCGGTTGCTCATGACAGCGAATGCCCCGTTTACGTTTACTGGAAGACCTGTGTGAATTGGAAGGGGAAGGAAGCAAAACGCCTGTCCAACAAAGCCTGCATTTAGAGGGCCCAGTTTCCCAGTGTCTGGATTTTTTTGCAAAGGCACAGCAACTCCTCCAATGGGAAGAGAGAAGACAGCTGTATCATTTTTTTGAAGGACCTTTTCCAAGGATGCACCTGTTCCAAAGCAGTTGTACAAGAGCCATATATCCTCCTCAGGTTCACCAAACTGCTCATGGCTTGTCATTTTGATAATGCTGAGTGTGCAGCTGTCAATAATGTCTTTGCACTTTGCATCGATTTTCTGGAGTGAATTCACAGCTTGGTACTGTTTTGAATTGCTTGTTTCCTCAATGGTAATCAACTTCTCCACAGTTTTGGAGATGGTCAGGATTGTTTCCATCTCATCATCTTTTGGTGGAGTTGATAAAGTGCACGAAATACTTTGTAGAGACAATGTGTTTATATTCTTCAGGAAAAGCAGGTATGATTTTGAATTTTCCCTGAAATAATCCCTCAAAGCAAGGATATCATGTTTGTTGAACACCTTTGTACTTATTTCTGATCTTAGAACCTCTTCTTCACTGCGGAAGGGCAATTTAATCAAAGTTCCTGTGTAAGGTTCAGGAGGACTTTGTCTGCTGAAATTACAGTCAAAAATGTGCTCATACTGTGCAAACTGTCCAGGAAAGCAATCCAAGATTCTTTTTTGAGAGAGATCCAGTCTGATTCCAGGATTTGTTTGGTGTTGAATGTGTTTCTTGAGGTGTGTGACATTTGGATCAAGTATGAGAAGCCTGCTGCCACTAAGGATTGAGGGCACATCTGTCACATGATAAACTGTATTAAAGCCAAGTCCAAATTTTCCAATCTTTTCCACTTTGGTTTCTTTTGATGCTGATCCTACTTTGACTATATTTTCCCAGTCCTCAGTTGTGAACTGTTTGTTGTTGAAGGCCCAAAGGCATGGTCCCTGACAAAGGGACATGCCGGGATCAATAAGACTCTCTGGGGGATCTCTGTGTTCTCTGAAGTCAATCATAAATTTGCAGGTATCAGCTCCAGCATCCTCTGCATTCTGAATGAGTTCTTTGAAGATGTCGTTTGGTTCATCGTACTCTTTAAGGATGTTCTTGATGCGTGTGGTTATTGGTTCCCTTTGACCATATTGTTCGATTCCTAGTGACTCTGGAGCAAGTATGTGGTTGCTGAGAAACTTAATTTTCAACCATTCAGCCGCAGCTATTGGGATTTCCTCATGCACAATGTACATTTCCTCAATGCTAAACTTACATTCTTTCAATTTGTCTTTGCCCAAATCACAGATTAGGGCCTCTGACCGTGGTTTAAGGGTAAACTGTTCATCCTCTATGACAACCAGCACTGGTATATCTTCAGGAACCTCCTTCTTCTGTCTCCATATCCAGCAAAGAATCTCTGTTGACACTTTTACCTCAGCAGGGCTTGCAAAAGGCTGTTGTCTCTCATCAATGCATTTCTGGATGGTATACAGAATGGCAATGACCTCCTTATCTGAAAGTGATGTTCTCAGACCAAACTCCTGAAAGAGCCTCTTGTATGGTAGGAATTCATTTGGTACTTTGACAATGTAAGAGCTCAGATCTAAACCACCTGGGTAGTTAAGAACCAGTTTCTGAGGTGAATCAAACTGGTTATGGGCCCAAAGCCAGCACTCCTTTTTGTCCATCACTGCTGCAAAAGCAGATACGTTTTCCTGCATGTGTCTGTAAATACAATGAAGTTTTTGTTTGAAATCTGCATTTGTGTCTGGATTTGTCATTTCCTTTGCTTTGGATTTTAGGACCAACAAGTTTTCTGTCACTTTCTCAGGTGGAGGCATTTGTTTGAGACCAAGTTTGCTGCTGACTCTCTCACTGAGTTTGTCTGTCAGAGGCATTACGAGACCTACAATGTGCTCATACATAGTGTGTCTGACTTCATATGGGGAGTACAGCTGAGTTTTCTCTGATTCATCCATGAGCTGTCTTTTTTCATGACCAGGTTGATCACACTGTAGCCACCTTATCATCTTAAGTTGATGAAGTTGTTCCGCAGAAAACAGTGACAGAAGATCATTGGAGTCCATTATACCGAGGAGAATTTGAGATCTTCTGAAAGCCTCGCTTGGAGAGTTTGCATGTAGTTTTTCAACCATCTTGGCAGCTTGCAATAAATGCTCCGGTTTCACGTCTGTTTCTTTGCTTTTTAGACCAAGCTCTGTCAGACTTTCTAACATCTGTTCCGTTTTGGTGTACACAGGTGGGGGAAAGAAGTTGGCCTCAAAGATGTCTCCAAAGGTTTTTACTCTTGGATCAAAAAAGCTTGAAACCCTAGTCTGTTCTCCGTTTCTCTGAATAAATCTCAAGTCTCTGCATCTGTATTTCAATACCTCACTTTGACTGAAAAGGATGCTGCCATGTTGTAAAATCCAAGTCATTATTTTTTCTGTTTCTGCAGCACTGCAAGACTTTCTTTCAATTAACTCGACAAGGACAACTGCAGCTTCAGCAGGTCCCAAGATTTTTACTTTGAGCAGCTGTAGGAATCTCTCATCAGTCTTGGAAGTACACTGGATATATGAATCCGGCAATGGCAGATCTGTTGCCACTCTTGGGCTGGTTGTTAGTAGTACTGCTTGTTTTGATTTGGCATTCATGCAGAGGCCTTTCAAGGACTGGAACAAGGGCAGTGACGAGAGTAAATCTCTGTCTGTGTTTGAGAGGAAATCTAGGCCAGAGAGGTAGCCTTTCAGCTCTTCCAGGGTTGCAAAAGGTTCGGATTTAAGGCATTTCAAAAGATGTTTAAGAGTTACATTTGACAAGATCGTTAAGACACTCCTTGGAGATGGGCTAAGCACATATAAATCAAGATCTGCATGACTGAGCCAGTCATTTCCTCTCACCACAGTGCCACCAGCTTTGGTCACTAGTTGAGCTATTTGGTCTGGTAAACTACTCTTCTTGGTTTTCTGAAAAATGAGAGTTGTCTTCTGTTGTAGTTTAGCTAGCAA
>CM074502.1:0-22722 GCA_037389245.1 Oryzias sinensis
TTCCTGCAGGGTATCTGATAACTGGCAGTGCATAGCTGTTTATTGCCTGGGTCTTGTTCTTGCCATTGAGCTGGCTTCTCAGGACTTGCCTTACTCGTTGGAGGTATTTAGCTGTTGCAGCTTTCCATACACCACATTGGCTCTGGTGGTTATAGATTGCCGCCAGTGTTCGGCAATCGAGCCACCATTAGTGTGTGAATGTGTGTCTTTGGGTGAATGGGACTGTGACTGTAAAGCACTTTGGGCTCTCAAGGAAGGTAAAAAAAGCTCTTTACAATACATCATTTAGCATTTGGGAAATAATTTATGATTTTTCTTTTTTACTGGTTTGACCCTGAAATGCTCCTGTAACGACTGGAACATTTTTGTACCATATGAGTTGTGGGTAAACAAATTTTGTTTTTCACTGAAAAAAACTTTATGCTAAATTAACAATGTTTTTCTGCATATTTTCTATAAAATAGACTAATCTGAACCTTAAAACACATGTAATATACATTTAGGAAACATGACCAGTGTCCCTACCACTTTTGGGAAAACTCTACAGTTGAAGGTTTTGTCTAAACTGTGAAGACATCAGCTTCAGTTGCCAGGAGGAACAGCTGATCACTGTCAGGGCGTTCAGCTCGGACACTTAGTTTTAAGCATCAACAGCAGAAGCTGAGAGCTCAGACACACTGGATGCTTCCCAAATTTCAGTCCTTTGATGCAATTCTCCACTCCTTTGCAAACTAAAGAAACCTGCATCCAGACCCGGGATGCCATACTCCACCTGAGGAAAAAGCGTAAAGGTTTACCTGTCAGCCACGCCCCCGCCCCTTTCCTCCAGCAGCTCAGCGTGTCTACACCTCCACCTCCGGTCTGCAACAACTCAAAAGTTGCTGTTCAGATGAAGCAGGGAAGGGGATACCATCCGTCCAGCCCACACACAGGACGCAAAGTTCAACTTCCTGTAACGCAAACAGGGGGGGCAGTTTCAAAGCCAAAAAAGTGGCAGTAACCGGATCGGAAAGGGCTCACAATGGATGTCTGTTGAGGTTATTCTACACCAGCTGGAGACAAAGAAACCAGTTCTGCAGCCTTAAGCTCTAAAGGAGCTTGTCCACGACTGCTTGTGCATGTAATGAACTGAAGAGCAGCTCCAGGGTGCTGCAGAGGCTGCTGACTAGCTGGAGTCATTCAGATGTCAAAGTTGGTGTATTCAGAAGCTTTGAGGACCAGTCCAGATCTACTGTTTTATCAATGAGCTTCAACCCCAACATGAAGAAAAGAATCAGAAATCTCAAAATTTTATTTTAACCAATAAAATAAAATAAAAAAGCTAACAAAACAAATTAAAAAAAACACATGAAACTTAATTGAGTTAAATGGTCATTTATTAATTGGAAGATACACACCGGCTACTTTATAGGTAGACCTTGTAAGTACTGTGTTGGACCCCCTTTTGTCATGTGAAGCAGCTCTCCCCCTGCACTCATCACTCTGCACACCAGTCACCTAATTCCCTGACTCACTTCCCCTGTGCTTCCTACAGTGGTGGACAAAATAGTTGGTACCCCTCAGTTAAAGAAAGAAAGTCCACAATGCTCACTGAAATGACTTGAAACGTTCAAAAGTAGCAAAAAATAAAAATTTATTGAAAATGAAATAATCAAAATCAGCCATTACTTTTGAGTTGTTAACAGAATTATTTAACAAAAAAAAAAACTAATGACACAGGGCTGGACAAAAATGATGGTACCTCCATAATAGACTGAGAACTAATTGTCCAGGGGGTCATGATGAACTCAGGTATGTGCTTTAATTGACATCACAGCTGTTTTCAAACCCATAATCAGTCAGTCTGCCTATTTAAAGGGAGACAAATAGTCACGTTGCTGTTTGGTGAAAAAGTGTGAACCACACTGAACATGGACAACATGAAGCCAAGGAGAGAATTGTCCCAGGACATTATAAACAAAATGATAGACAAACATCGTAAAGGTAAAGTGTCATGGTCGGACAATAGTTCGGAGTGACCCAGATGCTGTAACCCAGAAGGAGACTCGGACAACAAGGTGAGTTTTAACGTTTTTATATAGAAAGGTGAGTTATGGCTTCTTTCCAACAGAGGCACGGCGGCTGGCTGGAGGAGAGCAGCAGCAGGATTCCAGAGGTGAGACGGCGTGAAACCGGAGGACAGCGACCAGGTGAGATCCAGAGTAGATATTTCCTGAGGCAAAGACGAGAGGAGCAATAAGTAACACGAAGCTTGGCAAACAAAACAGGAACATGAGCGAGCCAGACTATGCACCGTGGGAGGAACAACGAACTGGCGTCGAGTGGAGATCCAGGTGCTCTTTAAGAGGCAACAGCAAGGATGAAGGTAAGTGGTGGCAGCTGGTCGCATCAGGAACAGAGCAGGCGGGGGAGGGGGAGAGTAGCTGGCAGAGGCACCATGTCAGTAAAGGCTATAAAACCATCTCTAAGCAGCTTGAAGTTCCTGTGAGGACAGTGGCACATATTATTCAGAAGTTTAAGACCTACGGGACGGTAGCCAACCTCCCTGGACGATGGAAGAGGAAAATTGATGACAGACTGAGGAGACGGATAGTTGGAACTGTATCCAAAGAGCCCAGAACAACCTCCAAAGACATTAAAGGTGAACTTCTAGATCAAGGTACATCAGTGTCAGATCGCACCATTCGTTGTTGTTTGAACCAGAGTGGACCTCATGGGAGACGACCAAGGAGGACACCACTGTTGAAAGGAAATCATAAAAAGCCAGACTGGAATTTGCAAAAATGCATGTTGAGAAGCCACAAAGCTTCTGGGAAAATGTCCTTTGGACAGATGAGACAGAACTGGAGCTTTTTGGTAAGGCACATCAGCTCTATGTTGGTAGATTTAAAAATGAAGCATCCAACCAAAAGAACACTGTCCCTACTGTGAAACATGGAGGAGGCTCAGTTCTGTTTGGGGGCTGCTCTGCTGCATCTGACACAGGATGTCTTGAAGTTGTACAAGGTCAAATGAAATCTCCAGATTATCAAGGCATTCTGGGTAGAAATGTGCTGCCTAGTGTCAGAACGCTTGGTCTCAGTCACAGGTCATAGGGTCTTCTAACAGGACAATGATCCAAAACACACAGCCAAAAACCCCCAAGAATGGCTAAGAGAAAAGCGTTGGACTATTCTGAAGTGGCCTTCTATGAGCCCAGATCTGAATCCCATTGAACATCTGTGAAGGAGCTGAAACATGCCATTTGGAGAAGACATCCGTCAAACCTGAGACAACTGGAGCAGTTTGCTCATGAGGAGGGGGCCAAAATACCTGTGGACAGGTGCAGAAGGCTCATTGACAAATACAGAAACCGTTTCATTGCAGGGATTGACTCATAAGGTTGGGCAACAAAATATTAAGTTATGGGTACCATCATTTTTGTCCAGCCCTATTTCATTACTTTGTTTTTTAAAACAATTCTGTTAATCAACAACTCAAAAGTAATGACTGGTTTTGATTATTTAATTTTCAATAAATTTTATTTTTTTGTTACTTTTGAACGTTTCAAGTCATTTCAGTGAGCATTGTGGACTTTCTTTCTTTAACTAAGGGGTACCAACAACTTTGTCCACCACTGTATTGTTTATGCTCCTCTCTGTCCTCCACCTGGTGCTGGATTGTAAAGAGCTGTCAGCCTGGAGTGTAAAGAGCTATCAGCTTTTCCTCCAGTCTGTTTGTTCGTCTGGTGCCTTCTTGTAATAGTTCCCCTCTGTTTTTCTGCCCTGTCTGAGTGAGTTTGCCCATTACCCTGTACCCTGTTTACTCTTTTTAGCCCTCATCCACTGGACTCAGACACTGTTTTATGGATTTAAGCTAGATGTCACTTCTCATTGAGGAGGACCTTACATTGCATCCCCCTACCCAAAACTCCAGAGAATCCCCCCAACATATGAGTGAGAGAGCCTGTACTTTGTGTCTTGTGGTAGTTTTGCGCCGGTCTAATCGGTCTCTGTCTTCTAAAGTCTCCACTGTAGTTTACGGTAAGGAGGGTCCTGAGGTCCAGTGAACTCATTGTCATGTTCAGGAAAACAATCTGACATGTTTGCAGCTTTATGACATGGCGACATGGCGTGTGGTATCTCCTCAAATCTTGGATCCTTTACCAGAGGCCTGGGAGCTAAGATGCTTGCTTGCGCAGTATCTTAGCTGTTCCTAGTACTGCTCTTTTTGGGACTGAGAGGCCTAAGGTTTTTCTAGAGATCTGCTGTAGACATTTCTTCCATTTAGAGGTTATTGCCCCGAGTGCTCCAATCACTACAGGCACAGCTGTCACCTTTACCTTCCAGCTTTCTCTAGTTCTTCCCTAAGTTCAGGGAAGAACTGTTTCTCATGGTCTTTCTTCCTGATGTTCCCATCACTTGGCACTGCCACATCCACCACAACGGCTTTCCTCTGTTCTTTATCCACCACTACAATGTCTGGTTGGTTCTCCATTACCATCCTATCAGTCTGGATCTGGAAGTCCCACAGGATCTTTGCCCTCTCATTCTCTACCACTTTCTTAAGTGTTTTCTATTTTTACTTTGCGGTTTCCAGTTAATATTCTGCACGCATGTTCCACCATATTATTAAAGCCACTTGATTGTGGTGCTCCATGTATGCTTTACCTGCCAGCATCTTACACCCTGCAGTAACACTATATTACCAAAAGTTTTGGCTCACCTGCCTTGACTCCCATATGAACCGAAGTGCCATCCCATTCCTATCCTGTAGAGTTCAATACAATGTTGAACTTTATATTGCTTAAACTCTTCTGAAAAGGCTGTCCACAAGTTTGAGGAGTGAGTTCATATTAGTGAGGTCACATTGATGGTGGAGAAGGCCTGTTTCTTGGTCTCAGCTGAATTCAGGTGTTCCATCTGTCTTAGGTCAGGACTCTGTGCAGGCCAGTCAAGTTCATCCACACCAGACTCTGTCATCCGTGTCTTTATGGACCTTGCTTTGTGCTCTGGTGCACAGTCATTTTGGAATAGGCAGGGCCCCGCTCCAAACTGTTCCCACAAGGTTGGGAGCATGGAGTTGTCTTAAATGTTTTGGTATCCTGAAGCATTCAGTTTCTTTCACTGAAACTAAAGGGTCAATACCAAGCCCTGAAAAATAACCCCACACCATAATTCCTCCTCCACAAAATTTGAGAGACAGAAAGCACTAACAACAGCTTCGAACAACTTCTGGTGGCTCACCTGACTCACGTCTTGTGCGTTGCAACTCACAGCCATCACCCGTGAGCCAGCTCACCAAAGCTTCAATGTATTTGATGCCTTAAGTTGAGCGTCGGAGCACCTTTTGACAGGGTGGATTCATTCTGTCCCATAACATTATCCCATAGCTCTCAGTACTGTGAGTTTTGTTGATAAAAATGAGTGGTTATGTGGCAGACATCTGCCGTGAGGCATGCCAGACTCAAAGGTCACAGACAAAAAAGTAAGCGAGTGAGAAATAAAAGACCAGAACTCTGGATTAGAGATTATCTAAACTTTTTATTGTTTCTTGAATTAAAATCCAACAACTTTTTTGATCATAAGCCAACATAAAATCTTTTGACTGAGCTTAAACTTCCTGGGCTCGCCTCGCTTGTGGATTCTGCTCCGGGGAAGGAACACCTGCAGAGTGACAGCCCGTCAGCTGTGACCCAAAGTCCGTCAGTCAGGCGCGGCTCACGGCCTGTAAGTACTCCTCCATTGAAGCCATGGAGGAGTACAGGCAACATTTGTCCTTTCTCATCTCCAGGCGTAGGATTTTCCTATGTGGGAAAGTGTTATTGCGGTATTCAGTCTTGTATTAACTACAGGGGTTTGAATAGAATAGAATGCCTTTATTGACACTATACACATGTACAATTCGCATCACATGCGTATACAGTGAAATGATGCATGTTTGCTCACTGTTCAGTGCAAACATGCATGAGAAAAATAATTTCACAAAAATAATAAAATAATTTTACAAAAAAGAAAAGTACAATTTACATAAGTAGGAAAATGTACAATAAAAATGTATTTGCTGAGTAGGTTTTACTTTCCGCAGAGAGGTAGGTAAAAATAAAAACTGCTATTCCCATGATGGCAGAGGTATATTGCACTTGATATATTGCACATGATGAGATTATATTGGACATAATCAGATGGTGTTGACATGATGAGATGCGCATAGTGAGGAAGAGGAGAAAGAGAGAGAGAGAGAGACATGGGTGTGTGGGTGCGTGTGGAGCTGTCAGTGCATGTGTGAGTTCAGGATGGTTATGGTTTTGGGGAAAAAACTGTTCTTAAGGCGGTTTGACCTTGATCTGATGCACCTGTAGCGCCTTCCTGAGGGCAACAGGTCAAACAGTCCAGAGCCAGGGTGGGAACTGTCTTTTATGATCTTTCCAGCTCTGCTAAGACAGCGGGAGGAGTACATGTCCGACAGGGAGGGGAGGGGGGAGCCGATGATCCTCTGAGCTGCTTTGACTACCCTCTGCAGTCTCTCCCTGTCCGCCATGGTGCAGCTGCCGTACCACTTTGTTATGCAGTACGTCAGAAGCCTTTCAATGGACGTACGGTAGAAGGTTGTCAGCAGGCTGGGGTCCAGATTGTGCTTCCTGAGGACCTGCAGAAAGTGGAGTCTCTGCTGGGTCTTCTTGATGACCTCTGTGATGTTTTCTGTCCAGGAGATGTTGTTGGACAATACAACTCCCAGAAACCGGAAGGTGTGGACCCTCTCCACGTGCTCTCCATTGATGTAGAGGGGAGCTGGGTCGGTGCTGTGCCTCCTGAAGTCCACCATGATTTCCTTGGTTTTCTTGGGGTTCAGAGCTAAATTGTTGTCTGAGCACCAAGTTGCCAGCTTCAGGACCTCCTCCCTGTAGGCTGCCTCGTCTCCCTTTAAAATGAGTCCGACGACTGTGGTGTCATCAGCAAACGTCACGATGAGGTTGCTGTCGTGCTGCGGACTGCAGTCGTGGGTGTAGAGGCAGAACAGGAGTGGGCTCACACACAGACCTGTGGGGAGCCAGTGCTCAGTGTGCGTATGGGGGAGAGGTGGGGGCCCAGCCTCCAGCCTGGGGCCGGTCAGTGAGGAAGTCCTTTATCCAGGTACATGTGAGGGGGTCAGGCCTATAGTGTCCAGTTTCCTGATCAGTATGTCCGGGATGATTGCTTTGAAGGCAGAGCTATAGTTCACCAAGAGCATTCGGACATAGTTCTGCTGCTCCTCCAGGTGGCTCAGCGTAGAGGTAAGATCGGGCCTAAAAAATCCAGCCCGACCCGACACAGGCCCGCGGGCATTAAAGCCGAACCCAGTCCGAACCCGACCAATTAACTTGATTTGCAGGCCCGAGCCCAAAGCAAACCCGAAATTTCAATTTATCCCATAGTATTTTTGGCAGAAGAAAACGCAAGATTTAAGGTTAAAATAATCTACATATTTCTATGATCATGATAAATGCATTTGCAGAATGAAATAACGCTGGGACACAGAATAAGAGTCCAGACAAAGAGAGTGACAGAGAGATCTTGATGCACACTCGCTTCATTACGCGGAGAAATACAGCAGCCGCGGCGGTGCGTGTTTGCCTTTTCAGTTCCCCTGTCTTCAGTTTATCCTTGACTTCTTGCTGCTCCATATCGGGGATACTGAACAAAATAGATGCAGACTTCCAGAGGGAAGATTACATTCACCACACGTGCACAAAGCTGCGGGTGGCCGACGCCCCCCTCTTTTTGCCAGTTGCTGGACCACAGTGTACGTCAATCAACAGTGGGCTGGTGACTGGTGGGATAGAGGGGGCGGCGTCTACCTGTGTGTGTGTGTGTGTGTGTGTGTGTGTGTGTGTGTGTGTGTGTGTTTAGGTTGGCCGCGCTACTGTGTGTGTGTGTGTGTAGCGCGATATCGCGCACGCCGCCATTCATGTTGTGTGTTACGGAGGAAGTGATGACGGTACAAAAAGAAGGTTTCAGAATAAATGCTATGGAGTTCTTTTTATTGACTGCCTGGTGAATCTAAGGATCAGAACAGGAGGAGGAGGAGGATCGCTCAGTCTCCCCGCTTACAACGGAAAGGAGAGAGAGAAAAAGTCACCGCGGAAAGGTTCAACACCACACTCTGCCATTTATCTGGAAATCTTTCAAAACCGCCCAGCTGCGATGTTAAGAGCCCTGGAGTTTGGTCTGAAAAGAGCGCATCACCCAAATATTAATCAAATCAGTGACCTCCCTTCCCTTCCACTGACTGGTCTCTGCAGCAGTACCGTCCACCATGGTTGATGTTTACGCTCGCTCTCGCTTTACTTCAACGCAAAAATGATTACGCCGCTTGAGCGTGTCGACACGCATAGTTCGAATCGTCGCCTGGCCGGGCCAGACGCGGTCGAATTGAAAAGAACGGCTACAATTCGAATCAGGACCCGCAAACCCACGGGCCTGGGTCGCAATTGAAAAGATCGGAATTGTGGTCATTCAGACTGTCATGAATAGATCGGAATTGGGGCCGCTTAGGGGCAAAAATTCGAATTGGGTCGCTTTCAGCCCGCAGTGAGCCAGAGAGATCTTGATGCACACTCGCTTCATTACGCGGAGAAATACTGCAGCCGCGGCGGTGCGTGTTTGCCTTTTCAGTTCCCCTGTCTTCAGTTTATCCTTGACTTCTTTGCTGCCCATATCGACTGAATAAAATAGATGTGGACTTCCAGATGGGAAGATTACATTCACGACACGCAAGCTGCGACGCCCTCTTTTGCCAGCTGCTGACCTCACAGTGTATCGCTACAATCAACGGTGGGCTGGTGACTGGTGGGATAGAGGGGCGGGTCTACCTGTGTGTGTGTGTGTGTGTGTGTGTGTGTGTGTGTGTGTGTGTGTGTGTGTGTGTGTGTGTGTGTGCGTTCGGTGAACGTTCTCCCTCTGAGTAAGAAGCTGGTTGTGCCTTTCGGTTCATGCGGTAACCGTTCTGACATACAGGATTAATAAAGAGCTGTTTGACAACCTAAGGAGCCCGCCTAAGGAGCTTCTTTGCAGCCATTAAAATATATTTATTAAAAAAGTCATTGAGAGAGAAGCCCGAACTGACCCGAATGTAATGATTGTCATTTAGTGCCCGACCCGACCTGGGCACTAACTCGGGCTCGGGCTTAAGATCTTACCTCTAGCTCAGATTGCACGGCTAAGGCGATGGCATTCTCTGCAGACCGGTTTGTGCGCTATGCAAACTGGTGGGGGCCGAGGTCTGGGGGGAGGTGATCATTGATGTGCCGGAGGACCAGTCTCTCAAAGCACTTCATGATAACTGGAGTGAGTGGCACCGGATGGTATTCGTAGGGTTCAATAAAGTTCATTGTGTCTATAAATTATACTGAGTACTTAAATTGTTTTTCTATCAGACACTGGTTTGTTTTTGTTAAACGTACCAACATGTTTCCGTACTGAAGACAACAGACGCTACAGATGGATAATGGAGGCGGTGGAGATACGAAAGCGAGCCCATACTTCCATGAACAGGGATGAGGGGGCCTTCCTGCTCTCTCATACCTGGAGCAACATCCTTCGGCAAAAAATGGACATCAAGGGGCGGAGTCACTTGTCAAAGTTTGACAGGTGACTCCGCCTCAGTCACAATCATCTGTTTTTTAAAGACGTCACACACTACCACCTGATGACGACCCTGACAAAGGCGGAAGGTATTTCACCAAAACGTGTCGGTACGTTTAACAAAAACAAACCAGTGTTTGATAGAAAAATAATTTAAGTACTCGGTAGTCGTGGGTTGGCTGGAGATGGGAGATTTTTTCGGCACTGGGATGATAGAGGCAGATTTCAGACAGGAAGGTATCACTGCCTGGGCCAGGGAGAGGTTGAAGATCTCTTTGAAGATAGGTGCGAGCTGAGGAGCACATGCTCTAAGCACTTTGCCAGGAACTCCATCTGGGCCAGCTGCCTTTCTGGGGTTCACTGCAAGGAGCGCCTTCCTGACGTCGTGAGTGGCGTGATTGGAGAGGTGGAGTTGGTGCAGCTGGACGGGATTGGGGGTGGGGCTGGTGCGGCAGAGTTCTGTTGTTTTGGAGCTTCAAAGCGTGCGATGAAGTTGTTAAGCTCCTCTGCTAGCGCTGCATTCAGATGGTCTGTAGTTACTTGACAGCCCCTGTAGTTGGTTATGTCATGTATGGCCTTCCACACCTCCCGCGTGTTGTTGATGGACAGATGGGACTCGATGGTCCTCCTGTGGTCCATCTTAGCTTTTTTGACCCCTTTCTCAGGTCAGCTCGGACAGCGCTGTACAGAGCTCTGTCGCCTGACTGGAAGGCAGCGTCGCGGGCTTTGAGGAGTTTGCAGACTTGGTTGGTCATCCAGGGTTTCTGGTTAAGGAAAACTCGGATGCTTTTGTCTACAGTCACATTTCCAATACAAGACTTGATGCAGTCCAGCACCGTGCTCGTGTGTGTTTCCAGCTCCTGGTGTTGAAACATATTCCAGTCCGTCTGCTCATGGCAGTCTTGTAATCTGCTAAATGCATCATCAGGCCAGGTCTTTAGATTACAGTTTTTAGATTAGCCCTGTTGACGTCTCCTGCAATGACATGAACACCGTCAGGGTGGGCTCGTTGATGTTCATTTATGATGTTCAGCAGGAGCATACATTAAATTTTGACCCTCAGTAAAAATGTTTTACTTTTATAACTTTTCTCTTCTTCTCCGCAAAGAAGGAAAGTAAGACAAATTGCCGTTTTGAAAGTGCACTTTGAAAAGCTTCAACTTGTTCATAAAGGAGACAATTTCTGTCAGATCAGGAAGTGACTTGCTATTCCGTTCAGTAAAAATGTAAGAACCTTCCCAGTCCTCCAGAAACGTCCTGTGTTTCTATTTATACTCTGAATTAAGCCATTTTGACCATGAGGGTAACCGTTTGCTTTTTTTCGACATTGGGCGTAACCTGCGCAAATGATTGGCGGTCACTTATGTGTTGCGAGCAACATCAAAACACACACTGCCAAATTACTTTTAATATTATTTATTATTTATTTTTAATACCCTCTGATGGATTTGAGTGTGGTTTTAGAGGGAATTACGTATGAAATTAAGCACAATATAGACAACATAGTAACTACCCGACTGGTTTGTGAGTGTAGCGGGAGATGAGGGCCGAGCTGCTAATTAATTGACTGCCTTGCCGAGCTGTCCGTGCTTCATATGCAGTACGGCTGTGAACAGTCTCAGAGAGGGAGATGTAATCAGAGGAGCAAACAGTATATTATCCTCACCGGCATTAACGCCCACATATTTGCGCACACCACAAACAGCCAAACAGCATGGACTTCACTTCTGCTTACAGCCCCCACAGTCATAGTGAGGAACTTTACACCCAAGATTTCCCACTTCCCATAAGTCTTAGGTGCTAAAGGCGGGGCTAACCCCCAGGTCGCCACAATGTAATGAGACGCAAAGAGCCACATGCTTATTGGCCGAGAGCCGCGTGTTCGCCACCCCTGGTCTACGTCAAGATTAAAGCAGTTGTTGAATAGGCCTTTTCCTTCTGGATGAAAACAACTTCAGTGGTTCCTTGGGTTTAAAATTTCTACAGACAGTTCATCTGAGATTTTAGCAGCATGGCTGGACCTCTTGATGGACTCACCTCAGCTAATGTCGGAGATGAGGGAGTGTTTACCAAGCAGAAAAGATTTTGATAACTCTCTCACTTCTAGGGATGCTCATCATCACTTTACCAAGGTCCAACGAGAATTTCTCCTTCTCCAGCTCACATCCTACCTGTGGGGCATACCCACTAATAACATTAAACATTACACCTTCCATTTCTATCTGCAGACTTATCACTCCATTTGACACTCTTTTTACCTCCACAACACTCCTAACAGACTAGTCATTTAAGATAACTCCTCCATTTCTCTTCTCATCTCCACCATGATAGAACAGCTTCTGGACACACAGTAAGTCTATCTTCCTCCTTTGCATCATGACAACAAACTCTGACTTTTTACTGTCATAGTTCCAACAAGTCCCTACTCTCAATCTAACACTCACGACCTTTCTCTTTTCTCTTTTCCCATGAACGCATCTTCCTCCTCTCCTTCTTTAACCCAGAGTAGTCAAATTTCCACCAGCATCCTGTCGATGAATAGCACAGATGGCGGTCGCTGTTAACCCGGGCCTTGACCAATCTGGTATGGATATTATATGTCTGATTCTGTAATGTTGGAGGTGGGGTATCAGAGTCTTCACTTTACCGTAACCATTTTGCTTTAAGGCCATTGAGCCTTATCAATATTAGTCGATTGTTACCTGAAACGATCAAAGTGCAGATCGAGAACCATTTTGAGCAAATAAGGTTACACATCATCAAAAGAACCAATTCACCTCTCCTTTTAGGTTTATCCTGGTTGAAAGAACACAACCATCAGATTGATTGGTTGTCCCGAAAGGTCTTGGGTTGAGTGTCCTAACAACTGCCTTTATGCTGTGGATGCTCCTTTATCAGGTCAGAGAACTGCTACTGTGGAGATATATCCCGTGCTGTCCAGGTTCCCAGCAGTCAACCATGAGCTCAAGGAGGTCTTTAACAAGGTCACATCCTCATCATTGCTTCCCCATGAACCTACTATCAGGTACGTCACAACTAAGAGGTCGTCTGTATTCCCTGTCAGGTCCTGAGAGAGTGGCGATGGAGAAATACATCAGGGAGTCAGTGGCGGTTGGCCTGATCCATCTATCCTCCTCCCCTGCCTGTGCGGGTTTCTTATTTGTTAAGAAGAAGAATGGGGGACTACGTCCATGTATCAACTACGGAGGCCTGAACCAGATCACTATTCACAACAGGTTCCCTCTTCCTCTTATGTCTTCTGCCTTTGAACTTCTCCGGGGGACCAAGATCTTCACTTATGAATGACAGCAAAAGACAAATGAAAGACAGCCTTCAACACTCCCTCGGGTCTCTTTGAGTATCAAGTCATATCATTTGGTCTTACCAACGCACCGGCTGTTTTTTCAAAAATTACTGAACTATATCCTAGGATATCCTAGGACATCCATGGCTGAACACATTCAGCATGTTTACACTGTCCTCCGGAGACTACTTCAGGACAAACTGTATTTCAAGGATAAGAATTGTGAATTCCTCGCTTCTAGCACATCGTGCTTGGGCCTGGTTATCGAGGGGGGTAAGGTGAGGATGGACCATGGGTCCAAGCCATACTTAATTTGCCAAGACCTGATAACCGCAAAAAACTCCAGTGGTTTGGTCACAAGAACAGGCAGACGGTTTGACCCAAATGCAGCAGGTTTATTAACTCAGCTAAAAGTCCACAAAGCTTAATAAGGGTCATGTCGTGATACGAGTAATGTAGCAGACCCAGACGCTGGTACCCGGAAGAAAACTCAGGATGTTGTTAGGATGTAAAGGATGTATTTTTCCAGAACGGAAAGGCATATGAGTCTTTTCGAGTTCGTAACTGGAAGGTGGACGGCCAGTGGCAGCAGTCTTGCCGTAGCAAGAGTTTTGTCGTGGCTGGAGGCGAAACGAGATGGGAGTCGTGGCGTGGCTGGAGCGTAGCGTGGCAGGAGTCGTGGCGTGGAGTGAGTTGGATCTAGCTGCTCTGGAGAGGAATAAAACCGATTGGACACTCGTGGAAAAGTACCTGAGGGAGAGGCGGGGAAACAAGGTAAGTACAAGTTAACTTGAAGACAAGACAAAACTTGGTCACCAGACTATGCACCATTAGGAGCAACGAACTGGCAATGAATGTTGGAGCTGAATCTCCTTAAGAAGGCTGGTAGTAGATGAGGTGAGTGTCCACAGCTGGTTCCAATCAGGAGAGCAGAGCAGAGAGGGGAGGGGGAGGAGAGGCTGCCAGAGGCACCATGATAGGTAAAGCAGGCAGGGGTCAATAACAGGCATGAGACCATCAAAGGAGAGGGGTAGTCAAAATGGCACAAACAATACTTCGCTCTGAACTCAGCTCAGTGCAGTGCTTAAGCATGCTTTGGTTGATTGAGTGAATGAGAGTCAGGTGTGTGGCATCCAAGAAGTGAGCGCTGACTTATGACAGAGCCCCCCTACTACGAGTGGCTCCAGAAAAGAGGGGCCCTCCGACGCCGAGGTCGACCATGAGGTCAGGGTGCTGGCCAGTCCGGGTGGCTCCGATGGAAGTCAGTGATGGGGTCAAGCATGTCATCTGCAGTGACCCAGGAGCGTTCCTCTGGGCCATACCCCTCCCAATCCACCAGTGGTTGAAGCAACCCCCCCCCTTCCCCCTGGAACCAGGAATCAAGGAACTCCCTGATGAGATAGGCGGGGGAGCCTCAGCAGCGTTGTGTTCCGTCAACTCTGTCATTATATCCCACTGTACAGGAGCTAGGATCAATGACGATGGCAAGACAGGTTCTGGGGCGACTTTTTTTTCCACCAAAGAGTCAGTGCATCGCCCTTTCCGTTCTTGAAGCCGGATGATATGTGACCTGGAAACGAAGCGTGAGAAGAACAAGGACCAACGTGCCTGCCGTGGGTTCAACCATTTGGCAGACTTTATGTATTCCAGGGTCTTGTGTCAGTAATAACCAGGAATGGTTGAGCTGACCATTCAAGCCAGTGTTTCCACTCAGAGAACGCCTCCTTCATGGCCAGCAGTTCCCTATCACCCACATCATAGTTCCGTTCCGCAGTGTTAATTTTCTGGGAAAAGTAAGTAACATCTTGGCTGGCTGGAGTGTGGTTTGACCCATCCCCCTGGGGGAGTGGTGAGCTGCAGACACAGCCGCGCTCGGGAAGCATTTGGTGGATTTAACCCCCCAATCCAACTCCTTAATGGTGAGGGAGGCATTGGGTCCCATTTCTTTTAAAGTCTTTGGTATGACTCTGTGTTTGGGTTTGGACCCACGAGCTTCCAGTCTCAGGGCGGACACTCTAACCACAAGGCCACTGAGCTGGTTCATTCTGGTTAACATACAGGACTACAACAATCTGTTGGGGGAATAAACATTTGATAGAGCAAATCACATTACAGTTAGATCAACTCAGAGTAGCACATTTCTCAAATAATATCATAGTGGGAGGGTAGTTGAATCTAGTGCAAGCTGACTGGAAGAATCGATTTCCCTCTAAATTTGATTCTAGTCACCTCAATGTACTATTTAACAATTTCTGTGATGGTCAAGGCCTAACTGACACATGGAGACACTTTAATCCAGATATGATTCATATCACATGGTTCAACTCCAATTACAATCTAAATTCAAGAATTGATCATGGGTTAATTGTAAATCACTTGTTATGTCATGAGGTTGAATGTTAACAGACAATTGTAGCGTAATTCTGTATATTAAACCCAAAAACAGAATAAAGTATTTGAATAAATACTGGAAATTCAACTCCAGGATTTTAAAAAACAATGATTACTGCAGGAAATTAAATCATTTATTTCAGAAATAGACATCTGAGGAACTTAATTATCCAATCAGAAAATGGGAATAGCTTAAATACAGAATTCGCGAACTCTCAATCTCTTTTAATAAAAAGTTACAATGCAATCTGGAAAAAAATTATCTGGACATGGTAAAACAGCTGAATGATTACTGTGGTAAACCTAACCTGTCTGAGAGTGATAGGCAACAGATATTGGACCTACAACCAAAATTAGATGACTTTTATACTAAGAGAGCCCAAAGGGCATATATCAGATCCAGATCAAGATCGATAGAAGAGGGGGAAAATTCATCCTGTTTTTGCAGCCTGGAAAAGAGAAGACAAAAAAGGAACAGAAATAAATGTACATATGTAATATAGAAATTACAGACGAAAAAGCTATATCCTCAGAAATGTATAGAGTTCATAGCCAACTCTACTTATAGAAAACAGAAGACCTATCACCTTGTGAAATTTAGATTACAAATTATTAACATACATCTTTGCCTTTCGTCTCCAGACTCTCAGGACTTATTTCAGAAACACAATCTGTCTTTTTGAAGGGCCGTACAATTCATAATAATATAAGACTGGTTATGGACATTAGTGAATACCGACATCTTATAGAAGATAATGTTTTTTATTCTTGTGACGGATTTAGTTTCTTTACTTTTGTTTTCTGGTTGTCTTTTGTTTCTTCATGTTTTGAGTTCACTTCCTGTTTTATTTTGTAGGGTTTCCTGAGTTATGTCGTGTTTTCGAGTTTTACTTTTGGTCCCCATCTGCCCTCATTGTTTCCACCTGTGTCTTGTCAGTCCTGTACGTATTTAAGTCCCGTCCTTCCCTTCCTCCTGTGCTGCTTCATAGTATTAGGTCTCCTCAGTTCTTGTGTATTTTGAATGTACTTCCAGTTTTGAGTTTGCCTGCCTGCTGCAGTGGTATTTTAGTAATTTTAGTTTAGTCATTAAAGATCCTGTTTCCCCTTGAACCCTCTGCCTCCTCCTCCTCTCTGCGCCTGGGTGCTTCTCTCATCTCCCGCTGTAACAATTCTCTTTCTGGATTTTTACAAGGCCTCTGACTCAGTGGAGCATTCGTTTATAATTGCATCACTGGAGAATTTCAGTTTTGGCACTAATGTTAAGAACCTGGTCTATGGTCTATATCATAATATCAACAGTTGTGTTATCCTTCCTAATAGCACCACCCCAAATTTCAAAATTGATGTAGGAATCCCTCAAGGCTGTCCCATCTCACCATATCTGCTCTTACTCTTACTGAGATATTGGCCATTTCTGTTAAGAATTGATTTGACATCAAAAAGTACATGTCTTGGGCACAGAGATCATTATTTGCCAGCTAGCAGATGACACAGCACTGTCCATCAACCAAATGACTTTTAAATTTTATTTAGAGAAACAAGCCTCATTACATGAAAAAGAACTATATGGTCAAAGAATTAAAGATGGTGGTCTCAATCCTTCTGGTTTTGTGTCCGAAATTATTTAATTAACAAATTAGTTGGGATAAAGTTTTGGCTTATTAGTGATTTTAATGTTAATAACCTCCCTATAGCGTTATCAGAGTTCCACAAACAAATTCTGCTATACTGGAAAATATTGTATGTGCATAATTTCTCACCACACTCAAATATTATTTGGAACAACAGATACATCCTCCACAGAAACAAGTCCTTGTTTTGTGCTGAATGGTTTGGATGACCAGTCGGTAACTCATCTGATGGACACGGATAGTAATTTATTAGATTATGAGCAATTTTGTTTAAACCATAACTTCAATCATCCGTCTCAGAATTCTTAAATGTACGTAATGATCTTCCATGAGAATTTGTATTTCTAACAAAGAAAACAATGACACATTTCATCATAAAACCACAGTTAGCGTCATTATCAATCGAAGAATGCCATCTTATGGACAAAAAATGCAACAACACTTATCAGAAATTGGTCGATTGAAAGATTAACCCTTGTGCTATCTTAGATGACCCCCCCCACCCTTCCATTGACGTGTTCCCCCTACCATGACAAAGGTGGATAAAGGTGGAAAGATTTCATGTAATCCATGGACACCAGTGAAGATCACAAATCATTGAAGAAAAAAGGTTCAGAGCTCTGTCTAGTGGGTCTAGATGACCCACTCCCAATGGTAAAATGCCTAGGATAGCACAAGGGTTATTTCTTGAACAACATAACAAAAATAATATATTGCCAAAATCTGAACAAAATATTGTTACTAAATTAAGAAACGAATTCATGAAACGTTATATTCCCCAAAAGTTAAAGAAACACACTTTGAAATCATGAATAATATTTATCCCTCCAAAGAATTATTAGATTATGTTTCAACATTGATGACAACAGCTGTTCCTTCTGCCAAAGTGCTGTTGAGGACACCGACCACATACTTTTCCTTGTAATGTTGTACAAATGTTCTGGTTGGATGTTTACAAATGGTTAAAAAATAAATTCCCGTTTATAATGGACTTCTTTTCAAAATAAGTAATAATCTTTGGCCTATCACTACACAACAATGTAAATAATGTATTGCACCCCCCCCCCCCCCGCCTTTTGTACCACTATCCAACTCTGAAATTGTTTTTTTCAATTCAATTCAATTCAATTTTATTTGTATAGCCCAAAATCACAACAACAGTCGTCTCGATGGGCTTCGAAGTAAAACATGAACTCAAAAGGATCTTGAATACAAAGAGTTCAATAGGAAAATACAAAAATGGACTAACAAACTGACTAAGATATACTGGCATCCCTGCCCTTAGACCCCCCTTCGCGGTAAGGAAAAACTCCCCAAAAAAACGGAATCCGGAAAAAACGAAGAAACCTCAGGGGTGCCCACATGAAGGAGGGATCCTCCCCCAGGACGGGCAGGCGATGTACCAGAACTCTTAGAGAAGAATTAACTTATCTAAATCTACAACTACATATTTAAAGTCCAGCAGACGAGCTTCATCCAGTCGTGGTTGTGGGGACAGTCAGGGGCGCGAGTCGAGCTGGAGACAGGATCCACAGCCAGGAGCAGGAGCAGAGACGAGGTAGACGGTCAGGAACTGGAGCACGGATGAGCCAACTGGAGTCTGGAAGCACTCCCACTCCCCAGGAGGGGAGAGGAAAAGAGGGACAATACATGAATCGCACTGTACCAGACAGAGGCATGGAGAACTAAATGATAAATTATGATCAAGAATAGAGGAGAGGAAGGGTAGAAGTAGAAAAGAAAAGAGGACAGAACCCCAGAGCACCATAGTTACCCCAGCTTCAACTTCTAGCAGCCTTTTAAAAGAAATAGTTATTAAGTTTAATTTAAACAAATTAACATTAAGTTAAATAATCTCTGAATACTAACTAGTCTGACAATAATCCTGTCCACAGAGGAATGTTTCAGTCTAACTTTGAATGTAGAAACTGAATCGGCCTCTCTTACATGAGCTGGGAGTTTATTCCATAAGACAGGGGCTTGGTGGCTAAACGCTCTACCTCCAACCGTACTTTGACTAATTCTAGGAACCACAAGCAGTCCTGCATTTTGCGAGCGAAGTGTTCTCATTGGATGGTAAGGGACTATGAGGTCCTTAATATAGGACGGGGCCATTCCATGTAAGGCCTTGTAGGTTAACAGGAGGATCTTGAACTTGATTCTGCAATCAACTGGGAGCCAATGGAGCGAAACCAACACAGGAGTGATGTGATCTCTTCTGCTAGTTCCTGCTAACAATCTAGCTGCTGCGTTCTGAACAAGCTGGAGACTTCTTAAGGAACTCTTAGGACACGCAAGGTTATGGATTACTGTAACAAGGAGTTACAGTAATCCAGCCTCGACGTAACAAATGCATGAATGAGTTTTTCAGCATCACTCTTAGAAAGTAGATTTCTGATCTTAGCAATATTCCACAGGTGAAAAAAGGCAGTTCTACACGCCTGAGATATGTGAGCCTTAAATGATGAATCCTGGTCAAATAAAACCCCAAGGTTTCTAACTGTGGAATTGGGGGCTATACTTATGCCATCCAGGGAGACTATCTGAGCAGACAGAGCATCTCTGAGGTTTTTAGGTCCAAGTATAATGACCTCAGTTTTTTCTGGGTTCAAGAGGAGGTAATTAATTGTCATCCAGGTCTTGATGTCTCTGATGCAAGCGTTCAGTTTCTCTATCTGGTCATTCTGGTCAGGCTTCATGGATAAATACAACTGCGTATCGTCGGCATAACAATGAAAATTAATGCTGTGTTTCCTGATTATGTTTCCTAGGGGTAGCATATAAAGCGTAAACAGGATCGGTCCCAAGACTGAGCCCTGTGGGACTCCATAGTTGACTCGAGTGCACTGAGAGGAATGGCCATTTACATTAACAAACTGATACCTATTGGACAAATAGGATTTAAACCACTGGAGAGCAGATCCTCTGATCCCTATGTCCTGCTCTAGTCTATGGAGTAAAATACTGTGGTCGATAGTGTCAAAGGCTGCACTGAGGTCCAACAGGACAAGAATAGAAAGTAGACCCTTTTCTGAGGCCAATAACAAGTCATTAGAGACTCTAACTAGTGCAGTTTCCGTACTGTGGTGGAGTCTAAACCCCGACTGAAAGTCTTCAAAGAGGCAGTTGTCCTGTAGGTGGCAGTAAAGCTGCTTAACTACAACTCTTTCTAGGATTTTAGAAATAAAGGGCAGGTTTGATATCGGTCTATAGTTGGCCAAGATGCAAGGATCCAAACTGGGCTTTTTCAGAAGAGGTTTAACAACTGCATATTTAAAAGACTGTGGCACGTAACCCGTTTCCAGAGAGGCATTTATCATTGTTAATATGGGATCATTAATTAGGGGAAAAGTTTCTTTAAAAAGTCTAGTGGGAATTGGGTCTAACAGATAAGTTGAGGATTTGGAGGACATAATAATTGATGTTATTTCCGCTTGATCCACAGCAGTGAAGCAGTCCAATGTTACAGAAGTTTCTATGGATGCCTCCATTTCTACCACTTCAGCCTGTTCTGGGCTGATAGTAGGAATAACTTGATTTAACTTATGTCTAATATTTGAGATTTTACTATCGAAAAATGTAAGAAAATCATCAGAACTGAGAGAAACGGGAACATGTGGTTCTACTGAGCTCTGACTGCGAGTTAATTTAGCAATAGTGCTAAAAAGAAATCTTGGATTGTTTCCATTCTCTGATATTAAGGTTGAATAGTACTGGCTTCTAGCTCTACGCAGAGCTTTTTTATAATTTAATAGGCTATGTTTCCAGATATCCAGAGACTGCTCTGAACCGGAGCGGCGCCATTCTCTTTCCAACTTACGGGTTTCTTGTTTAAGAGAACGAGTTTCAGCGTTAAACCACGGTGCTACTCGGTTTTGTCTGACGAACTTAGGTTTCAAGGGGGCAACAACATGGAGTGTACTCCTGAGGGCTTGTAAGGCATCATTAACAAAGTGGTCATTTATACTAGGACTGATACTATGGGAGCTGGACTCAGAGTATTTTCTCAGAATATCACTAAGTACTGGCTGAACTGTGTGTTTAAACTCAGACACAGAACGGTCAGTTAAGGTTCTTCTAAGCTGTTTCTTATTCGCTGGGGCAGAAGGATGTTCCAGTGTAAACTGGAAGGTAATCATAAAGTGATCAGAAATGATGGGGTTAAGAGGAAGGACACTCAGCTGGCTGATCTCTATCCCATGGGTTAGAACAAGATCCAGGGTGTGCTTATGACAGTGAGTGGGTTCATTCACACTTTGGGTGAAACCAACATCATCTAATAAAGCTGCAAAAGCCTTTCCTAGACAGTCACTGGGGTCATCAACATGAATATTAAAATCCCCTAATATTATAATTTGATCAGAATCTAAGACAATAGTCGATAGGAAGTCGGAAAACTCAGTTAAAAATTCTGAATATGGGCCGGGGGGGCGATAAATAATTATGAGTAAAACAGGTTTTCCAGTTTTCCTGTTAGGGTGACTTAAAGACAATATGATGCTTTCAAATGAATTATAAGCATTTTTAACTTTAGGGCTGAGAAGTAAGCTAGACTGTGATATTACTGCCAAACCACCTCCTTTCCCTGAAATCCTGGATTTCTGATAGTTAGCATAAGTGGGGGGGGGTTGCTTCATTCAATCTAACATAGTCATGCTGTTGGAGCCAGGTTTCTGTTAAGGCTAAAAGACTAAGGTTGTTATCAATGATTAACTCATTGACTAAGAGGGACTTGGAGGAAATGGATCGAATGTTTAATAAACCGCATTTAATTACATCATAATTCTGCTTGTGAGAACTGCCGTCTGTCACTTTAAGGTTTCTATGACGCACTCCTTTCACTTGTCTTTCAGCACATAAGCTAACGCTTGAACCTGCTTGACTTTCCCTGCATGGGTTTTGCACCGGCACTAACCCTAAGGGAGGCTCAGAGGAGCGTTTTCCACTGCTGCTCTGCGCCCGGGTCTCGTCTCTGGATTGTCAGGTTAACAGACTAAGGCTAGCAGAAATGTTTCTAGAAAGAAGAGCGGCACCGTCCCGGGTGGGATGGACGCCGCTCTCTTTTGTGTCTTTTACTCTATAAATATGTGTATGTGCATGTATGTGTATGCATGTTAATAAGTATTCGACTTTTTTTTCTTCCTTTTAAATGGCAGTATTCTTTATTTTATTATGGCCCGCAGCAGCAGTCACTGACTGCAAGGACCATATTGTTTTCACAGTTGGAACGACGACTTCGCCGCCTTTCAGAGAGAATGTGACCCCGGCGCATGCTCGAAAAGTCACCAAAATGTGCACACACCTGGGATAAATTGCAAATGAATTTTCCACAAAGTCAACGTCACCCCCCGAAGACGATGACATCACGGCCAGCGATCCCGTCAGAAAAATGAATGGGCCGAAAATCGCGTATGGGGCCGAACAAAATGTACTTCAAAATACAGCCGCGAAACCAAGACACACGTGTCGGGGATATCCCAAAGATGTTTTGAAATCATTACGGGATGGCCACACGACCTACGGCTTGGCGGCCATTTTGTGGCGAACTCTGAGAATTGGCGATTTTCGTGTTTTCCCACAATATGGGGAAAAGACACTTTTGTTTGAGCGATTTTCACGCAATTGCACACACTTGCTGCCAGCTCCAGTCTACAAACACCCCAGAAGTGTCGTTGACCTTTGACCTTGGGAAAAGGCCGCCATCTGGAATTTTCTCAAAAAAGCACCTTTAGCACCAGATACAAACGAAAACTCGTCGTTGGAATTTTCATCAATCGTCTCGTAACTTTTCGGG
>CM074502.1:23222-41977 GCA_037389245.1 Oryzias sinensis
CTTTGTGCAATTGCAATTTTTTCCCCAAAGCATGACCATTTTTGTGGTCTATCTACTAAAATGCTAACACTTTTTCCTGTGTTATACTTCTTTAAAAATCCACTGCACTCATATCTCTGTGTCCATTATCAGCTCTTTCCATTTTTTTTAATAAAGGGTACTTAGGTAGGTGACACGGTGGTGCCGCCTAACAAAGAGAAGGCTCTGGTTCAAATCCTGGCAGGATCAATTCTCTGTGACGTTTCATGCTCTTCTTACATGCATGATTTTTTTTTCCAAACCTTCTGGCTTCTTCCTAAACTAAAAACATGCCCATGTCCCTCAGGAGTGAACCTGTTTGTGTGTGGCCCTGAGATGAACCGGCAAACAGCCCATATCCTAAGTTGCTATGGGCTCCAAATGCATAAAGCAGAAAGCAAAGCACTGTGATGATGTCTAAAGCTTCATTTGCCTATCACTAGTTTCTGTGACAGGGAATTTGCTAGAGACATTTGGCAGCTGGTCAGCATTTGAGCTGGAATAACAGTGGCCGGTAATGCTTCAAAAATGGATCAAAGAGTGAAGGTACGTTGGAGATAGCCTTGCCTTACTCATTGTCTATTACCTGGATCAGGTGTGTCCAACCAATAGGAATATGCCAGAGCAGGGTATGCTGGAAACAGGCAGGAATGCGGCCCTCTTTCTCCACCATTGACTGTATATAAAAAACTGGGCAGAGCGAGTGGGACGTCACCCATAGAACATGTCTCACTTCATGTTCGAAGCAGATGTCCTCAGTAAGTCGTGATTGGTCTGTGTCAATTTTAGTCTACGTTTCCATGGTAACCACTCTTTCCAATCAGTGGTGAGCATGTCAGAAGGCCACACCCCTTCTACTAAAAGCGGACTTAGGAGATCTGTCAATCAAATGCTTAGAACGTTCGACACAAGACCACCTCCTGGGGGGGTCACTAAGTCCATTTGTGTTTATGCAGTCAGTGGACCCCACGCCTGCTCCAAATCATATCTTTGTGTTGATTTTTTTGGTTTGAATTTAACAACGTTTCGCACAAACAACGTTCATGTGTGTACTTCCCTTCTTAACTTTTGTGTTTTTTTCATGCCTAAGTTATTCTTTCAAAATATGCATAAAACTGCCACTGTTTCAGATGTTCACATGTAAGCTTTTTCTCTCCATTTGTTTCCCTCTCTCAATCTCGTAGTCTAACAGCGTTCCTTTTATTGGGTAAGCACAATAGTTTCAGCATTTGGATTACTGTATTGGGGCTTGCATCACCCTCTTATGATCAGTCATCTGGGGCTAGCTGCCTTTTAGTGCAGAGTTAGTATCCTCCCAACAGGTTTGATTGAGAAAGCTTAGCTGCAGAAGGACTAATCTCCTGCTGCTGGCCATTGTTTGAATCTTAAATGGCATTGGCACTAAAAGCAGGCTAATTGATGTTGCCGCCTGCTTACTGGAGTCCCACGGAGGACGTGGATGATTGTCAACTGCTTATACAATGAGGGGAAATGGTGTGAAGTAGCTTTTATGTGTGGAGAGGGGGTACGGGGGTTACTGACTTTAAAATGGTTATTAAAAGAAGGAAAATAGCTTTTTTTGTGTTTTGTACTTCTATGGCTATATCAGAGTTATGGTGCACAAGGTGAGGTGCAACGAGAACAGAGGTTGGTGGTGATGAGGAGATAAGAAAAAAATAAAACCTTTTAGCGCAATCAGACTGACTTCCGGGTCACTGTTTTCCTGTTTCCGTGCAGGTTAGATGTTATGACAGCTGAAGGAAGAAGAGTGCTGGGTGTCATACACCTGCTGAAGGAAACTGTGTTAAAACGTTGTAACTGCAGTTGATGGACTTTTCAGGTTGAAGGTGGCAGAAAGGCAGAAAATTCTGTTGCCTGTGATGGGAGCTTGTTTCCCTCGCAGAGTGCTGAGAGACATCTGCTGCTTTTGTGGGTTTTCTTTTTTACTGTGGCACAAAACAGAAATCACCAAGTAATCACCCATTGCATTGTTTTCTTTTTCTTCACACCTTTTCAGCAGCTACACCATCTGGGCACAGAGGATTTCAAAGAAAAGTGGAGTGCATGAATGTTTTCTTATCTGTCAGCCTGCAGCGCCACCAGGCCAACAGATAACACGCAAACCGAACGAACACACACTCCTAATTTTATGCCAGTGACAGATGAATGGCCCCCATAACAGCAGTTTGATGGTGTGATAATTAAACAAACAAGAGAATTATTTTCCCTCTGTGTCAGCAAACAGTGTTTGTGTAAGCATTGCTTGTGTTTGTGTGTGCATGTGTGGCCCATTGATCGAGCCATAACTCAGAGTTTTGCTGTTTTCTGCAGCTGCCTTTGTGTGTGTCTGAGGAAGAAAACAAGGAGAGTGAAGGGATAGGGCGTAAGGAGAAGAGTAGAATTTAAATTACCTGTTCGTTTGAAAGATTTCTGTGGAAATCTTGGGTTTAGATTTGGAAAAGTAGGGAAAAAAACATTTAGCAGAAGAGTAAAAGGGCCTTAAGAGGTCTCTGTGCCTCAATGACAGGGGCACTAAACACTTTACAGATTAGATTAATTTTATCGTATTCCATCCTAAAACAGTTTTTTCCATTTGTTCCAAAGCCTTTGGGAGAAACTTGGACATTGCGATTATTACAGAAACCCTCAGTAACAAGAGATAATCTTCCAGCACAGCTGGATGTGACTGGAAAAAAAAGTTCCCTGTATGAAGTCAAGTTCATTTTGAATCTACCATATCATCTGAAATGAATGAAGAGGCAGAAAGTTGTTAAAACAATCATCAAAAAATCTAAATCATTTTAGCAGACTATATTTTGTTTTCTCATCATTTGACACAAACTGGAGAGATAAAGGAATGCAAAACTGTTTTTGTTTAGAAGTTTCATCAGTAATTTGACATTGCACATGTCCAACGTACGAATAGTTCAAAAATCATTTAATTTTTGGTTAAAAAATGGTTTTAAAGACCCACGTCAAATATGATCATGTTTTTGGTTATTTCAACATGGCATTTTTCTCATGATAGAGGATATGTATAAAAAAAGCTAAGCGTTTCTCAGTATTCATTCATTTAAATCATTGTAAATCAGGAGCAGACAAAAAAAATCTTGTAGTTGTGACATAGGTGCTACTGTTCGGTTCTGTGCTCCATGTTGGAATGGAATGGAATGGAATGGAAACAAGTTTATTTCGAATATATGTTAAAAAACAAACAAAACAAAACAAAAAGAAAGAACAGACATAAATAAAAAAAGAGAATATAAAGAAAACGTTCACGCTCAAGAACCGTTATAAACACAAACAGAATTTTTTTCTTTTTCTTTTTCCTTCCATATATGAACACAAATACTACAAACAATTAAACAATTATACATATTCGAAAAGGAGTGAGAAGAAGTATAAACTTATATAAACTCACCCCCTATTCCTCATCAATAATAATTACATTAGTAAGCAGCTTCTTTATTTATACACAATGTTTCATAAGGTATAATTTTCACAGAGTACTGTCCTAAATACTTAGCATGAATTATTATTGAAGAATACTATGCGCATATTAAGATAAGAATAATATACACATACATATTTTTTCATATGTATACTTACATACATATATACATCTAATATCCATCCGATGTATTTGAATATCGTTTTAAAATCATATTTTTGTATCTTACTTTAAAGAGTTTTATGTTGGGACATTGCTTTATTTCATCTTCTATACTGTTCCACAGTTTTGCTCCACAAATAGAAACACTGAAACATCTTCTATTTGTGCGTGCTTTGTGTATGTAAAAATTTTGTTTTCTTCTCAAACTGTACTCTCCCTCTCTTTTCATGAATAATTTTTGTATATTTGCTGGTAGTAAGCTGTATGTGGCTTTAAACATGATTAATGCTGTGCGCAGCTCCACCAGATCTGTAAGTTTCAATAATTTTGATTGTAAGAATAATGCATGTGTATGATCCAGATAACCCACGTTATGTATGATTCGTATCGCCCTCTTTTGAAGAATTAACAGTGAATATAATGATGTTTTATAATTGTTTCCCCATACCTCCACACAGTAGTTTAGATACGGTAGCACCAGGGAACAGTATAGAATGTAAAGGGATTTATAATTTAGGACACATTTTGCTTTATTTAGCACTGATATGCTTTTAGACAATTTTGATTGTATGTATTTGATATGTGGCTTCCAACTTAATTTATCATCAATTACAACACCAAGGAATTTACATTCATATATTCTTTCAAGTTGTACCCCATCAATCGTTACATTAATGTCCATGCATTTTTTACAGTTACCAAACAACATAATTTTTGTTTTGCTCAAATTCAATGATAACTTATTAATATTAAACCATATTTTCAACTTTTCCATCTCTTTAGTTACATCTTCCAACAGTTTTTTTAAGTCATCACCATCGCAGAAAATATTTGTATCGTCTGCAAACAGAACTAATTTAAATGTTCTGTTTTATTCCAATGCATCTACTTGTAGACAAATATATCCAATACCGTCTTTGTTTTCCTCATCCGAGCTGGCATCTGGGTAAAGATTGTATGGCTGGATAGCTCTGATATTGCTTGCCATTTTTGTGGTAATGTTATGTTGGGTTATAAGGGGCTGTAAACTAAATCAGAAAATTGGGGGATTACTCAATGCCAACACTTCCTCCTTCAACTCAGAGACCAATATCTAATGAACTATTGCCGCTCTGCAAAATCTATGCCCTGTGTGGGTACCGGATGTTCTCAGGGTCCTTCAGAGTCCTTCGACCAATGATGACGTCACACTATTTGATTGGCTGTAAGTTGCCACGACCAATGAGTTAACGTCGCTACGTTTTCTTAAAAAACTTTATTGACAATTGCGGTATCATACAGTAAATAACGAACAATAACAATGTAATCAATATTACCTCGAAGATCAGTCACCATTGCCAAACATAACATATTAACACAGAAAATGGAAAAAATTAATTCATTCATTCATTTACCAAGGCTGTATCCCACCAAGGTGGGGTAGCCTAGACAAGGCACACAATTTTAGCTCCCTCTGTCTCTTCCCCAAACCCTCCTCCTTCAGTGTGTGAGAAAATAAAAAATAGAGGGGAAAAAAGAAACAATGAACATAACACACAAATAAATAAAAACATAAGTAAAATAAAATAAAGGAACATAAAACCAATCTAAACAGTCTGATACTAGTTAGGGGTACTCGTGAAGTTTGTATTTCTGAACAAAACTAAGCAATTTCAAGCCATTCTTCTTTTTCATATAATGAAGTGATTAAAAGTAAAAACAGAGCTCTTTATGAAATGTTATAAAAAGTGGTTTGTTCATAAAAAAATTATTTTTGTGCATATAAAACTTTCCTTGCAATATCAGGATATTAAGAACTGTATTTCTGGTCTATTATATGATACCACACCGAATAGAACATTTTTTGAGTGTAAATGAACTGGCATTGCAATTTTGGAAGAATACCAGAAGCAGAACTCAAACCAGAATGTTTTTATAATTCCACAGTCAAAGAATAAATGATCCACCGTCTCAATGTCATTCAAACAAAAACTGCTGTCATTCTCTTCAAACCCAAAACGAATCCTCAAAAATTCCTTAGATGGGTACGACGTCGCTAAATAGTAAAATCGCTAAACGTAAAATCATTGGTCGAAGGACCCCCCGAAGGAACCCGAGAACATCCGGCGGCCCGAGTCGATCCTGGAAAACAACACAAGTTTTATGATTTTGCACAAAAATAGCATAATAATAACTATTAAACCACTGACAATGCTTTATAAATAAATTAAAAGATGATTGTAGTGGGATTTTAAAGATACATTTATATTATTTTGTCTGTTACATTTATCATATTTAATTATTTGTTCTGGTTTGTTCCTAGAATTTTATTTATGTATTTGTTTGTTTGTTTTTACATGTTATATTTTAGTTTGCATTCGACTTTATGATGACTTTGGTAGTAAATTGTTTAAAAGTCATACGAATAAAATGAAGATAAATTAAAGTTATTTTTTAAGGCTATTGTTCGGCATAGTTGAGCACTCTATTCCTTGTTCCGGTCTGTATACTGTTACAGCGCTGTTTATCATTTTATTATAATATTCATAAAATTAGTTTATAAACAAGAACCTAAACATAATCAAACTAAAGCAAGTCAAAACCAGGAAATATAGGGAAACAATGGTAATCTGACAGGGATCAAACTTAAAAAGCATTCTTTAACTGAAGCAGGAATAGCTGTGATAAATATGAACTTAAAAACTTGTGTGACTGGAAGCAAAAATGGATTGCATATAACATGAACACAAGGTGTAACAAACAAAATGTAATTTTACTAACTCAACCAAAATCAAAGAATTTTCTTAAAAAATAAGATTTATCTGACCAGCACGATTTCTTTCTCTATCAGGAATCCTCAAGGTTCCTGTGAAAAGCTTCTCATGCCTTCTCTTATCCCTCTGGGTTTCAGTTCTTTGCATTTCAGCAGATGCCAGGAAAGACTGTGACAAGAAATGTGAAGGTCTGAAGGTTGACTAAACTGATTTTGGACAGAGAGTATATGTATGTATAAAAAAAAAGAAATGTAAAATGTAAGCCCACCCGCATCAGCGTGATGAACTGACATTGTTTGGTCGCTCTGTGTTTATCAGTAAAGTAAATGTCTTGGCTCTACAGCAGAGTGTCATGCAGAAATCAGAAAAGGTCAGGTTTTTGGTCAGCATATCAGCTGCGGTCGGCAACCGCAACTCTGAGCTGCTTACCCTCAGTGCTATTCAGCTGCACCATCACACGCTACTTTGTCAGATTTATGAAATCAGTCTTCAGGTTCAACTAAAGTATAAAATACTGAGCACAAGGCCTTCATATCAGTTTCGCAGTGTGAGCATTTCCTGCAAATAGAAAAGTATCAAAGTCTGTGCTGTCTCCCCCTTTCTGATGTTGATACTCCATTTCATTGAGTTCTGGCCAATAAACATATAAATAGAAATATAAGAAATGAAGAATGATGAATTTTAATAGTCTTTAAATAACGATATTTAATTAGCTTTTGCGTTTGATTAGAGGTTCAGTTGTCTCATGCTGTAAATTTAATAATCACTTTCATTTTATGTATGGTCAAGAGCAAGGCTGCTCATTCCTGATCCTTGAGATCTACCACCCTGACTGTTTTCCAGATCTCCAAGCCCTGCTAGCTGCTGATTAGCTCAGTCAGACCTCTCCACATTGTAATTGAATGAACACATCTGGTCCAGGTAATCTGCAGCAAGCATGCATGTTTCTGATCTTTGCACTGTTGTGTATTGTGATTTTAATGCATTTTCCTGTTTTGTGAAGCACTTTGAATTACTTTCTGTATTAATTGTGCTATACAAATAAACTTGCCTTGCCTTGCAGTGCAGGGAGAGCTGGAAAACTGGCAGGGTGATCTTAAGGACCAGGAATGAGCAGCCCTGGTGAAGATGAAGATGTAGGAGGGGGGGTTGAAAAAAACAATAGGATGAGGTTTCTGCTTGGAGCAGCTTGTTCTTCAAAGACCAAATCACCCTGAAAATGCCAGGGAGCTACCCCGGTGGGAGGGGGGATCCAGGAGTCACCTGAGCTCTGCATTCCGACTGTGAGGGTAAGGAGTGTGACTAATACAGCTGAGGTTTGGATTAACTTTTCCACCCTGAAAACCATTCTCTTTAAACCGCCTGACGCACAAACACACATGCATGCACACGGCGAATGCAAATAGCTGACTTCCAAAATTGCAAAATATTTACTGAGATGAAAGGTTTGGCTTATTTTTCTCCTCTTTAAGAGGATCCGAGCCAAAATGAGCGACAGCCAGCAATTTCAGTCTAAGCTTGCCTGTGTGTGTATGTGTGTCGTCTTTGTACCTTCATACTTCCCTGGCATGCCTTGAAACGACTCTGTAATCTAGGTCTATGTCATTGATATTAAAAGACAAACGTGACATTTTAACATATGAAATGTATATTATCATTGTTTCCTACAGTTATTTTTTTCTCATTTCCCTGCTCTGGGTGCCTTCTGCCTTCTTTCTTTGTCAGGAAAAAACTGCATTTAATAAAGAAAGATTTTATTTAATTAAAAACACTTCAGGCAATGATTATTCCACCAGCTACAAGTGCACCTTCTAGCTGTGTAAAGTACTTTTTTTAAGTATTCATGCATGAAAAATAAAAAAAAAGACTTGAAAAGGTGAACAACCTTTTTGAAGCTGTACCTGGGAAAAGCTCGGTCATTCGGTATGACCATCATGCTTTCAGGGAATACTTTTGTAGAAATCAATGAAAGCTGGGTCATTGGAGTATTGCACATTTGTTGCATCATGTCTGATTAAAGCTTAAAAATCTAAAAAAAAAAAAATTCTCCTGCATCCATCACCAGTTTGCACAACGGTTGAGAAATAGGGTACATTTTTAATTTAACAAAATAAATCTTCCCTGTGTGAAACTGACTAAAGATGTAAAAATGCTCATTTGTGTGTCTTCTGCTTAAGTCTCTATTCCATAAATTATTTGTTTGCATTTTTTGCATTTTACTCCTGATTCTTTGAGTTTTGCATAAAAACTGATGCATTTTATGTTGAGAAAAAAAACCCAGACAAGAAAAAACAAAATATGTTTATCGTTCATGTAACAGTTAACAAATAAGGAGATCTTATAGGCAGTAACCAGTTTACCGGTTCTCAGCAGGTGTGCATATATTTATTCACTCGATGTTTCCTTTTGAAGGCTGCTTTTCATTATTGTTTTGGAACCTTTCACTTCGGTCTCGTTCTGCCCAGCCAACTATTTTAGCTCTTTTGGGAGACAGATATTTTTTAACAATGTCTGGGGTCTTCCAGGAGTAGTTGTTGTAGTAGTTGGAGGGGCTTCGTTAAGAAGGCGTCCAGGTGGCATTCCTGTGAAGTATTTAATGTCCAAAGAACATTATCATATTTTCTGCACTATAAGGTGGTGTTTTAAAAACATTTTTTTAGATGAATGTTATGGGAATATGCTAATAATAGTTTGGAATAAACCTCCAAAGAAGGCTTATTTCCCATCACCTGTCCAACAGCTCATGGTGATGGGTGAGAGTAGTAGCATTGACTGAGTGGTAAACAGAAGGTGGATTTCCACTGGTCCATCTGCAGAGCATCTCCTTTGCAATAGAAAGTTCATTAATTAATCAGAATGCTTACATTGCCTCCGTCACGTCTGCATCTCTGATCCTGCACCCCAATGCAAGCTTGATACAGGAGTTCTATTTCCAGTCCGTTGATGTGTCTATATTGCAGCAAAAAGCCAAAGAAACAGGAAATGGGTCCGGGTTTCAAAATAAAAATTCCTTTGTATTTTCAAAATAAAATTAATACTTTCAATTTTATTTTAAAGTGACATGCCCACGAGGTAATGCATGTTAACACCACTGGCGTTAACACTGGCGTCCATTTTCGCCATTGACGACAAAGGTCTCATTTTGGCAGTACAGAAGCATAACATAATTTATTACATGAAACATTTATTTCACACCAACTCAATGAGGTAGAAGAGACCATCATGATTGCGTAAGTTTTGGATGAGTAAAAAGAGTGGGGCGAGCTACTGACCCGGGGGTGACAGGACAAACCACTCCTCCGATAGCCAGGGGGGACGGACCGGGGACACAACGGAGACAATGTAAACTAACTGAAAGTCACGAGTAACTCCCCACGCAACGCAACTGAGATGCACCGCAGACGGACCAATGTACATTTGTGGAAAGAGCTTTGTCTCCTGACCACTGAGTGTATAAGAGCAAGACCATGTTAAAAGAAAAAAGGTATCAGAACGAGAATGATTTTTCTGACAATGTAATGACAGAGTAATAGCTGTTTGTTTCTCAATACATGTCTATAGGATTTTGGCTTCTATGAGACAGCGGGTACTTCCTGCTTGGAATATAAAGAGGGCGGGGTCCATTGGTCCACTTCTCATATACAATCAATCCTCCTGACTCAGCTTTATGTTCACCCTGTTATATTGGTACAAAGTCTGCATTATTGCAGATACTTTTATGGACCAGTTCACCTTGTTCCATTTAAGAACCATGGCTTCAGACTCAGAAGTCTTGATTCTTATCCCAGTTATAGACAGCTTCAGTGGGAGCTAAAGGTCATGGATTGAGAAGCCAAAAGGACAACACCACCTACAAACAGCAGATATGGGATTTTAGTGCCACCAAAGCCTTTAGCTCTTAGTCTTTGAAAGCCAAATGACTCAATAAAACAGATCTTAAGATGTTTTTTTCTTTTTTTTTCTTTTGCACAGACATGAAATCAAACTGGTACAGAGCTTTGATGGTCTAAAACAACTTACCTTTTTAACAAATCCATAAAAAGCGACTCAATCATGTGACTCTGCTGGTTAGAGCACTCCTCTGCAGGGAGGAACTGACCACAAACACTATAGCTGAAGATCTGAAGGTGGTTCTGGATAAAGCAGTGAAGACTGCAATTGACATCAAAGGTCAGTCCCTGCAGCCGTGTCTCTTTGACATACTGTGCAGAGAGATGGAAAGCTAACAACTGCTTCTCCTGCGTCAATTATACTGCAAGTTTTCACACAGCAGCGGTCACCTCTGTTTTTTTTCTGTGTGATAAGAGGAGGATTTTTACAGATAGCAAGTGTGATTATTATGACTTTGCATGGAATGCATACTCTTATTTGGCAGATTTTTTTTTATCAATTTAAACACACTTAAAGAAATATTGTAAAATAAGACTGATTTATTAGGAAAATTTCATGATAAGCAGGCTTATTAGTTTCTGAGCTTTCCGTGCCATTGACTTCCTGTTATTTGTAGAATTCTTTATTCCCAGGCTTTTTCTCTCTTAAGACGAAGTACAGGAAGAAAAAGCAAGATCACTTAACCTGAATTCCGATTTCATAAACGCGAGCAAAGCAAAACTGCTAAGGTGACCAACAATTATATCATTTGTTGCACATGTTTTTAACCATTGTTAAAGTTGGTTAGTGTGGATTTCTGGGTAGTTATTGGGTATCTTTTGACTGACATGAAACAAAAAAAAATATTGTCCTTTATTTACTACGTTAAAAAGTCCATCCATCCATTTTCAGAGCCCACTGTATCCCTCTCACTGTCACATGGGTGCTGGAGCCAACGCAGCTACTGGGTGAAAGTTTGATTCACCCAGTCAGTTCCAGAAACATGCACTCACTCACACATACACTCTCATGCACACTATAGGGGCAATTCTGAGATAATAATTGGTCTATGCCGCATTTTTGGACAGTATAGGAGAAAACCGTGAGGAAATGCAAACTCCACACAGAAAGGTCCCAGCTGAGAATTGAACCAGGACCTTTTAGCTGTGAATCGAGAGTGCTAACCTCTACACCACTGTGTAGCCCAGAAGTTAAGATATAACAGTGTAATAAATACTATTTTTGTTTAGTATTTCCACACAGGATGTTGGATTTTTTAACGCAAGCCATGCCACATGCATTCCTGCTTGACACTGACTTTTAAGAGGTCGGATTGGGGGAATGGTTCCTGAGTGCAGCTGTGTCTGCAGCTCACCACTCCCCCAGGAGATGGGTCAAATGTGGAGAACAAATTACCCACACCCAGGTGCAGTTCTTAAATACGAAAATTCCATCTTCTAACATTAATTTGTTTTTTTTTCTTCGATCTCAGATTAGGTTATAATTGATACACAAAGAAACTACTTACATCACTTTTTACACTGGGTCAGAAAAATAGTGATGTGACGTTCTGTATCGAGTTGCGGAGGAGGAGTTTGCTCTCCTGAAAACTGTAGAATCTGTTTTTTTTTTCCTTTTTTTTAATAAAACCATTATTGTGTCCCTTAAACTGATCTTACGATCTCAGTGTTATAAAAGCAGGATGATTGTTCAAACCCCAACCACCCTCCCATGGGGATGGGTGCTGAAACTTAGTCCCAAGTCAGTCCCTTTTAACCCTTGTGGTATCCTAGGCACTTTACCATTGGTAGTTGGGTCATCTAGACCCACTAGACAGTGCGCTGAACCTTTTTTCTTCAATGATTTGTGATCTTCACTGGTGTCCATGGATTACATGGAATCTTTCCACCTTTATCCACCTTTGTCATGGTAGGGAGAACACGTCAATGTAAGGGTGGGCTCATCTAAGATAGCACAAGGGTTACAAACACGGATTTTGGTGCCTTTTTACGGTTATGTCAATCACTTTTTTTCTATTCAGTTTTGCTGCACAATTCTGGCCAATCATGTATCTTTTCAGTGATTGTCGGTGGACTCACCCAACGTGAGGGTGCGTGAAGTTTCACTCCAAATGGTTGAAACAAAGGAAAGTGAGGAGTGAAATACCTGGTTACTCTGTTTGTGAGAAGATAGACGCAGAGCTGAGTGACTGTCAGAAAGAATGAAATGAAGACACATTTATGTGCTCTCCTTTACACTGTGACACTGCTTTTGGACGAAAAAAAAAATTGTTTTTTTTTTTTATTGTTTTTTTAAAAGCACCTATTTCACCTGTTAAAGTCCAGAAGTTTTTTTAATCAATCATTAGTCTTAATTTATGTAGCACTTTTCATACTTGGTGACCAAAAACAGTTTTGGACACCAAGAAAAATAATTTATGTATTTTCCGGGTTAAGGCAAGACGCGTGGTCGCGGCTCTCTGCGGATACTATCTTCAAATTACTTAAGAAGTTGATTTTCTCCAAAAAGAGAGCTGACCATGCCCCGAAGAAACCCCAGGAATATGAAGAGCTCAAAAAATCTCTTGACATTATTCAAGAAACGCTGAAAAGTTTTATGGATCAAGTGTCGGCTAAACTAACGCCACTCTGGGAGATGATGGAAGAGTTCCGAAGATTTCGGGCTCAAAACGAGCAGGGAGAAAACCGGGTCGAGATTCTGGAGAAAAGACTGGACGATGTGGAACAGCAAGTAAGGATGAATAATGTCATTCTCACTGGAGTACCAATCAAGCCTCGAGCGAAGCTGAATGCAGCTGGAGCTAGCGCTGCTAATGCTAGCGCTAGCGTAGCTAGCAGTGCTAATACGGAGATCGGTGCAGAGTCGCTGGAACAGCAAATACATTCATTTCTCACATCTAAAGGGATTTCCCTGGATCTCAATACCATCGAGACCTGCCACCTGCTCCCCAGGAGAAAGGAGACGGATAAACCAGCGATCCTCATCAGGTTTGTGAATCACAAACACAAGCTAGCTCTGATGAATCAACGCAAAAATCTCAGAGGATCCGCTGTTTATTTGAACGACCATCTGACCAGAGGGAATGCTGAAATCTCAAAACATGCACGGCTTCTTAGGAAGCGTAAGCAGATTGAGAACACTTGGGTTAAAGGCTGCAGGATCTACGTCAAACTACTCGGTCCACTGGACAGAGCCAAGGTTCTGGTCGTGAACACCATGAAGGACTTTGAGAAGTGCTTGATTACGGTTGTCTGAAACAACGTGAAGTAATAAATCAAAGAGCCAAATAATTTCAAGAAATATGACACCAGGAATCATCACTTTCTCCATCGTCTGACGTCACCTGAATAACAGCAGATAGTTCTGACCTGCAGACAACTTGACCTCAACTTTCACCGCAGCTGATATCAGCTGAAGAAGGATATGGACCTGAATCTAATGTCTGCAGACATAACATCGAAGAGAACTGTAAACTGTTTTGAACCCAGAAGATCGGCTGTTATCAGTAAAAGAAGAAATACCAACCTTGGACAATCGACAGATTATGGACCCTTTTTATTTTCCCTTACAGCATTACCTTATTATAAAAAAGAAAAAAAAAAGAAAAAAAAGAAAATACAAAAAATATTTAAAAAAGTAAAACAAATGATTAATCACACTTATTGAAAATTGTTAAATTGATTGACTTTTGATGATATTACTTCAATAGCTCCTAAAATTGATAAATTGATTCAAAAATCTTTCCTAATGTAGCATAACTTTGCATATGTTTTTAACTTTTGATACTTGATGAAATTTTGCTATGAAAATTCCTGAAACAGTGTTGTGTCTATTTTACTGATATAGTATTATTTTTTAAAGCATATGAATGACTTTTAAAAGTAACATAATTTGCATATATTTCAGATGCTGCATTTGCCATGTTGATTTCTAAAGTTATTCTTGACGTAGTACTTAAGTAATTCATCTTTGGCATGTGCTTTATTGATACCTTATGATTCTTAATTCTGTCTGATAAAACCTAGGAACCGGATATTGATAAATCATGTAATAAAATGGTTATAGTATAACGGGGTGTAATTATATAAGTTCGCTTCCTTCCACTCCCTTTCAAGCAATTTTTATCAATTATGTCTAATTATCCTAAGTTTGATTAGTTACTGTATGAATGTATAACTGATAATTATATTGCTTTTGTGTATTACTTCTATTTGATTGCTTGAAATAAACCATTTCAAATCAAATCAAATCAAATTTGTATCAATATATAAACACACACAAAGAAAGTACACTGCAATGTACTTGTTTTGTAAACTTCATTTTGTCTACATCTTTAATCGTAGGCTTTTAATTTCAAAATGCCATACTTCCAATTCAATTAATATTTTTTTGTATCCACCAGATCACCTACTAGAACAACTAAAGCTTCATTAAGCATTGCACTTGAGTGAACCAATTGGATGAAAGGGTTCAATGATTCATGGAACTCCATCTGCCCATCACTATTAAGAAATTGGTATAATGCTGGAGATCAGGCTTTGTAGTGGAAATTGAAACACTATTAAATAAACTTAACCATGACAAAAACCATAAAACAAATGACAAAACAATAAGGTGACAAAGCAGATGACCTAACAAAGATGAACTGAAAACAAGACACGGATATCTGATATTTGCTACGGACAATTAACAGAAATGGAAAAAGCTGTGGAAAGTTATCTTTAACCTTGTTACTGACAAGGGGACAAGATGAAGCAGAGCATGACAAAAAACAAGAAATTTCACTGAAAAAAAGTAAACCAAAGTGTATATACGCATGGTGAATGAAGAATATCATTAATGAAAAAAACACTGGAGCTGAAGAAACCCAGAACAACACATTCATAAAGAAGCTTGAGCAAGAGACTTCAGGTTTTCAAATAGGCCCACTGGTCCAATCCTAATGACTTGATAATTAAGAAATGAGCTGAACATCACAAAACACTCATATGCCTGAAAAGAGTGGGAAAACAAAATGAACACCCAAATAAAATAAATAAATAAAACGATTAATTGACTGAACTCAATTAACGTGCAGGGAGAATTTCCATTAAAAATAAGTGCATGATGAAATAAATATGTTTATTCAATGTAAAGTATTTGAGTAACTAAAATATTTTTTTTAACTACCGGTATTTGTTCTTTATGAAAGAACACATAAAATTAATTTCAATGGTGGTTACGCTCAAACATATCCAATTTACTGGAGTTAAACAAATAACACCATTTCAGAGGGTTTTTTAATTCAGTGTAAATAAATTGAGAGAAGATGAATTGTTTTCAATATAGTAAAATTCATTTTGGTAAATAAATGGTTTCAATAAAAGCTTAATAAGGGAGGGAAAAATATCAGTCGTGTATTGGTACATATTTCCCATCACTTATTATTCTTCATCCACTTTTTATTGATTTTTCAATGACAATTCATACTGTTGATTATGTTGTTTTGATCCTAAATAACACTCCGGATCATCAGGTGCACTGGCTTTTTTTGAAAGAAATTAAAAACTTTAAGTGTGCCTTACACATTTTATCTACAAAATTAGTTAAATAAAATCTCTCCAACACACAGAACACCGTTAACAAAAATAGTTTAATTACACAGAGAAAACAAAAAAATCAAAGTTAGTATTAACTATAGAAGTAATATTGACACTGATTCTGTACATACCAAATCCAACCACAGAGGGGTGTATTGTGTGTCTGCTTAACTCCTGACAGAGGGTTGTGTCTGTGTTTAAAACCAAAACCAGCAGAAATTCCAAATCAGATCAGGCCCACATTAGCAACGCCCATCATTGGAGCTGTTGATCTGCAGCATGCCAGTGGAAATGGAATACTGTTGGTCAAAGAAAGAGAGGAAGAAGCCATTTTCTGTCCACAGACATTGAAAAGTGTAGGATTAAAGAAAAAAAAACTTTTACAGAGACACTAGAGAGTTGAACGACATGATGAAAAGAAGAAAGGTGGATACACTGTGTTTAGGAGACCAGGTGGAGTAAGGCTCCCAGATTGGTGGCAGATCTGAACTGTTTTATTATGGTGTGGATGGAAAAAGGAAAAGAAGTGATCACAAAAGAGCAGTTTGTCAACAATTTTCTGGAAGAGAAGAGAGTGTTAGATAGGGTAATGAGTCTGAAGTGAGAGGTTTTAGGTATGACGTTGAACGTTGTCAGTGGTAATGACCCCCAGGAAGGATGTGAGTTAGAGGAGAAGGAGAAATTCTGGAGGGAGATGGATGAATAGTTACAGGATATTCCCAGCAGGGAGAGAAATGTGTGACTTCAACAAGCATGAGGGTGACGGAAAACAGAGGTGACAAGGAAGTGATGGGTAAATTGGTGTTTAGGACAGAAATCTAGAAGAACAGATCAGAACAGTTGGTTGACTTTGCTGAAAGAATGTAAATGGCCTCCACACAGAACACAATGAATGCAGATTATGCTTGTAAGCAAGGCAATAAACATAAATGCAGACAAACTTGAAGACAACAGCACTCAACCCCCCCCCCCCCCCCCATGAGCCCCCTTAAACCTCAGCAGGTTAAATACAGCTTAACATAGTAGCGGTGTTTAAGGGTCAGCAGTCCTTTCGTGTGGTGTACGAAAGATCAGTGACACAATATCCCTTCGGTGACATCATATAATAGAAGCTGCAGGCGCACTTTACGGCTTAGAGACGCCTTTTTTACCCACTCCGACTAAGCTTCTTTTGTGATAATCAAAGAGAGCAGCACAGGCTGAAGTAGGGGGAATGTATGCCATCCCATTCACATGATAGCCAGACAATAGCCACTTGCTTCAAAGATTAAACAGCCATGATGTTCTGTAAACAACTCTAAGTGGAGGATTATCTCTCTCCTTCACTCTCCCTTGCTTTCTTTCTACTCATTTTTGCAATTATGCACTGTAAGATTTACTTTCCCTGAATGCTTCGGTGATCCCATGCTCGAGTTACTCAGTAAAATCCCACTCAATGAGCTCATCTGAAGTCACTGAGAAGGTTATGACTGGAAAAGTCACTGTTTTCCCCAATGATGGGGTTTTCATTTTTCTAAAGGCATGAGGTCCTGGTTTTGTCTTGTGTGTTGAGACCGTGGATGTGTGTAGCGAAAGTCAGAGGAGAAGTGATGACTCATTGTGTTGTTTAAGATGCTTATTGTCGGGTAAAGGTCCACTGCTCCTACTGGAATACAGTTTAACCAGAGATTATAGGAATAAATGACTCCTCCTAACCCTCTTCTCTATCTTCTTCCCAGGCTTCATACAAACACTGTTTATCGTGTTTAAGCTGCCAGCCAAGTCCATTGAAAAATAGTGTAAACCAAAGAAACAGCAGGATTATGGAGTTGTTCACAATCGTGTCACTGTGGTTTAACGATGTTTGCTTAGCTTGTCAAAAAAGACAGAAACATATGAAAACAGATACAAAAAACCTCTAAATCAGGCCTGATTTGCTTGCACAGACATAACATCCTCAGACTTCAACCAGTCTATCTCTGCAACTACAACAATCTATTGATTTAAAACAGACATTGATATAAAGGTGACACATTAAACTTCACTAGAAGTATCAAGAAACACACAAAAAGCAAACAAAGCAAAATAAAATTGCAGGTATGTCTTTCAATTCCGTTGAGACCATTGTGCATTGTGCATGTGGTAAGTGTATCGCAAAGTAATTGTAAAGCTAATGTTAGGTAAACGCACTTATGATGTACGCTTGATTCTGTTGTGCACCTATATAGACATTAGTAAGGTATGCAAACTGGCTCCTTACCGAGATTGCAGCACATACAGGTGATGCATAAGTGCCCGTTGATTCCCCTTAGGATGTCTACACAAACCCTGGTCGCCTAATTTCTAACAGCCAGGCTGTGTGCACTTATCACTTGAACAGCACAGGATTGGGCACTGGATTTGTGGAGGTTAATAAAAACTCTGGATGGTGTGCCTGCATCTCACCTAATTCACCCTTAAGGCCCGTACACACCGGGATGAATATTCGCCAGGCGATTTTTGCCAGCGTTTTTCAACACGTTTTTTGTGTTCACACCCAGGCAATTTTCGCTGAGGATGAGCCGAGCGAACATGCAATTTCATTCCCTGACATTAGATGGCGCTTAATGTAAAACAGAAATACTCCTGTACACAAAGTGGCGCTGCGCAACTTCATGCTTCTTAAAGTCGCTTTTCACTCAGAAGAAGAGAGCAAGTATTTACGTGATTGTCAGAATCATACAAACCACATACATCAATTATTACGTCCTCCAAATCCTCAACGTGTCTGTTAGACCCAATTCCCACTAGACTTTTTAAAGAAACTTTTCCCCTAATTAATGATCCCATATTAATGATAAATGCCTCTCTGGAAACGGGTTACGTGCCACAGTCTTTTAAATATGCAGTTGTTAAACCTCTTCTGAAAAAGCCCAGTTTGGA